>BLSH010400950.1:1020250-1053201 GCA_018402905.1 Glandirana rugosa | reverse complement strand
TTCATAGCTATGAGGATCACTTCACTAACTCCCTCACTTATCCTCTACTGCTAGGTGGAGTAAACCAACTCCACCCAAATATATGAGGGTTGCTTCTCTGACTCCATCACTTAACCTCTACTGCTAGGTAGAGCAAACTCTTTATCAATTTTCCTATCGCACTCCTTCCTGGCAAAAAAGGCTCTTACGTAGTTAGGTGCTGCAACGAAATCCAGCTGGGTCCTGGAGATTATTTGTCATGCAAGTGTACATATTCATCAGCACACCGTGGATCCTTGTCCAAAATTGTCTTTATTGAAAGGATCACATCACAGAGAAATGCAACGTTTCGGAGCCGCGCAGGGCCCCTTCGTCATCACATGCCTGACGAAGGGGCCCTGCGCGGCTCCGAAACGTTGCATTTCTCTGTGAGGTAGAGCAAACTGACTCCATCCAAACATATGGGAACCACTTCTCTGACTCCATCCCTTAATCTCTACTGATTGGTGGAGTAAACTGAGTCCATCCACACCTAAAAGAACCACTTCTCTGACTCCATCACTTATTCTCTACTGCTATATGAAGCAAAACAACTCCATCCAAATATGTAAGGGCTAGTTCTCTGACTCCTTCACATATCCTCTACTTCTAGGTGGAGCAAACTGACTTCATCCAAACCTATGACCACCACTTCTTTGACTCTCTCGCTTATCTTCTGCTGCTAGGTGGAGCAAACTGACTCCATCCAAATCTATGAGGACCACTTCTCTGACTCCTTCACATATCATCTACTGTTAGGTGGAGTAAACTGACTCCATCCAAATCTATGAGGACCACTTCTCTGACTCCTTCACTTATCCTCTGCTGCTAGGTGGAGCAAACTGACTCCATCCAAATCTGAGAACCACTTCTCTGACTCCTTCACTTATCCTCTGCTGCTAGGTGGAGCAAACTGACTCCATCCAAATCTGAGGACCACTTCTCTGACTCCTTCACTTATCCTCTACTGCTAGGTGGAGCAAACTGATTCCATCCAAATCTATGAGGACCACTTCTCTGACTCCTTCACTTATCCTCTGCTGCTAGGGGAAATAAACCAACCCCATCCAAATCTATAAGGTCCACTTCTCTGACTCTCTCGCTTATCTTCTGCTGCTAGGTGGAGCAAACTGACTCCATCCAAATCTATGAGGACCACTTCTCTGACTCCTTCACTTATCATCTACTGTTAGGTGGAGTAAACTGACTCCATCCAAACCTATGAGGATCACTTCTCTGACTCCTTCACTTATCCTCTACTGCTAGGTGGAGCAAACTGACTCCATCCAAACCTATGAGGACCACTTCTCTGACTCCTTCACTTATCCTCTGCTGCTAGGTGAAATAAACCAACCCCATCCAAACCTATAAGGTCCACTTCTCTGACTCTCTTGCTTATCTTCTGCTGCTAGGTGGAGTAAACTAGCTCCATTCATAGCTATGAGAATCACTTCTCTGACTCCCTCACTTATCCTCTACTGCTAGGTGGAGTAAACCAACTCCACCCAAATATATGAGGGTTGCTTCTCTGACTCCATCACTTAACCTCTACTGCTAGGTAGAGCAAACTGACTCCATCCAAACCTATGAGAACCACTTCTCTGACTCCTTCACTTATCCTCTGCTGATAGGTGAAACATACCAACCCCATCCAAATCTATAAGGTCCACTTCTCTGACTCTCTCGCTTATTTTCTGCTGCTAAGTGGAGTGAACGGACTCCATCCAAATGTATGAGGACCACTTATAAGGACCATTTCTCTGAGCCCCTCACTTATCCTCTATAGCTAGGTGGAGCAAACTGACTCCTTCCAAAACTAAGAGGACCACTTCTCTAATTCCCTTACTTATGCTCTAATTTTAGGTGAGGCAAGACAACGCCATCCCAATATATGAGCACCACTTCTCTGACTCTCTCGCTTATTTTCTGCTGCTAGGTGGAGTAAAATGACTCCATTCATAGCTATGAGGATCACTTCACTAACTCCCTCACTTATCCTCTACTGCTAGGTGGAGTAAACCAACTCCACCCAAATATATGAGGGTTGCTTCTCTGACTCCATCACTTAACCTCTACTGCTAGGTAGAGCAAACTCTTTATCAATTTTCCTATCGCACTCCTTCCTGGCAAAAAAGGCTCTTACGTAGTTAGGTGCTGCAACGAAATCCAGCTGGGTCCTGGAGATTATTTGTCATGCAAGTGTACATATTCATCAGCACACCGTGGATCCTTGTCCAAAATTGTCTTTATTGAAAGGATCACATCACAGAGAAATGCAACGTTTCGGAGCCGCGCAGGGCCCCTTCGTCATCACATGCCTGACGAAGGGGCCCTGCGCGGCTCCGAAACGTTGCATTTCTCTGTGAGGTAGAGCAAACTGACTCCATCCAAACATATGGGAACCACTTCTCTGACTCCATCCCTTAATCTCTACTGATTGGTGGAGTAAACTGAGTCCATCCACACCTAAAAGAACCACTTCTCTGACTCCATCACTTATTCTCTACTGCTATATGAAGCAAAACAACTCCATCCAAATATGTAAGGGCTAGTTCTCTGACTCCTTCACATATCCTCTACTTCTAGGTGGAGCAAACTGACTTCATCCAAACCTATGACCACCACTTCTTTGACTCTCTTGCTTATCTTCTGCTGCTAGGTGGAGTAAACCAACGCCATCCAAACATATGATGACCACTTCTATGACATTTGCCCTACTGCTAGGTGATGTAAGCCAACTCCATCCAAGTATATGAGGACCACTTCTCAGACTCTACCACTTAAAAACTACTGGTAGGTGGAGCAAACAGACTCCATCCAAACCTATGAGAACAATTTCCATGACTCCATCACTTATCCTCTGCTGCTGGGTTGAGCAAACTAACTCCATCCAAACATATAATGACCACTTCACTGACTCCTTCACTTATCCACTAGGTAGAGCAAACCGACTCCATCCAAATCTATGAGGATCGCGTCTCTGACTCCCTCACTTATCCTCTATTGCTAGGTGGAGCAAACTGAATCCATCCAAATCTATGAGGATCACTTCTCTGACTCCCTCGCGTATCCTCTATTGCTAGGTGGAGCAAACTGACTCCATCCAAATCTATGAGGATCACGTCTCTGACTCCCTCACTTATCCTCTATTGCTAGGTGGAGCAAACTGAATCCATCCAAATCTATTAGGATCGCGTCTCTGACTCCGTGACTTATCCTCTATTGCTAGGTGGAGCAAACTCACTCCACTCATAGCTATGAGGACCACTTCACCAACTCTCTCACTTATCATTTACTGCTAGGTGGAGTAAGCTGACCCCATCCAAACCTATGGGCACCATACACTGACTCCCTAGGGCTAGGTGGAGCAAACTGTTCACTTTTTTTGTCCTTGTCCTTCTAGCAACCGAGTTGGTTTAAGAAGCCACCAGGTTGCAACTAGAATTAAAATATTAACTTTTGAGGCCTTGAAATATTCTGTGGCAGGAAGTAATAGTACACACATCAGCTGCAAAATAAAAAGTCCCTACATGCTGGTACTTGTAGTACCTAGTGAGAAGGTTGGTGACCCCAATTGGCCACAGCCACCCCCACGTTACAATTCCTATTTCCTAGACCCAGCATGTCAGGTCCTTGTCATGATTGGGTACAGGTTAAAAGACGGGTCATCCAGATAAAAGTCTCTGCACCTCCTGATCAATGCTCGCCTCCCTCCTCAGGCCGACCTCTGCTCTCCACTTGTTACGGCAGCAAAAAATCCCATTTTGCTCCTCTCTGACATATTGCCAGGACTCGTAAATTTCATTTTGCCAGCCGGTGGTTCTCAATAAAAAATTCAAAGCAAGATATTGACAGGAGGGGAGAGAGAGCTGACTGCTGAAGAGGTGAGCTCTGCGGGGATTCACAAGTCAGAGTTGTTCTGTAAGGCAGAATCTGGATGGAACTGTAATTTAATGGGATCTGTAGACCTACAAGTCCCAGCAAAGCTTGATTAGCTTCTGACTCTTTATCTTTAGGGGAAAGTCTAAATCTGACCTAAAACAAGCTTCCTGCTCTACAGCTGCTGTGAAGCTCCAGGGTTTACTGGCATGAACTTCTAGTTACCCAACTATTCATAGCTCCCTCTGTCTCTGTTTTGTACCCAAATCCTTCTGTTCCCCCCACAATTCACATGTTTTTCTCTTAGGTGTAATGTCTAGCTGTCTATGAATAACTATACACTTTTAATGGCTAACAGTGCTTATACTGCTGTCTATGTTGGTTGATCATTTTTGGGTTGCTTATTTTCAAACATGAAGGAAATGAAATGGATAGCCCATTTATAGTCCTTCTATAACTATCACTTTGTTGAGTGCCATGGAAGGTATTGATGCTCTACAGCAACCTTTACTTTTTTTAAAAAGGAGGAACACTTGGAATAACTTGAAGGTCTGAAAGAACCCCTACTAATTTTTAAATTGACACCTCATAGGACATTAGCATCAATGTGAGTTGTGAATGTACAGTAGGTATGTGATGCACTTATAGTGCTGAAACAAATAACAATAATGGAAAGAAAAAGAAATGCAGACCATAAAAATAAAACTGCTCCCTTACATTGGTGGTCAGTGAACAGATGCCCCCCATACACTGGTGGTCAGTGAACAGATGCCCCCATACATTAGTGGTCAGTGAACAGATGCCCCCATACATTGGTGGTCAGCGAACAGGTGCCCTCATACATTGGTGGGCAGTGTGGTGCCCTCTTAGATTTGTGGCTAGTGTAGTTCCCCTTACACTGGTAGTTAGCAATGTGTTATGTTACATTGGTGGTTTATGGAGAATGGCCCCTTACATTGGTACTCAATAGGGAAAAAAAAGCACATAAGCGAAGAGTACGCACGCATATGAACTTTAATGGCATGCCAGTCTTAGCCCGTAGGGTTCAATATTCAGTTGGTCCACCCTTTGCAGCTATAACACCTTCAACTCTTCCAGAAGTGCATTTGTTAGGTCAGGCACTAACTAAGGCACTCTAATTCACCCCAAAGTTGAGGTCAGAACTCTGTGCAGGCCACTCAAGTTTCTCCACCTCAAACTCGCCCTCCATGTCTGGACCTTGCTTTGTGCACTGGTCCAAATCATTTGGTGGAGGGGGCATTATGGTGCGGGGTTGCTTTTCAGGGGTTAGGCTTGGCCCCTTAGTGCCAGTGAAAGGAACTCTTAAGATGTCAGCATACCAAGACATTTTGGGCAATTTCATGCTCCCAACTTTGTGGGAACAGTTTGGGGATGGCCCCTTCCTGTTACAACATGACTGCACACCAGTGCATAAAGCAAGGTCCATTATGACATGGATAAGCGAGTTTGGGGTGGAGGAACTTGACTGGCCTGCACAGAGTCCTGACCTCAACCCGATAGAAGCCAGGCCTTCTCATCCCCATAAATGCCTGACCTCACAAATGCGCTTCTGGAAGAATGGTCAAACATTCCCATAGACACTCCTAAACCTTGTGAAGAGTTGAAGCTGTTATAACTGCAAAGGGTGGGCCAACTCAATAATGAACCCTGCGGACCAAGACTGGGATGCCATTAAAGTTCACGTGTGGGTAAAGGCAGATGTCCCAATACTTTTGGTAAAATAGCATATATATATATATATATATTTATATATATAGGCACTCAATAGAAAAAAAAAAAACATAAGCAAAGAATATATAAAAAAAAAATATATATATATATATAAAATCTTATTATACACACAATGTGCACTCATAATGTTACACTTTGATAACATAACAAATACGATCATTACGGCGGAGTATTGTTATTGATCGCTCTGTCCTAAATTTGGCGCGCGCCGGGCCCAGGTGATATCTTGGCCTCCCAGTGAACATCACAATTTTACCATCCTAAAGTATTATGATTGCCTTGATTTCCGTCATAAATCACCGGCTGTCCTCGGCCCCACTCGGCTCTGACTGAATTAAAGCCGGCTCCTTCCGTTAGCCGCTGCCAGGGCTCACGCTGGAGATGATGTTGGGATAATGATGATGAATATCTCCCCGAAGCCGGACCATCTCCACATTATACGGAGCACGCTTTTCTCCGTACGAGCCCTGGAATTGGAGCTGGGATGGAGCCCATCTGCTGGCCTCCCAGGCTGGGCGCTATAGGTCTTCATTATCATGGTGGCAGCAGTGGGAGAAGCGGCCCTCGAGACCCAGGCCATAGAAGGAATTACTAGGGAAGTTTTTGCTGTTGTGTGCAGACCTAGAATTTAATGATCCCTCTTAGTGACCACCATAGTTAGGTGCCTTTCCTACGACACCAAGCTTTATCATCATCTTAGATATCACAGTTGCCCAAAATCCCTGATTTCAAAACTTGTCCCAGCTCTTCAAGTTTAAAGGGTTTCGCTAACCAAAACTTGCATGGCCATATAGGTTATGGTGAGAAGGGACTAAGGGAATTAAAAAGCCTCCAACTGAATCAGTCCATAGGACAGTAGGTATTCAGGTATTCAGATTCCTCATCTAATCACTGTGCTACCAACTGATTAGGTTGGAGAGCTGTTGTTTCCTTTACTCTCTAGTCACCATATCCTGTATGGTTATACTGTTTAGTTGGGTTCCAAACCCTACTCCATTGAAGTCATAGTTTCTATTCACTGCATTAATAATGAAGGCCAAATAAGCCCGAAAAAGCTGTATGAAGTTTGGAATAATTGGCTCTATAATACTGGGCTATATTGCCACTCCTACAAATGTGCATCAGATGCCCTCATTGGCATGTGCGGTCACATTTACCGCCCCTCTGGGAAGCAAACTGTGGTGGGTCTGTTTTCAGGGGCAGTTGGCAGGCAGCTCAGAGGTGATATACTCAAAACCCGCCTCGCCATGCTGCAAGCATTGCACATAGTTGCAGCACTGCTCCATTTACTTGAATGGGTTGAGCTTTGGGGACAGCTCCATCTGCCAACAGGCTGTATAAATTTTATTGCACAGCAACCAATAAAATGTGTACTAAAATGTTAACTGGAAGCTCAATGTTTGGGGAGATGCCTGATTTTTCCACCCCTCGGTGGCAGGTGTTAATGAGGCCTCATGTTTTCATCCGATTGGATGCAGTTGCTGTTCAAGTGAAAATGCCCATTCAACTCCTTTGATTCTTCATTGTGAGATGGGAGGGGACAAAAGGGTCACCCATGTAGTGAGATGGGAGGGGGCCAACAGGGTCACTTACTCACTGTGGTGGGAAGGGACTAACGGGGGTCACCCATATAGTGAGATGGGAGGGGGATAACAGGGTCGTCCAGGTAGTGAGATGGGAGGAAGCCAACAGGGCCACTTACTCAGTGAGATGGAAGGGGGCCAACAGGGTCACCTACTCACTGTGGTGGGAGGGGGCTAATGGGGGTCACCCATGTAGTGAGATAGGAGGGGGATAACAGGGTCCCCCATGTAGTGAGATGGTTGGGGGCCGACAAGGTCACCTATGTAGTGAGATGGGAGGAGGCCAACAGGGTCACCCACATAGTAAGATGGGGGGCAACAGGGTCACCCATGTAGTGAGATGGGAGGAGGCCAACAAGGTCATATACTTAGCGATATGGGAGAAGGCCAACAAGGTCACCTACTTAGTCATATGGGAGGGAGCCAAAAAGGTTACCCATGTAGTGAGATGGGAGGATGCCAACAAAGTCACTTACTTAATGATATTGGAGGTAGCCAACAGGCTCACCCACATAGTGCGAGGGGAGGAGGCCAACAAGGTCATCTACTTAGTGATATGGGAGGGAACCAAGAGGCTCACCCACGTAGTGAGATGGGGGGCAACAGGTTCACACATGTAGTGAGATGGGAGAGGGCCAACAGGGTCACCCCAGAGTTAAGATGGGAGGAGGCACAACATGGTCACCCACGTAGTGAGATGGGGGCCAACAGAGTCACCCATGTTGTGCGATGGGAATAGACCAACAGCGTCACCTGCATTTTAAGATGAGAGGGGGGCCCAACAGGGTCACCCATGTAGTGAGATAGGAAGGCTAATATGGTCACCCAAGTAGTGAGATGGGAGGAGGGCAAAAAGGTCATTCACGTAGTGAAATAGGAAGAGGACAACAGGGTCAGCCATGTAGGGAGATGGGAAGAGGACAACAAGGCCACCCATGTAGTGAGATGGGAAGATGACAAGATGGTCACCCACATAGTGAGATAGGAAGAGGACAACAGGGTCTCCCACATAGTGAGATGGGAGGAAGTCAACAGGGTCACCCACATAGTGAGATGGGAGGGAGCCAACAGGGTCACCCACATAGTGAGATGGGAGGAAGCCAACAGGGTCACCCACATAGTGAGATGGGAGGGAGCCAACAGGGTCACCCACATAGTGAGATGGGAGGGAGCCAACAGGGTCACCCACGCACCAAAATTTGCATAGTGTATGGCCAGCTTTAGCCAGTTGTTACTGAAAGAAGTGTCCCAAATGGAAGATGTCCCCTCACCTCCATTTCTGGTGACAATTGTAAAACCACTGCAGAAAAAAATGACTTCCTTTTATTCCGGAGTCGGTCGTTGATTGGGGCCCCAGACTGATGTTTTCAGCAGTAATTTTATGGGAATATTACATGTATAATTGGACAAAGTTAAGGGCTTTATTCCCCCCCCCCCCCCTCTTAGCCTTCCAGCTCTGTCTTGTGTGAAAATAAAGGCTGTTGATTCTCATTTTTTGTTGGTCAGGTTTATTAACTTTCATTACCGCGCAATAAATTAGTGGCGCAATAATTAACTGAGCAGACGTTGCGAGCTGCAGTGGCAGGTATTTTGTCCCGGGTAATGTTCCTGCCGCAAAGGGCGTCTAGAACGCAGAATTGAACAGGATTCTGCCTTAGAAAAGGGTAACTCTGTCTTCGGGAAAGCTTTCATAGATATATGAAGACTATATCATTATTAGGACATTTTTTGTATTTCAGTTCCCCCTGCACTGAGCTCTCCTGTCATCTCTGATTCAGCTTCTCCATCTAGGAAGTAGATGGTGACCCTGGATGATGCCTGAATAAAGAGGGTGTCGTCCTTCTGGTGAGAAGAGCAAATGAAGACATTGTCAGGGGGAGTACCGTGACCTCTAGCAGAAGTAATAAATACTTGGCAAATGCATTGGAGTCAGCAAAGAAGGCAGATTTTTTTTTTCTGGGTTTTTTAGTGGCTTTAAACGGCTCTTGGGGGTTACAAAAGCTCCTTTCAGCCTATCCTGGATCAGCTCTTGTGCCATAAAGTGGCCCCTCATTGGTCTCAATGTCTTACCTCTTGCACAAAGAAAAAAAAAAGAAGCCAGTAGAAAAAATAAATAAATAGTTAAAAAAAAAAAATAAAAGTAATACAAAAAAGTAAATAAACTAAATTAGCCCACCCAGCCCCCTCAAAAAGCAAAATGAAGCCCCTTCACATTGGGGACATTTGGCCAATGTTGAATTTGGTAGTTATGCAGCAAAATCAGTTTCATTCTTCTCATTACAAAAAGTAACGACCCTTGCAAAAAAAAAAAAAAAAAATAATCATAAAAAATAAAATAAAAAGAAAATAAGTGACAATAATTAGAATAATTTTTAAATTAATTTTAATATAATAACACTGTTCCATGAACATTGTTACAATGGAAGAAACTGAAAGAATAGAGTGAATCTACGATTGGGTTCATGACGCATTTATGGGGTGTTCCTTCTTTTTCTACTCGGATCTAAAATACAGAAAGCGCGTTCCCTACAAAAAAAAAAAACACAATCTCTCTCTATTGTTTGACTCTGCTGCGGTTTTTCCACCTCCTTCTGTTTCTATGTATTTTTCTTGATTTCTGAGAATCTGCTTCATTTGCTGTGTAATGTAACAAATAAAAAAAAAAAAAAAACTGATTTATATTTTTACTGGCGAGCCACAAGATGGCAGAAGAGAGCAGCCAAAAAACCGACTCCGCTCGGATACAGAGATATGGATTTTATTGTCATAAAGCTGAAGGAGAGACACCAGATACAGAGGAAAGTTTAGCTTCATCAAGGTAAAAATGAATAAGTATATGAAAAAAAAGCTCAGATTAATTATATATATTGCATATATAAATTGATACAAATTTAAATAAATAAATATTATGCGTGTGTGTATTATTTATATATATATATATATATATATATATATATATATATATAAAATGTGTGTATTATGTATATATATATATATATGTTTTTTTTGTAATAATTTATTATATGTAGAGGATGGGGATATATGCTGTATATTTAGCAGAACCCCAGCCATAAATAAGAGTAAGCAGTCCAGTAAACAATTAACATTTTTTTTTTTTTTTTAGCAGTACCAAAAATAATGAGCGGAACATGTGATCCTTAGACGCCCCTTCCCGGTATTTTTCACAGGCACAGAGTCATGGCTTTTTATACGACAATTGAGTTTTAGCATGTATGGCAAGGGATCGTTCTGTAACATCTTGATATTTGACTTTAAAGCAGAACGCCAGCCAAACACAAGATAAAAAAAATTACAGCCCATAAAAGATTAAATTTTTTAAAAAAAGGAGCTTTTGCTGCAACATTTCACTTCAATTCAGATATTTCCCCTGCAGTACTTTTTTCTACCACTAGATGCCCTCAGTCTGATGGCCAGAATCATTCAAACAGCTTCCTCTGACCCCCTAGATCAGTGATGGTGAACACTGGCACCCCAGATGTTCTGGAACTACATTTCCCATGATGCTCAACTACACAGCAGAGTGCAGGAGCATCATGGGGAATGTAGCTCCAAAACATCTGGGGTGCCAAGGTCCGCCAGATCATCCCGGACGAGCCCCCAACCTGCGACTCGCCGACTGGACAGTAAAAGGAGAAGTAGTACAGGAATTAGTTCAATTCTCTGTTACTCTGCTCTCTCCTCTTATCAGCATGCTTGTTGTCAGTACATGGACTAATCGGTTCCTTGCGTTGCTTCTTCCTCTCACATTCCAGCCCTGCTGTACGGAGCACTGCAGGTTCTTTCACTGCTTGTATTTAAAATATACAAATTATGATTACAGAGCTGCATTAATTTGCGTCTTTTACTGTATGCCTGCCTAGAGTTCCGCTTGAAATGATGGCGTATTTCTGGTGAACACATGTGCAGAGATGTTATGACAATGTTCTTGTGACATTCGCATTTTTTTAATGCATGCTCTCTCCTCTTTTTATTGCATTGTTTTATGGAGAGATTTGTAAATTAACCACTAGAGGGAGCTTTGCATTTCACTGCATTCTCTCTGCCTTCTTGCTCAGCAATGGATGAGAGTTTTGTTTCCAATGAGGCGGCTGACTCACTGACTCGCCTTATGAGAAGGAACAGCAAAGCACAGGCAATGTAGGAAGCAGACCCTGCATATGTAATCAGCAGATATAGCTGCCCCCGTATACGGATGTCATTAGAAAACTAAACAATTAGAAAGGTGTTTTTCAAAACATTGATACATTATTTGCGTTCTCCTTTAACCACTACAGCTCCAGAAGATTTACCCCCCCCTTAATGACCAGGCCATTTTTTGCGATACGGCACTGCAGCGTTACTTTAACCACTTTACCCCGCAAGGATTTACCACGTTAGGACCAGAGCACTTTTTGCGATTCGGCGCTGCGTCTCTTTAACTGACAATTGTGCGGCGTTGTACCCAAACAAAATTTGCGTCCTTTCTTTCCCACAAATAGAGCTTTCCTTTGGTGGTATTTGATCCCCTCTGCGTCATTTCTGATCACCGCTATAAACAAAAGAAGAGCGACAATTTTGCAAAAAAACACCAAATTTTTTTTGCTAAAATACAAATCCAAAAAAAAAAAAATATAAAAAACCAAATTTATTCATCGGTTTTGGCCGATTTATATTCTTCCTCATATTTTTGGTAAAAAAAAAAATCACAATCGGCGTTGCTGCGTTTACAAACCATGAGAATTAATTTCTGGCGTTTTTACAATTTTTTTTTTTTGTACTGGTAATGGCACGATCTGCGATTTTTTTTTAAGGCTTGCACGGTCGTGCAAAACTGTACCCAAATACAATATTTGTCCAACCCCCCCCCCCCCCATAGAGCTTTATTTGGGTGGTATTTGATCACCTCTGTGGTCTTTATTTTTTGCGCTATAAACAAAAAAAAGGCCGCCATTTAAAAAAAAAAAAAAAAACAATATTTTTTACTTTCTGCTATAAAACATATCCGATAAAAATTTAAAAAAAATCAAGTTGCTCGTCTTTGACGAGATTTTGCGGGCACGATTTTGATGCCATTTTGATGCGATTTGCAGGGAATGCCTGTGCAAACTTTAGGTCTATGGACCACGACTCGCATGAAAGTTGGACCAAAGTAGTGCAGGGGCTACTTTGAAGTCGGCACGACTTGAAGTCGTACATACATGAATGGTTGTCATTGGAAATCATGGGGAGTGACTTGTTATGCGACTTTGCAGTCTAAAGTCACAGGACAAGTCGCACAAGCGTGAAAGGGGCCAAGGCCAATATGTATTCTGCTACATATTTTTGGTAAAAAATCCCAATAAGGCCTCTTTCACATGATTTTGCCGTGATTTTAACGTAATTTAGCGATTGTGGCACAATTTTGCTGGGATTTCAGGGAATGCCTGTGTAATCTTGAGGTCTATGGACCTCAACTCGCATCAAAGTTGAAGTCGGTGTGACTTAAAGTCACACAGATATGAATGTTACTCATTGAAAATCATGGGGTACGACTTGTCATGCGACTTTGCAGTCCCAAGTCGCAGTAAAAGTCGCATAAGTGTAAAAGGGGCCAAACTGTATATTGATTGGTTTGCGTCTACAAACTATGGGATATATTTACGGAATTTTTATTGATTTATTTAATAGTAATGGCGGCTTATAGCAGGACTGCAATATTGCAGCGGACACCTAACTGGCGCTTTTAACACCTTTTGGGAACCAGTGATAGTAATACAGTGATCCGCGCTAAAAATATGCACTGTCACTGTACTAATGACACTGGCTGGGAAGGGGGTTAACATCTAGGGGCAATCAAAGGGTTAAATGTGTGCCTAGACAGTGTTTTAGTGTAGTGGGGGGGGGGGGGGTGCTTTTACTAGGGGATGGCATGGATCCATGCCTTCCCTACTGACAGAACGGTGATCTGCCTTGTTTACATAGACAGGCCGCCGTTCTGCCTGTGTACCGAACGATCAGCGGGTGCCGGGGGGCATTGGGTCCACGGGACCTGCTGTGTAGGATCACAGCAGAAACAAGCCACCAGCGGCATGCACTCATGCCTGCTACCTGGAAGGGCAGGATTGCGTATATATATATATATATATATATATATATATTCATATGTGATCCTGTGAAGCGCGACTGCGCTGTAGCCATAAAATGGCTACAGGGAGGTCGCTAAGTGGTTAAAGGGGACCTGTCAGGCATCATCTTTCAGTATTAAACCAAACACAAAATCTGATTGGACACGGCAGGCGACAAAAGTATTTCGCATATCCATTACGTTTGTTATATACAGAAAAAAAAAAACGCACCGCACTCTCTGTGTGCATTGGCAGCGTTTTTGGGCACCTTCCCTATGATCCCCTTCTGCCGCCAGCTATGCATGGCTAAATTCTTATTAAAGTCTGGTTGTGATCAGATGGGAGCCAGACGCTGTGCGGCGGACAGAGAATTGGGGACTTCACACTTGACTGTCACCTGTTATTCTCCTCCAGCTTTAAAATGTATTTAAAGCGGACCTTCAGTCATTTTTTCATCTTTCCATCTATGAAATCCTCTGCCCTTGCTGTTTTAACTTTGGATAGTAAAACATTTTTTTTTCTGCCAGTAAATACCTTATACAGCCCACTTCCTGTTTCTTTGTTTCTTGTCTGGAAAAAAGCCTAGGCGTATGACATCATGCACAGCTCTCTGCCAGGAAGGGAGGGGGGATGAGTCATAAGAGGGCCAGTGAGAGCTGCAGAGCTGGAGGTGTGTCTGTGTAAATCCAGGAAGTGAACAGGCAGCAGCTTCAGCTGCCCACAGTTAAAATGGCTGCAGCCAGACTCAGTGGAGGGAGATTTCTGCAGCATATTTGGCAAGTATAGAATCACAGTATATATAAAATAATATGCAAAGTGGTTGGAGGGAAGCTTCAGAATGACAAAGATGTTTTTATCACAGATTATGCAAGCAGACTGCAGTTCCTCTTTGATATCACCACAAAGTAAAGTTACACCACACAGTCTCCTTCAATCAAGCCTTCCTAGAGACCAATCATCATAGCTGAGCACTTTCGGGATTTCACACCTATTACATCCATATAGCTATTGGTGAATCCATTATAAACCACAAATGGGTGTTCAATGGGTGCCAACATGTTTCAGAGGGGAAACAAATTTGGTAGGGGTTCCAACTCAATACCTTGACTGTGAATACATCATTCTATTCCCCTCCCCTTTGCACCTTGACATGTCACAGGCTCCTCCCATCAGAGACTAATCATCATAGCTGGGAAGTCTCTGGATAATCTCAACTATTGCATGTGTGCCGACGACCGAAAACCGGTTGTCTATCAAATGGTGATTCCATTATAAACAAAAAATGGTGATTTAAAAGGTTTATTGATAAAGAACATCATATATGCCCAACATGTTTTGGTTGTGAATACACCATTCTACTCCCCTCCCCTTTGTGCCTTGACATGTCACAGGCTCCTGTCATCAAGCTTCCCTAAAGACTATTCATCATAGCTGGGAATTGTCCAGATTTCACTCAGAAATGTGAATAATTACAGCTTTTGCACCCATGTACTTGTTGGTGATTCCATTATCAAAACAGTTTTCTGCCAAATGGTGATTCCAATTTTAGCCAAAAATGGTTGGAAATTCATATAAGGTGTTTGTTAATTAAGACAGCCAACATCTTTTGAAGAAGGTTTTAACTCGATATCCAACCATCAAATACAGCCAACATGTTTCGGAGAGGGTTCTAACTCAATATCCAAAATGGCTATGGATACAATGTTTCACTGGCTGGGGTTCTAAGCTTCCAGGGACATCTAACTCAATACCCTACTCTATTAAAAAAAGGTTTTGGTTAGGGATCCTCGTTCTACACACCCTTTGTGCCATGACACATCACAGGTTCCTCCTATAAAGCCTCCCTAGAGACTAACCATCATAATTGGAAATCTCTGTATTTCACTCCGAGACGCCGGATAAACACAGCTATTGCATCCATGCAGTTGTTGGTGATTCCATTATAGACTAAAAACGGTTGTCTACCAAATGGTGATTCCAATATTAATCAAAAACAGTTAGGGATTTGTATAAAATGTTTATTAGTGAAGACCATCAAAGGGTTTTAACTCGATACTCAACCATCAAATACAGCCAACATGTTTTGGAGAGGGTTCTAACTCAATATCCAAAATGGCTATGGATGCAGTGCTTCACTGGATGGAGTTCTGGGGTTCTAAGCTTCCAGGGGCGTCTAACGCAATACCATACTCTATTAAAAAAAGGTTTTGGTTAGGGATCCTCGTTCTACACACCCTTTGTGCCATGACACAGGCTCCTCCTATAAAGCCTCCCTAGAGACGAACCATCCCAATTGGAACTCTCTGGATTTCACGCTGAGACTCCGGATAATCACAACTATTGCATCCATGCAGTTGTTGGTGATTCCATTATAGACTAAAAACTGTTATCTACCAAATGGTGAATCCAATATTACATAACAGTTAGGGATTCATATAAAATGTTTATTAATGAAGACCATCAAATACAGCCAACATGTTTCGGAGAGGGTTCTAACTCAATACATTATTAAAATGGCTATATATATAACTTTTCGCTGGCTCAGGTTCAGGGGTTCTTAACTGGCACGGGTTATAACTCAATACCATACTCTATTAAAAAAAGGTTTTGGTTAGGGATCCTCATTCTACACACCCTTTGTGCCATGACACATCACAGGCTCCTCCTATCAAGCCTCCCTAGAGACCTATCATCATAATTGGAACTCTCCGGATTTCATTCCGAGACTCTGGATAATCACAACTATCACATCCATGAAGTTGTTGGTGATTTCATTATAAACTAAAAACTGTTGTCTACCAAATGGTGATTCCATTCTAAAACAAAAACCGTTGTCTACCAATGTTTCACTGGCTGGGGTCCATGTGTTTTAACCTGGCAGAGGGTCTAACTCAATAGCCTTCTCTATTTAAAAAAAAACAAAGTTTTGGCTTGTGAATACACCATTCCACTCCTCTCCTTTTTGTGCCTTGACATTTCACAGGCTCCTCCTATCAAGCCTCCCTAGAGACTAATTATCATAATTGGAACTCTCCGGATTTCACTTGGAGACTCTGAATAATGACAACTATTACATCCATGCAGTTGTTGGTGTTTCCATTATCAACCTAAAATGGTTTTCTACCAAATGGTGATTCCATCCCAAATCAAAAATGGTTGCCTACCAAATGGTGATTCCTTTATAGATCAAGAATGGTTGGGGATTCATATAAAGTGCTCATTGATTAAGAACATAAAATACAGCCAAAACATTTTAGAGAGGGTTCTAACTCAACACCCTACTTTGGTAAAAGTGCTATAGATACATTGCACCACTGGCTGGGGTTTAGGGGTTTTGAACTGGCAGGGGGTCTACAACATAACTCAATACCCTACAATTGGCTACAGATACACCATTCCACAACCCTCCCCTTTGTGCCATGACTCCTCGCAGGCTCCTCCTATCAAGCCTCCCTAGACACGAATCACCATAATTGGAAGTTTCCAAATTTCACCTGGAGACTGGATAATCAGCATTCCTGCAGGATCTCTGTCACCTAGGTACGGCAGGCCAATGCTAGTGGGGAGGCGAGAACCGAGAGGATCTGTGCCCTGCGCTTCCTCTCCTCCTTCAGCTCAACGTTCCTGGCCAACGCACCCATGCTGTACCCTTACTGAGCCAGGTGTACAAGGATATTGACCCCACCCTTACAATGCTTTGCTACCACCCTTTGCTCTGCCCCAGTCTTAGACTCCCAAACTTAAGAAAGCTCCCAGGCAGCAGACAATTTCTCGTAAAGAGGACCTGTCAAGGGCCACTATTGTTTCAACAAGCCAGCCTTGTGAATTTAGTTTTTTTGCAAAGTTACCTAACCCTTACCCATCAGCCAAGAGTGTTTTTCTATTATGCACTACATCCTTTAATATATATCCCCCCACCCCAGCACCCCCTTCCTTTTTTTTTTTTCCACTGTGCACTTCATCTTGTTAAGGAACAGCAAAACACGCCACAGCAGTAAACGCATTTCAAAGGAAACTATTCATTTTATTTTCTGTGTTATTTAAAGGCCTATATTTGCGAGACGCAGTCCCGGTGACAAGCGCCAGAAAGAATACTCTACGTTGTTATGGCAACTAATGGCCCAGGGAGAGAAAAATAGAATTTCAGCCCACCCCGAGGAGGCAAAACACACACACCGCCGTGGCTGGGATATTTCAGTGGAATCTGACAAGCGATGACTCCGTTCATAAATTGTATAATTGTGTATCTTTATTTAACAGTCCGTACAGTGTGCAGGCATGGCAGGAGCCCCGCCGGTGATTTATGGACCTTCATGTGAGGGCAGCCGAGCACAAATCTACAGAGGATTGAGGCCAACTGAATCAGCCACTTCCTTCATTTCAATATTCACAAACCCTGGGACAGCTCCCGAGTCCCTGGCCTCTTACATAGGACCGCATGGCGGCTAGGGATGAGGAACTTTTCAAAGAACTTCTCACTTATAATGGTAAGCTCCACCTAATATGTCAAGGCAAACAGCTGAACGTTCTATTGAAATATATATATATATATATGAACTATTTTATCTGCCAAAGGTTCTGGGACTCTGTCCAACCAGTCCTGCCAGACAGCAGAACCAACCCGGTGACCTAACGTTTCTTTACTGCACTTAAAGTGGACCTCTACTCCCCAAGCACAAAAAAAAAAAGTAATTTGTACATTGAAAGAGTTTTTCTTAAACTTATATTCCCCCACCTCCTAGTTTCCAATAGGCACTGGTGACGAAGCCAGTGCCTCACAGGTGCTCCCTGGGAAAGTTACATCACCAGCAGGCCCAGGACAAAGAAAATGGGTCAACTCATTCCTTCATTCCAACATCGGGCAGCTGGAGCATGGAGGGATGGGGGGGTGGAGAACAGGTGCACCAGAGCATGTTGGGTGGTACGCAGCAGGGGAGGGGGGTCTGCATCTTCACTTTGGACACCAGTGCCTTTTCATTAGGCACTGCTGACATAGCCAGGACTTTACAGGTGCCTTCCGTGGAGATCTTGCCTGATCATACATTGTACTGGACCTGGCGTTGGTTTTTATTGTTTAACAAACCGTGCTGGATCTCCTACAGCGCATCCATTGATCTTGCACATGTGCCATAGGAGACCTGTTATCTTATAATAAACAGAGCTGGGTCTTTTACAGTGCATGCATGGCCATAGGAGATCCATCTTGGTTAGTTATTGAATAATAAAAAGCTTGCCGAGTCTTGTGAGGCACATGCATTCCAAAACATCATTAAAGCCATTGGCCTCGCAAGTGCCCCCTCGGAAGGCAATGCCGCCAGTGCCTTCTGGGGAGATTTCACCTGATCTCTCATGAATGGCACCCCAACACCCAAAACATCTGGGGATGTTTAAGGGATGCTAAAGGATTTTTTAAAAATAACAAACAGGTTATTCTTACCCCGCTCTGGGTAATGGTTTTGACAGAAAAGCCCCGATACTCCTCTTCTCGGGTCCCCTGCTCTCACTCTGGGCTCCTCCCCCCCGCTGAGTGCTCCCATAGCAAGCAACTTGCTAAGGGGGCGCTTGTGCCTTCTTTCTCCCAAGCCCCGCTCTGTGTGTCCATTGACTCAGCCCCCTTCCCCCCCCAATCCCTCCTCACAGAATAACAAATGAGAGACACCTCAGGAAGGTCATGGCTGCTGGTGGACAAAGAAAAGTGACAAAGGAAGCTTTAGCAATGTCATCACACTAACACCAAAATGTTAGTTATAAGTAGACCTAACAAATGAGGATAACTAGACTATGACTCCTCTTTAGCATTCTTTATTTGTTTAGAACAAATGAGAGACCATTCATGAAGGCCATGGCTGCTGGGTGGACCCGGCAGAGCAGGTGCAGAGATCATACCAATGGAGTTCGTGAGTGATGAGGAAATTTTGTCAATACCACAAAACCAATATGTCCGTTCTGAGTGGACCAACACAATGAGGATAAATAGGCATAACTCCCCCTTTAGTTATCTTTATGCAGTAGAAAAAAAAAGAGAGACTCCTCGTGAAGGCCATGGCTTCTGGGTAGACCTAACAGCTTAGGTGCAGAGATCATACTAATGGAGTTCTTGAGCGATGAGGAGGTTTTGGCAATACTCCAAAACCAAAATGTCAGTTCTGAGTGGACCAAACCAATGAGGATACCTAGACATGACCCCCATGTAGTGTTCTTTACAGAGTAGAACAAATTAGAGACCCTGATGAAGGTCATGGCTGCTGGGAGGAGCTTGGAACTCAGATACATTGATCACACCAATGCAGCCCTTGAGTGATGAAGGAAGTTTTGGCAACACTCCACAACAAAAATGTCAGTTCTGAGTGAACCAAACCAATGTGAGAATAACTAGACATGACCCCCGTAGTGTTCTTTATGGAGTAGAACAAATGAGAAACCCTGACGAAGGTCAAGGCTGCTGGGAGGAGTTGGGAGCTCCAATGCAGAGATCACACTAATGGACTCCTTGAATGATGAAGGACAGTAGAACAAATGAGAGACCCTGATGAAGGTCAAGGCTGCTGGGAGGAACTGGGAGCTCTAGCGCAGAGATCACACTAATGGAATCCTTGAGTGATGAAGGACAGTAGAACAAATGAGAGACCCTAATGAAGGTAAAGCCTGCTGGGAGGAGCAGAGATCACACTTATGGAATCCTTGATTTGATGAAGGATGCTTTGGCAACACTCAAAAACAAAAATGTTAGTTCTGAGTGGACCATTCCAATAAGAATAACTAGACATGACTCCCCCTTTAGTATTCTTTATGGAGTAGAACAAACAAGAGACCCTGATGAAGGTCAAGGCTGCTGGGAGGAGCTGGGAGCTCCGGTGCAGAGATCACAACGATGGAGTCCTTGAGTGATGAAGGATGTTTTGGCAACACTCCAAAACAAAAATGTCAGTTCTGGGCCAAACCATTAAGATGACATTTTTATTCATTAAACCTGAGTTAGGCAAAAATGTGTATTTTCCATTTTTTGGAGGTTTTTTTTGACAAATGTAAAATTCCGAAATATGAATCTTTATGTATTGTGTGGAGGAACGCTAAGCAAGCTTCTCTCCTAACCAGCGCTCTGAACTGGTTAATGATGGTGGTCGGCAGGTTTGCACTCCCAGCCCTCTTTTTCTTTGCTCCCTGGTCACGTTCCAGTCTTACGTACCCCACGGCTGCCGAGTGACCTAGTTTAATGAGTGACACTGTGTTTGGCTGCCTTTCCCTTTAATATTTCCCTGTCCGCCCAGCTCTTTCATTTCAGTCCAGCGGCGCAAATGTGTCCGCGGCCGAATTTTTGCTTATTGTTATTTTCGTCCCGCTGAGGCACAGACAGAGGGGAAAATACATTTTAAGAAACGGGTTAGCTTATTATTCATCTGTATAGCTTGTCTGACATGCTGGTCTCTGCCTCAGAGGAACGCTCACTATAATGAGCCCCTCTGTACTTCCACAATCATTATTATTATTATTGGCTCATTGTAAAAAAGCACCATTTGCAAAATAAGAAGCTTATTATTCACCCTCCCCACTGCCAATTTCTATGATCTTCACTATGATCTGTAGCCTCTGGCCACCTTCAAATCCCACACTTTTGGGTGTGTCGAATGCTTGTTTCCCCCGCAACACACTTTGGTTCCATCCACTGACCCCTACATCACAGTTGTTTCCTCTAATGATCTAGGTGGCAGTGGGAGAAACCACTGCACACAATGGGGGACCAGGCATCCAACACAACAGGTGTTGGATGTGAAGAATCAGCTTCTCTGCAGGAAAGCTAAGAGTGATAGGATGAATGACTATAAGTCATCTCCTTTTGCAGGGTGTGCTTATAACTTTTTTTTTTTTAAGGATAACTAAATCCAAAGACAAACATGTAATATATTGCAGCTTACCAGTTCTTAGATGAGCTGGCTGCATTAGATTTCTTCTTAAGCTAAAAACATCTTCAGCAAGTACAGAAAATACATGTTGATTCTGTAGAAAGTGTGGTGTCCTTATCATTTCCTGTGCAATGAACTCAAACGACAAACAATTGTATCTTCCTTCTAAGCAATCTTCTGTGACAAGCAAATCCCCTCTTGTGAAATACAGCGAATACAGGGGAAAGACCAATGTGTGTTTGCCGGAGGCGGGATCTCACCTGGGCAACGACAATGTGTGTGTGCATGAGGTGGGATCTCATTGGAGAAACAACAAATGTTTGTGCTGGAGGTTTTATCTCATTGGTTAAGGACCAATGTGTGTGCTGGAGGTGGGATCTTTTTGGGTAAGGACCAATGTGTGTGCTGGAGGTGGGATCTCATTGGGAAAGGACCAATGTGTGTGTGCTGGGATCTCACTGGGGAAGGACCAATGTGTGTGTGCTGGAGGTGGGATCTCATTGGGAAAGGACCAATGTGTGTGTGCTGTGATCTCACTGGGGAAGGACCAATGTGTGTGTGCTGGAGGTGGGATCTCATTGGAGAAAAAACAAATGTGTGTGCTGGAGGTTTTATCTCATTGGGTAAGGACCAATGTGTGTGCTGGAGGTGGGATCTCATTGGGTAAGGACCAATGTGTGTGCTGGAGGTGGGATCTCATTGGGTAAGGACCAATGTGTGTGCTGGAGGTGGGATCTCATTGGGTAAGGACCAATGTGTGTGTGCTGGGATCTCATTGGGAAAGGACCAATGTGTGTGTTCTGGGATCTCACTGGGGAAGGACCAATGTGTGTGTACTGAAGGTGGGATCTCATTGGGTAAGGACCAATGTGTGTGCTGGAGGTTGGATCTCATTGGGTAAGGACCAATGTGTGTGCTGGAGGTGGGATCTCATTGGGAAAGGACCAATGTGTGTGTGCTGGGATCTCACTGGGGAAGGACCAATGTGTGTGTGCTGGAGGTGGGATCTCATTGGGAAAGGACCAATGTGTGTGTGCTGTGATCTCACTGGGGAAGGACCAATGTGTGTGTGCTGGAGGTGGGATCTCATTGGAGAAAAAACAAATGTGTGTGCTGGAGGTTTTATCTCATTGGGTAAGGACCAATGTGTGTGCTGGAGGTGGGATCTCATTGGGTAAGGACCAATGTGTGTGCTGGAGGTGGGATCTCATTGGGTAAGGACCAATGTGTGTGCTGGAGGTGGGATCTCATTGGGTAAGGACCAATGTGTGTGTGCTGGGATCTCATTGGGAAAGGACCAATGTGTGTGTTCTGGGATCTCACTGGGGAAGGACCAATGTGTGTGTACTGAAGGTGGGATCTCATTGGGTAAGGACCAATGTGTGTGCTGGAGGTTGGATCTCATTGGGTAAGGACCAATGTGTGTGCTGGAGGTGGGATCTCATTGGGAAAGGACCAATGTGTGTGTGCTGGGATCTCACTGGGGAAGGACCAATGTGTGTGTGCTGGAGGTGGGATCTCATTGGGTAAGGACCAATGTGTGTGTACTGGAGGATGGATCTCTACAGGGAAGATCCTAAGTGTGCGTGCTGGAGGTGGAGTCACTTTGGGGAAAGAACAATGTTTGTGTGCTTGAGCAAGATCTCTATGGGGACCATCCTATATATGTGTGCTGGAGGGGGGGGGGCACATTGGGGAAAGAGCAATGCGTGTGCTGGAGGAAAGTTACAGGGAAAAGATCAATGTGTTTGTGTGTGGCTGAGCTGGGATCTCAATGGGGATGGACTAGTGAGTGTGTGCGTGTGCTGGAGATGGGACATTATTGGGGAAGGACCAATGTGAGTGTATACTGGAGGAGGGTTACGAAGGAACTGAGGAGAGACCAAAATGTGTTGCTGGAGGTGGGATCACATTGGGGAAAGACCAATGTGTGCGTGCTGGAGATCGGATCTCACTGGGAAAAGATAAATGCATGTGTGCTGGAGGTGGGATTTCACTGAGGAAGGATAATTGTGTGCATGCTGGAGGTGGGGTCTCACTGGGAAGAGATGTGTGTGTGTTGAAGGTGGATTCTCATTTATAATAGGCCAACATGTATGTGCTGTGGTGGAAACTCACTGGGGATGGACCAACGTGTGTGCTGGAGGTTGGATCTCACTGGTGAAAGACCAAAGTATGTGTGCTGAAGGTGGGTTCTCATTGAGAATAGGCCAACATGTGTGTGCTGTGGTGGGAACTCTTTGGGGATGGACCAATGTGTGTGTGCTGGAGGTGAGAACTCATTGGGGAGGGAACAATGTGTGCGTGTGCTGGAGGTGGCCTCCCACTGGAGAAAGACCAAAGTATGTGTGCTGAAGGTGGGTGGGATGTAGCCAACATGTGTGTGCTGTGGTTGGAACTCTTTGGGGATGGACCAATGTGTGTGTGCTGGAGGTGAGAACTCATTGGGGAGGGAACAATGTGTGTGTGTGCTGGAGGTGGCCTCTCACTGGGGAGAGACCAAAGTATGTGTGCTGAAGGTGGGTTCTCATTGGGAAGTAGCCAACATGTGTGTGCTGTGGTGGGAACTCTTTGGGGATGGACCAATGTGTGTGTACTGGAGGTGGGAACTCATTGGGGATGAACCAATGTATGTGTGTGTGCTGGAGGTGGGATATCACTGGGGAAAGACCAAAGTATGTGTGCTGAAGGTGGGTTCTCATTGGGAATAGGCCAACATGTGTGCGCTGTGGTGGGAACTCTTTGGGGATGGACCAATGCGTGTGTGCTGGAGGTGGGAACTCATAGGGGTGGACCAATGTATGTGTGCTGGAGGTGGGATCTCACTAAGGAGTAACCAATGTGTGTGCTCTGGAAGAGGAGTACATTGGAAATTTTAATATGTGAGTGCTTGAGGTGGCACCTCACTGGGGCAGGACCAATGTGTATGCTGGAGGTAGGACCTGACTAGGGCAGGACCAGCAAAAGGCAGATTTGCACAAATGAGGTAGAAATCACACAAGAATATAAAGAAAAGGACATTATTTGTTGCATAATCTATGACCCTGCCACCCTAGGAAGTGGCCCTCAGCATTACTTTAATGAATATTGAATGCAGCCTTGAAAAGCACATATCAGCAGGAGCTGAGGGGCTGACCAAATAGACATCAAAGTGATCTACCCACTTGAGCATAAGAATCAAACACAGGCAATGGTAACGGTTCGCTGACCTATTGAGGCACCGTGAAATGACATGCGTTTCCTTGCTGCGGTGCAATTAGTTTCAAATAACACCCCAACGCACATGCATTGCAGAATGCCAGAATGCACGGACCGTAGAGCGTTTCAGTGTGCGACAAAATTTGTGTCACATCCAATCTTCAGGACGTTTTTGGGCATTCGCAACCCATTTACTTCAAGGAACTTCCTCGAGGGCCCTATTGCACTCTTGCATTTTAACGCTTGCGTTCTGACGCAATAAAACACCTGCTGGGGTTCCCTATAAGGTGGCCTGTGGTGAGATGTGCGGATGGAAAAAAATAATTTAGTTTTGTTTCGTTATTTACATAAATGTGTTTCGTTACATTTGATTCATTTGATTTTGGAGTTTATTTTGTTTATTCAAATCGATTAAAGTGTTTTCCATTTCAATTCCATTTGAAATTTAATTTATTCTATTCTAAATTTGAATTTTGGAAGAAGGTTATATTCTTTCTATTCCATTCTATTTCATTTTTTTTTCAATTCTATTATTTTATTTTCTGTTCTATTCTGTTCTTTTATATTATATTCAAATTCAAATTTATTCTATTCGAAATTCAAATTTCAAACGGTTATAGTGTTATATTCTTTCTATTCTATTCCATTCTATTCCATTTTTTTTTTTCAATTCTATTATTTTATTTTCTGTTCTATTCTATTCTTTTCTATTATATTCAAATTTATTCTATTTGAAATTCAAATTTCAAATGGTTATAGTGTTATATTCTTCCTATTCTATTCCATGCTATTCTTTTCTATTATATTCAAATGTATTCTGTTCAAAATTTGAATTTCGAAAGATGGTTATATTCTTTCTATTCTATTCTATAGTTCTATTCTATTCTTTTCTATTCTAGTGAATTCTATTTTTAATCTATTCTAATCTATTCCTTTCTATTCTATTCAAATGTGTTTTATTTGAAATTCTAATTTCAGAAGATGATTATATTCTTTCGATTTTATTCTATTCTATTCCTTTATTTTCTTTTTGAGTTTGTTCTTTTATTTTCTATTCTAGGTTGTTCTGTTTTATTCTGTTCTTTTATTTTCTATTCTATCCCTTTTTTTGCTGTTCTAATTTTTGTATTCTTTCATTTTGCATTCTGTTCTGTTTTACTCTAATATATTATTTTCTTTTTTTTGTTCTATTCTATGCTTTTCTAGTCTATTATATTCTATATTTGTCTGTTCATTTCCTTTACTTTCCATTCTATTTTATTCTCTTTGGAAATTCAAATTTGATTTGAAAAGTATTCGAATGCGAATTTCGTACAAATTTCTATTCGTTATTTTGGATTCATTTAACCACCTCAACACTGGGCATTTTCTCCCCTTGTATGCCCAGGCCATTTTTCAGCTTCAGAGCTGTCACAATTGGAATGACAATTGCGCGGTCATGCAACATTGTACCCATATGATATTTTTTATAATTTTCTTGACACAAATAGAGTTTTCTTATGGTGGTATTTAATCACTGCTGGGTTTTTTATTTTTTACTAAGACCAAAAATTTAAAAAAAAAAAAGTTTTTCTTAGTTTCAGTCAGTAAATTTTGTAAATAAGTCATTTTTCTCCTTCACTGATGTGCGCTGATAAGACGGCACTGATGGGCACTGATAGACTGCATTGATGGGCACTAATATGCTGCACATATGGGCCCTGATAGATGGCACTGATATGTGGCACTGATGAGCACTGCTAAACAGCACTGATAGGTGGAACTGGTGGGCACTGATAGGTGGCACTGATGGGCAATGATAGGCAGCACTGATAGGTGGCACTGATGGACATTGATAGGTGTCATTGATAGGTGGCACTGATGGGCACTGATGGGTGGCACTGAATGGCACTAGTAGGTGGCATTGGTGGGCACCGGTAGGTGGCACTGATGTGCACTGATAGGCTGCACTGATGGGCACTAATATGCCACACTTATGGGCCCTGATAGATGGCACTGATATGTGGCACTGATGGGTGGCACTGAAGGGCACTAATAGGCAGCATTGGTGGGCACCGGTGGGTGGCACTGATAGGCTGCACTGATGGGCACTAATATGCCACACTTATGGGCCCTGATAGATGGCACTGATATGTGGCACTGATGAGCACTGATAGACAGCACTAATGGGTGGCACTGGAGAGCACTAATAGGTGGCACTGGTGGGCACTGATATGCAGCACTGATAAGTGGCACTGATGGTCACTGATATGTGGCATGAATGGGCAGCACTGATGGATGGCACTAAAGGGCACTAATAGGTGGCACTGGTGGGCACCAAAAAGTGGCATTGTGCACTGATAGGCTGCACTGATGGGCACTGATATGCAGAACCAATAGGGGGCACTGATGGGCGGCACCAATGGGGACTGATGGGTGGCACTGATAGACAGCAATAATGGGCATTGATGGGCAGCACTGATGGGCGGCACTGCTAGCCAGCACTGACTGGCATCACTAATGGGCACTGATTGCTGGCACTGGCGGGCATTGATTGCTGGCACTGGTGGTGCTTTATTGTAATCAGGGCACTGATGAGCTGCGGCTCTTTACAGATCGGGGTTGCTAGACATGGCGCAGCTGCGATCGGTGCGCAGCTCGCCCCCCGCGGGCGCATGGGATCAGCCTTTCTGGGGCGCTGTCACATCACGCCCTCCCAGAACTGGAGCCGCAACGCCCCTCCGTCATAACACAGCAGGCGGGTGGCAAGTGGTTAAATTCATTACAATTGTAATTCGGATACAATACCTATAAATTTGTCCAAACTTCAATCCGGAATGAAACGAACCCCACGCGTCTAATAGCCAATGGCAGTGCATAAAAACGCATGCATGCCCGAACGCCAAATCCTAAATCCAAAAACGCATTGACAATGCTCGTCTGCACACCAGTGCCAAAGAATATCCATGTTGGCCACCTAATGCTACAAAAAACGCACGCATGTAGATCTTAACGGGTCCTTATGCAATGCGGGTTAAGGCGCCATGAAAATATAAATGGGCCCTAATGGCGCAGACATGAGGAATTTTCACCGTTCTTTTTTTTTTTATTTCAGGCTGAACGATCAAATTCTTTGTGACCGGTTCTCTTGAAGCCCCCGGTCGCAGCCATCGACATTACAAGAGGAGAGCCTGGGGAGGGATTGCATGAAGGATAATTGAAGCTAAACGATACCCAGTTGGCAGGTCTGGCCAAAAGGACTGAGACGGCCTCAGAAACGTAACAGATCGCTGCGCCCCTCGCTAATGACCGCTCCATATGGCTCACGTCTGTCTGCTCTGTCAGGGAGACACCGGCGGAATTGACTGAAATGAGTCTGAAAGACTGCAGAGATTATTATACACTTAAAGGAGCATTTGATGATCAAGCTGTGTCATTCGCTAAAAATACCGCTCTTTACCCTTCAACTGCCGGCGCGTTCCCCCCCCCCCTCCCCCAGAGCTCCAATCACAGCCAATTACAATTAGTCTTTCAGTAACTTGAATAAATCCTGGACCTGTTACAATATGCAGCACAGTCTCTGAGAAAAGCTCAACCTTTTTAAACCTTGAGCTCTTGCCTAGGCTGAGATGATGTCATCAGTCTGCTGCAGCCAGGAGGAAGCATTTCCTCAGTCCCCCCCAGTGATCAGGCTGCAACACTGTCGCTTTGTAACAAGTCATAAAGGGAAAGGCCGCAGCAGGGGCTGATCTGTGTCAGACATTTGTGAACACCGCCAAGAGCTTATTTCTTAGGCCAGGAAATAAATGGGGACCCTGGATGATGCCTGAACAAAGACGGCGCCATCCTTGTGACCAGGAGTGCAGATGAAGGCATTTGTCAGGGGGAGTGTTGAGATCTTTACAAGAGAAACCCGGAAGAGTTACAATTACACATTATTCACATGCACTAAATATTGAAAAAAAAATTTCAGGTTTTTACCGGAAAAAAATAAAGAAGCTTTTGCCGAAATTTTGTTTTGTTCAGTTGACTGTATTTTCATTAAAGCTGTCTCATATTCAGGCTAACAACTGCTCCCTCTAGTGGCCAATCTGAATGTCAGCCAATGGTTTATGCTGGGTTATTGGGAACTATACATTTTTATTTTTTTTTTGTGAGAACATATTTGATAATAATATTAATAATATTTTGAGTTACTATTATCATTATTTGAAGACCTATGTGTATAATATTAATAATAACTACAATAATAATAATAATAATATTTTGAGTTACTATTATTATTAATCATAGACCTATATGTACAATAATAACGATAACAACCACAACAACAATAATAATAATAAGAAGAAAATAATAATATTTTGAGTTACTATTATCATTAATCATATACCTATATATGTATAATAATAACAACACTAAAAAACAACAACAATAATAATAATAATAATATTTTGAGTTACTGTTCTCATTAGTCATAGACCTATATGTAGAATAATAACAAAAATAATAATAATAAAAAAATAATAATAATAATAATATTTTGAGTTACTATTATCATTAATTGTAGACCTATATGCATAATAATAACACTAAAAACAATAATAATAAGAATATTTAGAGTTACGGTTATCATTAGACATAGACCTATATGTAGAATAATAACAATAATAATATTATTAATAATAATAATAATAATAATAATAATAATAATAATAATAATAAGAAAATAATATTTTGAGTTACTATTATCATTAATCATAGACCTATATGTATAATAATAACACTAAAAAACAATAATAATAATAATTATTATTATTATTATTATTATTATTATTATTATTATTATTATTGTTGTTTTTGTTAGTATTCTAAATTTAGGTCTACAATTAATGATAACAGTAACTCATAATGTTATTATTATTATTTTTATTATTATTTCTGTTATTGTTATTATTATACATATAGGTCTACAATTAACAATAATAGTTACTCTAAATATTATTATTTTCTTATTATTATTATGATTATTATTATTATTCTTATTATTATTATTATTGTTTTTGTTATCGTTATTATTATAATACATATTCAATAGGTCTACGATTAATGATAACAGTAACTCAAAATATCATTATTATTATTATTAGTAGTAGTATTTTTATTATTATTGTTGTTAGTGTTATTATTATACATATAGGTCTATAATTAATGACAATAGTAACTCAAAATATTATTATTTTCTTCTTCTTCTTCTTATTATTATTATTATCATTATTATTATTATTATTATTGTTGTTGTTGTTATCGCTATTATTATAATACATACTTAATAGTTCTACGATTAATGATAACAGTAACTCAAAATATTATTATTATTATTGTTATTATTATACATATAGGTCTATGATTAATGATAATAGTAGCTCAAAACATTATTATTTTCTTCTTCTTATTATTATTATTACTATTATTGTTGTTGTTATCATTATTATTATTATACATATACAATAAGTCTACGGTTAATTATAACAGTTACTCACAATATTATCATTATTATTTATTTATTTATTTATTATTATTATTATTATTATTATTATTATTATTATTATTATTGTAAGTTATTGTTATCCTTGTTATTATTTTTATTGATATTATTTTGAGTTACTATTATTATTAACAGTAAACCTAATCATTTTGCATGACAAACGCGCCATAGAAGCTACTGCACCTTTTCTGGCATTGAATGCCATGCGTTTTCTGAACGCTTGTTTTAGCGCATTTGTGGCGTGTTTGCCACGTGACAAAATGCAGAGCTAGACGCACCTCTGCTAAAGGTGTTAGGGGTGACAATACATTTAACGTCACCACAAGCGAAACGCACTTTTGCCGCTCTTTTTTCGCGTGGCAAAGAGTGCGTTTTCTGTGTACTTTGTTGCGCTGCTAGCTGCGTTTGGGGAGCCATTCACGGTTAATGATGTCACATGCGTGACGCGCGTTTTTCTCTAGTTTGCGAAATGCTCCTTTTCCTGTGTGTTTGGTGGCGCGTGCCCAGGAAAAGCCAATGGGACCTAATTAAATGGCCCAGGTGTGGATGAGCCGGCAGGGTCTGCAGAGGGAATGGCGCTCCATTGTAATCTCCTATAACCCAGAAGAGTAACATTCAGCTACATTGTTTCCTCTTTTATATCCAACAAACAACTCTGCAGAGAAATGGATTTCCGCAGCCCGCACCTCTCGCCGAGCGACCTCTTTTCAGGAGATTTCATTTATGGAAGTCTGTCTGTGACATTTGGACTGAACAAATGAATAAACTTTAAATTCTCATCATAAAAGCATTGATCCTTCCTTTCGATTGTCTCAATCGATAGCAATGACTAAAATAAGTTTTGGTTGCAAGCTGGGGAAAGCGTTAAAGCGCAACTCCAGCCTTCCCTTCAGTCTTGCACAGTTGTAGCGGCTCCTCTCCTGGACTGAAATGGCTTCCTCTGATTCCACTGCACACTGTGAGCTTCTCACAGCGTGCATTAGAAGAGGCAGCAAGTCAGATAGAGCCCAGCTCATTCCCCGCATCATTAGCCCTTTCCTCTACTGCAGCGGACTCCAAACTGCGGCTCTTTGCTTGCTTTTATCCGGCCCTTGGGGCAATATTTCATCCACTGACACCAACAATGGGACCTAAATTGTCCTGACTATCACCAACTATGAGGCACAATTCCTCCCAATGACACCAACCATGGGACACAATTTCTTCCAAAGACACCAAAGATGGGGTACAGTTCCTCCCACTCATACCAATGACAGGGCAAAATTCCTCTCAATGACACCAATAATGGGGTAGAATTTCCCCCAATGACACCAATGATGGGGTACAGTTCCTCCCACCGATACCAAAGATAGGGCATTGTTTTTTCCCACTGTCATCAGGACCTTTTCTACTCACAGGGGCCACAATCAGATTTTTGGAAAATATGCCTTAAACCAGTGGTCTCCAGGGGCCAGATGTGGCCCTTTACTTCCTTTTATCTGGCCCTTGGGACACTATTTTATCCTTTAACACCAATTAAGGGGCACAATTCCTCCTAATGACAACAATGATGGGACACAATTCCACCCACTCACACCAATGATGGGGCAAAGTTCCTCCCACTGATACCAAAGATAGGGCAATGTTTTTTTACCACTGCCATTGGGACCTTAGTGGTCTCCAAACTGTGGCCAAGGAGACAGATGTGGCCCTTTGCTTCCTTTTATCTGGCCCTTGGGGGAATAATTTATCCGCTAACACCAATTAAGGGGCACAATTCCTCCCAATGACACCAATGATGGGACACAATTCCTTCCAATGACACCAATGATGGGGCACTATTTCTTCCAATGGCACCAATGATGGGGCACTATTTCTCCCAATAACACCAATGAGGGGACATAATTTCTCCCACTCACACAAATGATGGGGCACTATTTCTCCCAATAACACCAATGAGGGGACACAATTCCTTCCAATGACACCAATGAGGGGACACAATTCCTTCCAATGACACCAATGAGGGGGCACAATTTCCCTCAATGACACCAATGACGGGACACAATTTCTCCTAATGACACCAACAATGGGGCCCAATGACACCAATGATGGGACACAATTCCTCCCAATAACACCAATGATGGGACACAATTCCTTCCAATGACACCAATGATGGGGCACAATACGTTCTACTGACAACAAAGATGGGACATTGTTCACTGCCGTTGAGACCTTTTCAGTAAACTGGCCCTTTGTTTAGAAGGTTTGAAGACCCCTGTTCTACTGGCCCCAGAGCCAGGAAAAGGGTGGGCAGGAGGGGAAGCTGCCCCATTGCTGTGCCTGAGGGCACCCCTCACCATAACCATGCACACTCCAGTGGCAGGCAACCATAAAGCAAAGAATAGGATGCACATGTGCAATGGACCCACCATGCCAATCATGGGCAGCTGGATCAAGAGGCAGAGAATGGGCGCAGGGCAGTACACCCATTCTACGGCACTCATTAGCAGCAGGGGAGAGGGGTGTCGCTCTGCATCCTTGCCCTGGGCACTGGGTGAACCAAGTCCCGGTTCTGACTGGCCCAACCCTTTTTTATGGAGGTTCAACATCACATATGGGTGTTACCAAGCAGGGCAGTCTTTAATATTGTTTGGACCCTGGGCAAACATTTTCTTGGGCCCTCCTGAATCCACTTATCATCTATTATTTCTGACGGGACGAACCATTGTGGGTATACACTACAACTTGGAGGTATTTTTTCCCAACCCGGTCAGTCTTGGCCCTGAACCAAGTGGGTCACGGGTCCCGTTCCTACGTCTCGCTGTGGGGAGAGGGGACGACGATTACTCACGGCATCTTACCCACATGACGGGACGCGGGTAAGAGACGGAGAACTAGGTCGACGGGTACTAACCGTACCACCCAGGTAACGTGTACACGTAGGATAAGAAACGAAATACCAACGGACGGTGACCTCACACGTACCAATACCACTCCCCACGGGAGTCCG
>BLSH010400950.1:985353-1008234 GCA_018402905.1 Glandirana rugosa | reverse complement strand
CAAAGATCACGGGAATATAGCTGGTTTCACACGGTTGATTGTGAGCAAGCACGGATCAACCGCCTGAAATGTGTTAACCAGCTATATTCCCGTGATCTTTGATGCCACGGTGTCTACAATAAAGGACGTTTAAGCTTCACCCTTGCGGTGTGTAGCCATTTTCCTTCTTTTTTTGTGGTTCCATTATACCTGCTGAATATACTCTATAATATGTTATCAAAAGTATTGGGACACTTGCCTTTACACGCACATTAACTTTAATGGCATCCCAGTCTTAGCCCGTAGGGTTCAATATTGAGTTGGCCCAACCTTTGCAGCTATAACAGCTTCAACTCTTCTGAGAAGGCTGTCCACAAGGTTTAGGAGAGTGCCTATGGGAATGTTTGACCATTCTTCCAGGTTTCATTTGTGAGGCACTGATGTTGGACAAGAAGGCCTGGCTCACAGCCTCCACTCTAATTCATCCAAAAGGCCTTCTATTGGGTTGAGGTCAGGCCAGTCAAGTTCCTCCACACCAAACTCCCTCATCCATGTCTTTATGGACCTTGCTTTTGTGTGCAGTCATGTTGGCACAGGAAGGGGCCTTCCCCAAACTGTTCCAACAAAGTTGGGAACATGAAATTGTCCAAAATTTCTTGGTATGCTGACGCCTTAAGAGTTCCCTTCACTGGAACTAAGGGGCCAAGCTCAACCCTTGAGAAACAACCCCACACCATAATCCCTCCACTAAATTTGGACCAGTGCACAAAGCAAGGTCCATAAAGACATGGAGGAGCAACAGAAGACCTCCCCAGCAACAATAGACTCCCTTCCTCCGCAAAAAATAGATCCCCTTAGGCAACAATAGTCTCCACAGCTGCAACAATGGGTTCCCAACAGCCAGCATCAATAGATCCTCCAGCAGCCAGCAACAAAGACCCCTCCCTCAACAGTAGATCTGTCCCAGCAAGGGAGAGGGGGAGTGCTGAGTCCAGCAGGTAGGGCTGACAACACTGGTTGGAACATCAGAGCAGCAAAGTCACTGATTTGTCAGCCCAAACAGTAAGTTAAGAGAGCACTCAATAACATAAATAATAATAATACTAATAATAATAATATAAAAATAAATAAATAAATTGTGAAAAAAAAGATTAAAAAAAAATAAAAGGACACTTAATTTCTGGCTGAGTTAAGAGAGCACTTGATAACATAAATAATAATAATAATAATCATAATAGAAAAAATAAAAATAAATAAATAAATTGTGAAAAAAATGATTAAAAAAGCAAAAAAAAAAGGACACTTAATTTCTGGCTGAGTTAAGAGAGCACTTGATAACATAAATAATAATAATAATAATCATAATAATAGAAAAAATAAAAATAAATAAATAAATTGTGAAAAAAAAGATTTAAAAAAATAAATGAATAAAATATGGGGAAATGTACATGTATTGCATTGATTAATTGAATGTCTTTTTTTTCCTGACATAAATCAAGGGATCATCTATCTTTCTAAAGGTAAAAGATAACTTCAGCCTCCACTCCAAGCCTCATTACCTGAAAGCCTCTGGGTGGACCCCCATTTTGAAGGCCCCAAGGCAGATGTCTATTTGCCCACTTTAATAAAGCAGGGTGCCCTACCTGTCCATCCACATGCAAAGCTTTTTTTTTTCCTTTTTTCTTTCTTTCTTTTTTTCTTTTTTTTTACTTGCATTCTGTCCTATAATTTAAACCTAATTCTTTATGACGATTTTTTTCTGTTTTACAAATGCAATAACAAGCTGTTAAACTCGCTCACAGCATTACAAACAGCATTTGGTGCCTGGCACGGATTCCGGTTTGGCTGCGACGCGGGCCAGATGCAGAACGCAGCCAGAGAGGCGACGAGTCCGCTTCTCTACACGACGCGCTGACATTATCGAGCTCCAGGTGTGACAGACAATCAAGCGATGCGCGGAACCAATCGGGGAAATTTGCGCGGCGGCGGCGGCGCACAACCCGAGCTCTATCTGGCACTCCACAAATCTTCCCGGTAAAAAAAGTCACTCAGCAAGGGTCCGTCTCTGCATTGGAGCAGAAAATAAATCACCGGGACGAGGACAGGATTGGCCGGGATGGGCCACAATCAAACATTTTTTGGCTCTTGCAGAACCACGTAGAAAGCAAATATCTCAGAATGGAAATAATCATAGATCTCCGTATTTCCACTTCAAACCCAAAAACTGCCTAAAGGACCTCTCTAAAATGGCAGGTGACTTCACTGGCGTAAGGTTCCAACATGTGGTGCCCAGCAGCCAATCACAGAGTTGGAATGGACATATGGAATGGACAATTATGCCCGCTAACTGCATAGAGGAGATTAACAGTCCATATGCTGATCGCTGCAGTATGATTGGCCGGATGCCATTGCTGTACATTGCGATCACATATAACTTTTTGTAGGTATGGCAAAAAAAAAAAAATAATGTTCCCCAGCAATGTATACACTTGTTATTCAAACACAAAAAATAAGGCAAAAATTAATAAGTCAATGGAATGTAAAAAAAAAAATAAAGAATGTATTAAATATTTTATATATACTTTCTATATTTTATTTACTAAAAAAAAAAAGAAAGTGTGACGTTCCCATGTACAGTAATGTATACACTTGGTATTCAAACACAAACAAGAAGTGAAAAATGAATACGCTAATGAAATGTAGAACAAAATAAAGAATGTAATAAATATTTTATATATACTTTATATAAACTTCATATATTTTATTCACTAAAAAAAAAAAGTGTGACGTTCCCCTGTACAGTTATCTATACATGTGTTATTCAAACACAAACAAGAAGGGAAAAATTAATAAGTTAATGTAATGTAAAAAAAATAAAGGATGTATTAAATATTTTATATATATTTTATATATTTTATTTACTTTAAAAAAAAAAGTGTGACGTTCCCCTGTACAGTATTGAATGCACTTGGTATTCAAACACAAACAATAAGGCAAAAATTAATAAGTTAATGAAATGTAAAAAAAATAAAGAATATATTAAATATTTTATATATACTTTATATAAACTTTATATATTTTATTTACTAAGAAAAAAAAAATGTGTGACTTTCCCCTGTACAGTAATGTATACATTTGGTATTCGAACACAAACAAGAAGCGAAAAATGAAATGTAGAAAAAAAATAAAGAATGTATTAAATATTTTATATATACTTTATATTATTATTATTATCATACAGGATTTATATAGTGCCAGCAGTTTCTGCAGTGCTTTACAACATTAGGTCAGACAGTACAATTACAATACAATTCAATTCAATACAGGAGGAATAAGAGGGCCCTGCTCGTTAGAGCTTACAGTCTAGGAATATATATAAACTTTATATATTTTATTTTTGTGTGACGTTCCCCTGTACAGTAATGTATACACTTGGTATTCGAACACAAACAAGAAGGGAAAAATGAATAAGCTAAATAATAATAACAATAATAATAATAATAAGCTAAGCTCAATTTGAACAAAGAAAGGCAAAAAAAAAACAAAACAAAACAAAAAAAACATAAACAAATACATAGATAAATAATGTATAAATAAAAAATTACTGACTCTAAAATATATTTAAATATACCACGATGATGAGACTAAACAAGAGACCCATATGAAAAATAAACTGAAATAGATCTCTTGAAGATGTCTGCTGAAGTGGAAAAAAAAAAATGACTGACTCTGGTTCTTGATAAATTAGCGCAATGACCCCCCAAAAAAAGGCAAGAATAAATAAAATAAGAAACCTTTCAATATCTTGGAAATTAAAGTGAAGCTGTACTCTATAATAAATTATACAATTATTAAAAAAAAAATCTAAAAAAAATAAAAAAAGTTATCAAGGTGAACATCGTCTACATGTATTAGTCAGTAAAGCTTGGTCTTACAGTTTTTTGTTTTTTTTTTTTTAAATTGAGGTTTGACTTTGTCTAACTTTATAGCTAGGCTCCGTCAAATGAACAAGCCCTGTCCAATGAGAGTGGTCACTGGTGAAGTCTTATTGGATAGTGGGATGGCAGCTGTTCCTTTGACCTGACTTTAGGGCTAGACTCCCTCTGCCAGGAACTTCCCGTCCAATCAGACAGCAGCTACTGGCCATGGATTGACCAGGTTTAGCCCAGTAGTCAGGGGAAGTCTGGCCCCACTAACAAAGTGAAACTATATCACAGAGGTGCACAGAAGAAGCGTATTTGCTTAATAAAAGGTAATGGTGGGCACCTCTTAGTATGAGCCCATAGGCAAGACTTAAGGGTTAAAAAATGTGATCTACCCTTCACGTTGGGCACTTATTGAGATCGAATGAATCAGCACATACTAGGCAGCTGTTTTCTTTTTTCTAATGCATGGAAAATGTGCATGTAAACTTTGAAAGCTGTGCTAATGTTTCATCGGATGTGGTGGAAGCATGCCCACACTGTGACTGCACAGATGAGACGGATGTCAAGGAATCGACTTTCGTTCCGCACAGCCACCCCCCCCCCCCATCCCTCGCCCAGGGATTATTTCACAGAGCCGTGCCTGCACGTTGGCACACCGCAGCCTAAAAACAGAACACATACATTCCCGAGCTGGCAGGGAGACTCGATTGGATGTGGTTCACATGCCAATCTGCCCAGAGCCCCCTGCACCTGCTCTACCCTCCATCTCTGATGCTTACACAGAGCCCTGAGCCTGCCCGCTCGGCTAGAAACTCCAAATGCATAGCAAGCGAGAGCCTGGCACCTGAAATCTGAGCACCCAGTGTGCCATGCTAATGCAGCGAGTGGAACTCAATCTATTATCTGTGGCTGATTCCTCACTCATGACTAAATGTGGTTCAATGCTGCTTCTGGACGGGGAATGGGTCACGTTATAAGCTGCCATCATAACGGGGTTTGATATGACTTTTTTTAAGTGAACCTGTCAGCCATTTTTAACGTTCAAAAGTAAGTGTCTACTAAAAACAGACATCCATGGTGTATCTTGTGTGACTTCCAAGAGTCATGGATCCCAAGCTTCTCTTCTTCTCTGAAGTTAGTGTCACTTTGTTATTGGGGCCAACTACCATCTCCCTGCCTAACAAATGTGGCTCACTTTTTTACTGGGGTCTGACCCTCTTGACATCAAGACTAAGCCCTCCCAACTTCCATCTTCCTGCCCAACGAGTGTGGCTCACTTTGTTACTGGGGCCTGAACCTTCTTGATGCCCTGCCAACTACCATCTCCCATCCAAATTAGTGTGTATCACATTGCTACTGGGAACTGACCTTTCTGAATCCAAGACTAAGCCCTGCCAACTACCATCTCCCTGCCTAACGAATGTGGCTCACTTTTTACTGGGGTCTGACCTTGACATCAAGACTAAGCCTTCCCAACTTCCATCTTCCTGCCCAATGAGTGTGGCTCACTTTGTTACTGGGGCCTGAACCTTCTTGATGCCCTGCTAACTACCATCTCCCATCCAAATGAGTGTGTATCACATTGCTACTAAGCCTTGCCAACTACCATCATTACTGGGGTCTGACCTTCTTGACATCAAGACTAAGCCCTCCCAACTTCCATCTTCCTGCCCAACAAGTGTGGCTCGCTTTGTTACTGGGGCCTGAACCTTCTTGATGCCCTGCTAACTACCATCTCCCATCCAAATGAGTGTGTATCACATTGCTACTAAGCCTTGCCAACTACCATCATTACTGGGGTCTGACCTTCTTGACATCAAGACTAAGCCCTCCCAACTTCCATCTTCCTGCCCAACGAGTGTGGCTCACTTTGTTACTGGGGCCTGAACCTTCTTGATGCCCTGCCAACTACCATCTCCCATCCAAATGAGTGTGTATCACATTGCTACTGGGAACTGACCTTTCTGAATCCAAGACTAAGCCCTGCTAACTACCATCTCCCTGCCTAACGAATGTGGCTCACTTTTTTACTGGCGTCTGACCTTCTTGACAACAAGACTAAGCCTTCCCAACTTCCATCTTCCTGCCCAACGAGTGTGGCTCACTTTGTTACTGGGGCCTGAACCTTCTTGATGCCCTGCTAACTACCATCTCCCATCCAAATAAGTGTGTATCACATTGCTACTAAGCCTTGCCAACTGCCATCATTACTGGAGTCTGACCTTCTTGACATCAAGACTAAGCCTTCCCAACTTCCATCTTCCTGCCCAACGAGTGTGGCTCACTTTGTTACTGGGGCCTGAACCTTCTTGATGCCCTGCTAACTACCATCTCCCATCCAAATGAGTGTGTATCACATTGCTACTAAGCCTTGCCAACTACCATTATTACTGGGGTCTGACCTTCTTGACATCAAGACTAAGCCCTCCCAACTTCCATCTTCCTGCCCAACGAGTGTGGCTCACTTTGTTACTGGGGCCTGAACCTTCTTGATGCCCTGCTAACTACCATCTCTTATCCAAATGAGTGTGTATCACATTGCTACTGGGAACTGAAATTTCGGATTCCTAGACTAAGCCATGCCAACTACCATCTCCCTTACCCATCGAATGTGCCTTACTTTGTTACTGAGGCTTGACCTTCTTGACGTAAGGACTAACCCTGCCAACTACTATCTCCTATCCAAATGAGTGTGCATCACATTGTTACTGGGGCCTGACATTCTTAACTTTAGGACTAAGCCTTGCCAACTACCATCTCCCTCCTCAATGAGTGTGCCTCGCTTTGTTACTGGGGCCTGACCTTCTTGACGTTAGGACTAAGCATTAACAACTACCATCTCCCATCCAAATGAGTGCACATTACAATGTTACTGGGGCCTGACCTTCTTGACTTAAAGACCAAACCCTTCCAACTACCATCTCCTATCTAAATGAGTGTGCATCACATTATTACTAGGGCCTGAAATTCTTAACTTCGGGAGTAAGCCTTGCCAACTACCATCACCCTGCACAATGAGTGTGCCTCACATTGTTACCGAGGCCTGACCTTCTTGATGTAAGGGCTAAGCCTGCCAACTACCATCTCCTATCCAAATGAGTGTGCGTTACATTGTTACTGGGGCCTGACATTCTTAACTTCAGGGGTAAACCTTGATAACTACAATTTCCCTGCCTAATGTGTGTGCTTCACTTTGTTACTAGGGCCTGATTTCTGGACCAATCTGTGCTACCACCACCCTGTTCAATACGCGTTACTCACTTTGTTACTGAGGCATGACCTTCTTGATGTCAGGACTAAGCCTTGCCTACTTCCATCTTCTTGCCCAACAAGTGTGCCTCACTTTGTTATTGGGGCTGCCCTTCTTGACATCAGGACTAAGCCCTGTCAACTACCATCTCCCATTCAAATGAATGTGCATCACATTGTTACTGGGGTCTGACCTTTTGACATCAGGAGTAAACCTTGCCAGTTACCATCTCCCTGCCCAATGAGTGTGCCTCAATTTGTTTACTAGGGCCTGACCTTCTTGACTTCAGGACCAATCCCTGCCAACGACCACCACCCAGCCCAATGAATGCGACTCACTTTGTTACTGAGGCATAACCTTCTTGACTTCAGAACCAATCCTTATCAACTATTAACTCCCTGCCCAACGCATTATCTTCACTTATTAGAGAGGCCTGACCTTAGGACCAATACCTGGCAACTATCATTTCTCTACCCAGAGTGTGCTTTACTTTTTTATGGGGCCTGATCATCTTAATATCTTAATATCAGGATAAAGTCCTACCAACTATCACCCCCCTGCCCAATAGCTGTGCCTCAGTGGGCAGCAAGATCACTAGCACTGGACAGGTAGATGGAGCAAGCAAAGACTCAAATGGAAAGTCAGACCCCATAATGTAAAACTTGTTTCAGGGAGACACATGGAGAAGAGTTATCTGGCTAATAAAGCCAATAGTAGACACCTTTTGGTGACCTGGTTTCAGATGGGAGCACAAAGGAGGGCTTTTTGGCTGATAAAGATAATAGTAGACAGTTTTCAGGTTATGTAAATAGGCATGTTCTTGCTGTGATTGTAATCTCTGATATCTATGAGTTTATAAAATAATATTTTGATTATTTTCATGCACTGCTTGGGGGTGTTGTTTTTTCCATCAATGGAAGAGTTAGGCTTTAACTCATGGAGAAAACATTCCGTTTACAAGGAATAGAAGATTACTCTTATATGGACTGGGAAATATAGCTTGTAGCATGACGGAATCTGGGGCAAAAGGATAAATGAGTTCTATAAGCTTCTCAGCAGACTCCAGTCCTTCGTCCCTACAGACAGCGGATCTGCAATGCCCTGAGATTAATTGGCCAATGGAAGCCAAGCAGAATCATTAGCAGTCATTAAACAGGAGATCCATCATGGCTGCAAAGTCACATGACTGCACAGGGAGACACAATCTAGAAGGTAATATGTCCCAGCACATTTTTCTGCATTATGGGAATGATACTTGTCATTGTCAACCCAGATAAACTCATTCTTATGGTCCAGTTTCCAAATATTGATGTTGAAGGCTGTTTGCCATCGCAGATGTTGATGTACTAAAGGGACAGGGTGATAATTCAGAAGAGCGATTGGGAGAGCTGTCACCCCAAACCAGGAATTAATGAACAAGAGCAAACATGGCAGGATTGCCACAACTTCTTTTAATGAAGGTTGAAGATCTCATTTTGAAATTACATTAACATGTAAATGGCTCTATGGAATTTTTTTGTGATTGGGTTAAGGTCTACTATGATTTCCAGCTGCAGGCCTCAACAACTTTTGGAGCATTACTACTCTTTAAAAATACTGAACCTTGGGGGCACCACCCAAAACTCTGTTTAAGGCTTTGCCATGAACCAAGTTCAGTTTATCATGCCTGCTCTTTATAGCTTCCGGGGCCCTAGTGGACTGAATGCTGCTATGAGATTTTTAATGATTGGGTTAAGGTCTTCTTTAATTTCCAGTTGCAGGCCTCGACAACTTGTGGAGCATTACTACCCTTTAAAAATACTGAACCTTTGGGGCACCACCTAAAATGTCTCTTAATTTTTTGCATGAGCTAAGCTGGGTTTTATACCACACCTGCTCTTTATAGCTTCTGGGGCCCTAGAGGATTGAATGCACCTGATCATATGGCGACATGACCCCTTGGGTTCCTAGGGGCTAGAAGGATATCTCTCTACCAGGAACATGGACAGTATTCATGATTTGATGGAGGACTAAGCTCTTCCCCACTTTGAAACTAAATATAAAGTTCTGGGCGAAGTGCCCAGATACCTTCAACGACCCCTAGAAGCCCTAAGAAGCCTCATATTTGACTAAAATATGAGGTATCGCTGATACGGGTGGACCAACCATTTAGGTAGGACGTTTTTTCCCTAATTAGCAAAAATAGATGAGCTCATTTGAAATGGGAGTAAGAATGCCAATAATATTTTGGCTCTTAATAAAGATGTGTCAGTACACAAATTAGTATAAGTGATAGCACATAGGACATGAACAGGTTAATCCAACCATCCCCGGCAATGTCCCAGCCATGATTAGCAGGGCAGGCAAGGTTTCTCTTTGCGACAGAAGCAGCATGACGAGCATCTAACTGGAATCTGGATTGCTGCTGTTGGACTGATTTACATACATTGCTAAGTGACAGTTGACAGTAGTGGTATAAGTCAGCTAATAGATGATTAATGAGGTGCGGACAGCCAGGGCTGGCTCATTTACTTCCTCTTTAGGGGACTTCAAAAGCTGTTTCTAGCTGATTTCTCATCCTTCACATTAGACAGGACTGTGCTGAATCTTCTTCGAACTAGAAGGATTTTTATTTTAAAGGGATGACCCCGGTCCGCCCACCCCTCCAATTATCTCCTGAAGGGTATCACCTATCTATCTATCTATCTATCTATCTATCTATCTATCTATCTATCTATCTATCTATCTATCTATCTATCTATCTATCTATATATCTATCGTATACTGTATATACTGTTTCTACAACATACAAAGACATTTTAGACAAGTATATGCTTCCAACCTTGTGGTAACAGTTCCGAGAAGGCCATTTTCTGTTCATTCCAACATGACTACCCCTATGTACAAAGCCAGCTCCATAAAGACATGCTATGACCAGTTTGGTGTCAAGGAACTCAAGTAGCCTGCACAAAGCCCAGACCTCAACCCTACTGAAGACCTTTGGGATGAACTAGCATGCTGATCATATGCTAGGTCTTATCCAATATCAACACCTAACCTCACAAAGGATCTTTAGGTTGAATGAACACAAATCACATAAAGCATACTCCAAAATCTTGTGGAAAGCCTTCTCAGAAGAGTGAAAACGGTTATGGCCATAAAAGGTGGGGAGGCTGTCAACACAAACCTTTGATGTTTGTCCATATGGTTTAGATTTTTAGAACCTTGGTAGAAGTTCAGCTTTTCCATCTCCTCCCTCCCTCCCTCCTCTTCCACTTTTGGAAATGTTTATTTTTTGGGGGGAGGAGCGGGTACCTGGTTTTGATAGGTAACAGCTCCCACTTCCGTCTTGATTGCCTAAACGATCCGATCAAAAGTTCTCCCCCCATCACAGGTCTCAGAAGGCTGCTGGACCATTCATAAAGAGCTGTGCAACTCGTGCATGGACAGCGGGAAGCTGGCTGTGAAGCCACAAGGCTTCATAGCCAGCCTCCCTTAGTAACTATCCCATCACCATGGACCCAAAGACTGGTGAAGAACCGGCCTGGGTGAGGACGGGGATGGATCCCTGGACAAGAGGGTGTCCTTTTATTAAGAGTCAAAGGCTACAATATTTGAACCTTCACTTTCAATTCAGTGATGTGATATTAAGTTCAACAGTTCATTGCTTCTGTTATGGTTGGGTGTAACGTATAAAAGACTAGGGAAGTTACAGGCTCATCATAAAGGGGAAAATACCTACATTTATACATATATTAACGTCCATCACACCCCTTCACCTTATCCTTAAAGAGTTGGTCCACCCAGCAATGGTATTTTAGTTACAGTTAAACCAAGAATAGTGGGTGTCCCTGCCCACCTTTGTGCTTCTTTTAAAAGCACACTCCAATCAAAGTTAAACATTAAACCCTGGGATTCATGCATGGGGGTTGATTTACTAAAGGCAAATAGGCTACACACTTTGCAAGGGACATTTCCTCAGACCCTAATGTAAATGTGGTGAAATTTCACTTTGCAAAGAATACCCAATCACGTGCAAAGACACAAAAAACATTTTTACTTGAACATGATTGGATGATGGAGGACAGCAGAGCTTCAACTCATTCCCTAAGCTCTGGGGAAAATGCCCTTGCAAGTTGAAGAATCTCTTTGCCTTTAGTAAATTAACTCCATGGTGTCTACCTGAATCAGTACTTGGGCACTTGTCCACCCAACAACCACCTGCTCGTGATCTGGTAGAGGAATTCTCTAACGAGTCCACTGCAGGTTGCTTGTTGTCTCTCTGACATAGAGGTTTCAATACTAAGATGTTTACTATGACCATCAACCAGATAAAAACCAAACTTAGGAGCTTGTATGATTACAAAGGATTGGGAGGAAGTTAAAAAGAACAATTTTCAGTTGGTGAACCTGTGAGATACCCTCTGCAGTCGTGCCGCATTGGATTGCCGGGCACACTAAATGACCTTTCTTCTCACCATGGCTGAATTATCCGTGAACTGATTGCGTTGGTTACCCGGAACTGCCCTTTAAACAGCGTGATACCATTGTACCGACACCTCCTCTCCTGCACGTTACACAGAAACAATTACCGGATAAATACTTAACACTCTCGTGACTGACAGCTTGATTGGAAGATTAATTAAGGGAATTGATGAATACATTAAAAGACCATTTAAAAAGTGCATTCCTTTGTGATATTGGTGTTTTATTGCAATTACTTTGAATTAGTCCGTGATTAAAGGCCACAGATGTGGAAAATAAAGGGCCATAACAAATGAAGAAAAATATTATTACTGCCTTTTAATCTTTATCTTTACCCCACTCTAATGACAGGTCCACATGGGTTACCTGCAGTGGAAACAGAAAATCACTTTTCTTTTTTACTTTTTTTTTCAGTTGACTTTTCATTCTGATCCAATACCAAACAACACACCTGCTGTATCTGAAATGTCAGCTCGACATAAAAAATAGTCTGTTGCTTTGACCTTCTGGTTCCCTCCGGTGGCCAATGCAAGAAATTGCAGTTGGGCAATTTCTGAATCTTTTCAGTATCTTGCAGCCTGGTAAATACTATACAATCTCGTTTCTTTTGTGGCAGACGCTGTTTGGGAATTCGGAAAATGTTTTACTTATTATAGTCTATAAATTACATATATCTGTGTAGATTTTTCAAGTGGGCAATTTGGTTCTCCTGTGACACACTGATATCCCTAATTTCTGGTGGCCCTGTGACCTGGTGGTGTTCGCACACGGACCTGAAAATTGTTTTGGGGTAAGAGCAGCTCGGATGATTCCTTATAATATAATATCATTTTGTATTTTTTGTAATAAAGGATTAAGGCCATTTTGGCCTAATTGTTTATATTTTCTTGCTATATATAAATATATATATATATCTTTATGTATTTACAGTGAATATGCTGTACACTAACAACTAAGAAATTCCTGAAGAAGCCACACACTTTGGCGAAACATGTTGGGAAAATGCTGTTGTACAGTGACTTTAAGCATATTTATGGTCTGAATTGTCAGATTTTTTAAAAGGAAGATTGTTAATATCTTTTTTTAACATGAATTAAATAAAAGTTGTTATAGTTAATATAAATCTAAATATAAATGTACTAGTGTGTTTATAGGCACCTTAAACGTCCCCTTTTTCCTACACCCTATGCTAATTTTACTATATGGCATGTGATGCCTTGCTCCACTCATCTCTGACTGATACTATTTCAAAAATAAAATAGTAATTTGGCGGTGAAAAAAAATACATTTTGTTAATTATATGTCACCATATTATATTATTATATTGTATTTTTTAACTGCTTGCCGACCGTATCACCTAGATATACAGCGGCATGGCGGCTCTACTGTGCTGGATAATGTACCTATTACATGATCCAGCCCTTCCGGGTAGGGGGCGTGCACGTGAACCGCCGCCGGCCCGCTCCCACTGTAGTTATTCACAGTGGGAGCCAATCAGCGGGTACAGCTGTGTTGCGTTTGATATTAATAATGATTTTCTCCATCAGACTGGTCTAAATACAATCTGTTTAGTTAGAAACAGAAATCAGGTCACTGTTGAGTTTGTTTGATACTTGGCAAACAAATGCCTTGGTAACAATTACGCAGGCTGTCCTCAAACAATGGGAACTTAGATGCCATTGTTGCATTTTAGTTGACTGTTGTTCAGTCTATTGTTGTGCAACTGTTGTAAACAATAGATTGGCAGCCTGACATATATAACCTATGGCATGTATGATACCAGAGTGCCATCTTGAGGTAGAATTTGAGAATAACTCTCTAATTGAAAATGGTACAGTTGAAGCGGTCTGTAGTATTGTAACGGAGATAGACAAGTTTGTAACCGTTGTCGACAAAAAGCTTGACAAAATGGCATATAAAAGGTTGTCGGGCTTAAGCTGGATGAGGACTCCATAATACCTTAGAACCAGGGAAGGTCTGCACCAGCCATAAGAAGAAGACACCTGAAGACGCTTTTCCTGATCTCCAGCAACTGCTTATAGAAACCTGGGTCCTCGTTGCTACGCAGATCATGAACCCACTGTGACCTCAGTAACTTTTAAGCGTATTTCTACTGTTTACAGACCATAGTTTCTGCTTATTTGCTAGGCATCTTGCTTCTTATATCTGTCAGTCTTGTATTGTATTCCTAATTTTGTAATAGTTTTGTATGTACAGCATTTTTGTATAGAAAAAGCACATTTATACGCTGCAAAGGCCTGAGCTTCCTTGCTTATACAGCAAAGTAACCTTACTAGATAGACCGTAGAAAAACAACAGCGGAGCCAGAGAGACATGTAAACTCCCGCTGATTTGGCTCCTATTGATTTGAATAGGGTTGGGTTTGGTGATGCTTTTGTTAGCAACATCTTGGCAGTCATCAGAAATACCTGTGCTGGAAAACATGCTCATGTTTTTAGGCATAGAGACTCAACTAAACGTGCAACAGTGTGCACAGGTATGCATATACGAAAACAAGCACCCTGGCATACATGTGAATGGACATGCGCACTGCAGATATTTGCACCTAGTGGGCTTTTTAAACCTGAGCCCTACATGAGATCATTGCTAAATGGTCCTTCAGCTTGTGTTCCTGTTGTTTTTGATCTTGAACCTGCTTAACCCTGTTGCTTCTGGATTATCCCATGCCCGTCTATGTTTGCTGCCTACCTTGATGGGCCACCTCAACCTAGACTTCGAACCAAGATTTCCCCTACCGATTTTGTATCTTGCTGCCGGCACATTGCCAACTAGACCTGATTATCTGGTGCCTTCCTGCTCAACTGTTACTGAACTTGGCTTGTGACCTGACTCTGCTCACTACTAGACTTGGTGAACTCTCCACCGTGCTTTGGCTTATTTGATACCGGAGCTCCCAAGCTCAGGTCTTCAGTTCTAGTTTCCTGGCACCCACACCCTTTCATTTCCAGGGGTGCTCGAACAAGAATCATACAAGTGGCAACCATTAGCATCTGGGGCTCCTCATACAGGTACATGGCACATTTGCTCCACTTATCTGATATAGGGGCTAGGTAGACTTGGATAGAGTTATTGCTGAGCTTGTTGCAAGCTTTGCCCACTTCCACGATGAAGAGGGTGTTACCCTCTTTGTTAAATGTTTACTTTTTTATTATTATTTTGGAGAATGTATATTAACAATACCTTTTCTTAGAGCAAGAAAGATGAGAAACCAATGTGAGGAGAAAAACCCTAAATAAAAGAATCCAAGCCACTGGAGTCCCCAAGAAATGAATGAAGCCAATGGGGGGGGGGATTTGATTTTCCAAAGTCTTAAGAAAAACCTTAGGAAAGGTTTGATGTTTTTGTAATTATGTTCCTAATTAATACAACCTAATATACAAAAGAGGCAATCTATTACACAACATAGGAAACATATTACTCAAAGGGCCAGGCACATCAAGCCCTGCCCCCGAGGAGTTTATAAAGTACCCTGCAGTCATTGAACCACACACACAATAAAGCTAGAAGAAATGTAGTCTAACAGCTTAAAGTTTTAGGCGACTGTAGGAACAACAAGAGGAAAGGCACACAAACATGGTAAGAACGTACAAACTCTACTCCACAAACTGTAGAATGTGCCTAGGGATTCCGCCTAGTCACTGCAATTCCTTCCAGACCCATCATCCATCCAAAACCCCTGACCATTCTGAAGGAGCGTGTCTACCTCCTTTCCCCATCTTCCACTACATGCTTAGTATTTCACCTCCATTTGGCCACAGAGGGATCAATCCTCCATCCTGAATTTTCAGGTTACGTTAATACAGAAGGGACTGTGGGGGCCACATGCCGCAGGTAATTAGCATGGCTGCTCATGTCGACTGTCGAAGATCTCCACGCAATTGACACTTTCCTTTAAGTGGCCCAATTAGCATAACAAATGACTAGCCAAAAGGTTCGGAGGCTTCCTGTTGATTAATGTCATTTATCTTACGAGCCAGCAGCAGACGCCTGAATTGGCGCTAATGATCATATATACGTTTATACGCGGCTTGTATATTTTTCTTCTTCTCGAATGGAGATAGGCAAGCGGGCAGTCACTTTGATTGAGTGGAGCAAAGCGGTCCGTTTCCGCAGTGCTGTGGAAAGGGATGGTTAGAGGGGTTTTTTTTTAGTTATAATAGTTTTTTTTTCAATGTCAACTTAATGGAATCATTTTTATATGTGCTTGGGTCCATCGGACACTGAGATCTGCACTCATTTAAAGCGGCAAAAAAAAAAAAGTAAATCTCTATAATACATGCTCATTTCCCCATTTTATTGATTTAAACTGAAAGTACAGAAAAATAACTGTCGATGTGCTAGAGATATGTGCCATGGACAGTGCCGGGACAAGGTTATCCAGTGCCCAAGTCAAAGATGGCAAATTGCACCGCCCCCCTTTCATTATGGCGAGCCTATGAGGATGAGGGGGAGAGAGAGCACAGCCCGTACCTCCTCCCGGCTCTCTCCTCCTGTCCTTGCTGCTTCCAGTGCTGGGCTGACAGAAGTAGTATTGCCACTGTCACTACTCCTGTCAGCCTTATAGTAGAAAGAACTTGCAGCGCCCCCATCCCTACAATATATGCTGAGACCAGGGCAGCCACCCCTTCGGCCCACCCTTTGTCCCGTCCCTGCTCTTAGCTGCTAACTTTAACATGACTGTCCAGTGTATTCTCTGAATTTCTAAGCATATGGTGTCAGCCCTGCCTAATTCAGTTATGATGCATTAAAAAGAACTTCAAACTATCTGATTTCTTTTAGACACCCTTGGGCTGATTTGCTAAAGAAGTTGAGGTTCTTCACTCAATGCATTGTAGCCGTGTTCACTTTGAATACCTAAACACATGCAGGTGACATAACAAAATTAACAGGAATTTGCATTTCTTAGCCAGTGTCAGGACAAGATTATCCAGTGCCCAGGGCAAAGAGGGCAAATTGCAACCCCCCCGTTCATTACGTGCAAGCCTATGAGGAGGAGGGGGAGAGAGAGCACAGCCCCCACCTCCTCCTGACTCTATCCTACTGTCCTTGCTGCTTCCAGCACTGGGCTGACAGAAGTAGTGATGCCTCTGTCACTACTTCTGTCAGCCTTATAGTAGAAGGAACATGCGGCGCCCCATCCCAACAATACACGCTGTGCCCAGGGCAGCCACCCCTTCGGCCCACCCCTTGTCCCAGCCCTGCTCTTAGCTGATAGCTTTAACATGACAACCCAGTGTATTTTCAGCTCTGAATTTCTGGGCATATGGTGTCAGCCATGCCTACTTCAATTATGATCAATTACAAAGAACTATTAGAAGCAGAACCTGATTCCTTTTATACTGAGCTGAGCTGATTTACTAAAGAATTTGAGGCTCTTCACTCAATACACTGAAGCCGTGTTCACTTTGAATACCCAATCACATGCAGAAGACATAAATTAACAGGAATTTGCTTTTCATACCATTGGTAAATTGGAGGTAGTCTTAACTCATTTTATTGAATGAAAATTCTCAGCTCCTTTAGTAAATTAGCCTGGCTGTCTCTGATTGAAACCTTGGTGGCCGGTTGTGGGTCACTGTGACTGTACACTTGGGTATTTAATTTTCGGCTTAAGCTACTGAGTTCTATAAACAACAACCTTTTTACAGCAGTAGATAGGTAGAAACTGTGACACAGATAAGGAGAAGCATCATTTTTTTACCTGCTGACTGGGCATTAGGATACATTATAATTATATGCAATATTAAATATTTAGCTAAATGAAAAAAATGTTAAAAAAAAAAAAAAAAACACATATATATATATATATATATATATATATAAAATGATAAAAATAATTTAAATCCTATTTAAAATAAAAATATTTGTAATTTAAAAAAAAGCTAAAATTAAAGTTAAAAAAAAAAAGTTTTAATGTTCGCCAGTTCCTCTGAGGAATTAAACTGTCGTCAAAACAAGGATCAAATGAATATATCAAATGGAGGGAGATAATTTTGGAATATATTTATGGGCACGGACATGCATTTGGTGTCTTGTTTTCACACAAATAAAGCATCGCGGATCTCCTTTGGGGACCTCTTATCCACGCCACATGCAGTTGAGAGATTTGCTAAGCGCGCCGTCTCATCCATATTCATGGCGGTTCCAGGATATCGAGGCAGATCAGAGGGATGTCAGCGAGATGTCACCGCTTGAATTCCCTCGCACATGCCAATAAGCCATCGACAGAAATAGCTGATATCAGTATATTCTGTGACAACGCTGCCAGTTGGAATGGGACAGTGCGCTAATGAAATGGGGGGGTGGCGAGGAAGGGAGGAAACAGGACAGAGAGCGCAGGATGCCATTCACTTTAAGCTGAGCAGAAATTAAGAACTCGACGTCGGGTTGCGAACAAAGGTCTGATTTTCCCGCTCTGACTTTGCACTTTTCAGCCATCTTTATTCATTTTTTTTAGCGTATGCCATATTCACTATTCTTTGGCATCCGCAGTTCAAGCGGAACACTAGGCAAGCTGAACAGCTGTTCAGCCCAAACAGTAATCTAACTAACAAAGAAAAGTTATGGGAACTGAAAAAAAAATAATTTCACCAATGATTTACACAACTTTCAACCAAGATTCACACATTTTTTAATTGAATTTGTTAAAAAAAAAAGAAGGTGATTTCTGGGAAAAAGTGGTGTGATTCTTGGGTGAAAGGATTTATAAAGTATATAGTAATACATAAAAATGTTAATAAAAATAAAATAAAAATAATAAAATGAATATTACTAAATAAGAAAAGTAATAATACATAAAAAAGTTTTTTTTTCTCAGATTCTTTATATATAAATGTTTACGGTTGTACGGTTGAAATGTCATAGGAGGGACACCAGTAAAAAAAAAAAAAGAAAAAACAACTAAAAAAAAAAAAAACACTCCACATAAATAAGTTAACGTCCAACACAGTGCAAACTACAGATCCTGGAAGGCCTCATATGGTGTTGGAGTCAGATGGGCGTTGTGGGAATATGCATGGGGCCGGGCCTAGGTCAGATAAAAAATTAATTCATACGGTATGGGATAAAACTAGTGATACGTATGGGTGGTAGGGGGTTCAGGGGCCTTTCCCAATAGAAGGGGACACCATACACCCAACACAGGTCCCATCTCTCAGTTTCTAAAGTAAAAAGTACAATTATTAATAAATAAAATAATTAAAAACTAATAAATAATTAAAAATAATAAAATACTAGCTGGTGATTCTGCCATTTCCCTAACTTCCTCTACTACATTATACCACAGCTTTACCGCATCTGAACCACATCTACCTTGCACTTGTGCCGAGACTATACCATGACAATACTGCACCTATTCTGCATGTAGGTTAAGATGGACTGCGTTAAGTACACTGATGCTCTTAATAGGTACCAATGATAGCCGGCAGGAATACGACTCAATAGTGTACCGCACCCATATTAAGCCCCCTTTGTTTCCCTGCCCTCTCCACTACCATACTCCTTTTCTTTTTGGCAGTGCATATCCAGTCGTTTTATAACTAGCAAAGCCACCATAAATGTTCTCTGGCTCCCTCAGCAGCAGCAATGTTGTCGCCTAGGATGTGCACTCGAGTATAAGCTTTACATTCTTCTCCTAAAGCTTCAGTTCCAACCATGGGTCCAGAATCGCTAGCATTATGGATTTAAAGTGAATCCCTGGGATTCATAAAATTTGTGGGTTGCAAAGATTTCATTAAGGTCCTTTGCAAAGTTTGCAAACAACGAGAAAAGTCGAACCCAGGCTTCACTCATCCATACCTACAGCACCCGTGGCTAAGGTTATGCTGGCTGAGCACTGGCTGGCTGCGCTATTCAGCAAAGACATTCACCGGCATCTATTCCACAGAGTTTGGAAGACCAAACAGTAAGTTTAAGGGCAGATTCCCACAGTTGGGTAAATCCATAATGCACAAAGGGACTATGGTTCATCGGGATGCCATTTTTACTTTTTTAAATTGCACCCCAATGCACCACAGTGGATCAGTGACAAGGTGCAGGTGCATTAATAGGTTCATTGTGGTACATTGGCAACCCATTCAAAATGAATGGTTTGCCCTACTACAATGCAGGTCCATACGTTACGTATGGTACTTTAACGTGGGTGCAGTAAAGCATCATTAACATGTGAATCCTGCCTAGAAAGTATTTTTTAGTAATGACCCTAATCGGGACTTGTGGATTTGATCCGCATTCAACAACCTAAGAGAAGAACCAATCATTTGCCAAAGGGTTGAGATTCGTCCTCTAGGCATAAAGTTTGCCGTAAAGATGTTCTCCTACTTTTCTGTGGAGTTTCTCGGAAGATATTTTAAGCTTTAGATATTGCAAAGTTCTCACTTTCTTCATGTTTCACTTTGTTCCTCTGGTGTGAAGGTTTCCCGTCATGATCCTTTAAGTATTTCATGCACGCTCCATAAATTAGCGCCATTGCACCTATCTATGGTAAACCCTGACATAAGAATACATCAGTTTGCTATTCTTGAAAAAATCATGTTTTTTTTAAAAAGGTGTCCTAAATCTTATGAATATTACATTTTCTCCAAGTGCAGAAGACAGAAAATGGCCAACCAGACTCAAAAAACATTGGTTAAAGGCAGGGGTCTCCAAGCTTTCTAAACAATTGCCCTTCAGACTTTAGGGGGATCGGACTGTGGCCACTGGGAGTAGAAATGGTTCAGTGGGAAAAAACAATGCCCCATCTTTAATATCAGTGGGAGGTATTTTGCCCCACCATTGGGCCCCGTTGTTGGTGTCATTGGGAAAAATTGTGCTCTATCATTGATGTGATTGGGAGGAAATGTGTTCTATCATTGGTGTCTTTGGGCCCCATTGTTGGTGTCATTGGGAGAAAATGTGCCCCATCATTAGTGCCATTGGGAGGAATTGTGTCCATTGTTGGTGTCATTGAGCCTCAATGTTGGTGTTATTAGGAGGAATTGTGTCCCGTCATTGGTGTCATTGAGAGGAATCGTGCCCCTTCATTGGTGTCAGTGAGGGGAATGATGCCCCATTGTTGGTATCAGTGGATGAAATAGTGCCCCAAGTGCTGGATAAAAGGAAGCAAAGCGCTGCATCTGGCTGCCGGGCCACAGTTTGGAGACCACAAGTTTAAGGCATTCTTTCCACCATAATGGTTTCAAGTCCTGGAATGCTGGTAATCCTTCCCATGGTCCGTATTTCTTCTCCCTGTCTCTGGGTGGGTGGGCCTAAATCATGTCCACTTTACAGGTTAGTCCTATCCTCTAAATATGTTTGGACCTCCTATGTGTGGCCCTGATCCACATAATCAATGCTTTTTTGAATTACAGAACATGTGAAGTAAATCAAATGAGGCTGATGCTGTGATCCCAGGACATGGCCCAACACTCAGCATCGGCAGGACAGAGAGCCAAGTTACGGGCGTGTCCCAGGAAAATGCAAGGTGGTTGGCATCTATCGGATAAAGGGGAAAACGGAAATGGTTCCCTCGTGAAAAGGAAAACTATAAATATTAATATGTGGGCTATAACTGTTGACATCTCCTTCTGAAAATGCTGTCCACCTGGCTGAATGCTGATTGACTGACTTATTGATTCATAAACTGAATGCTCATAGGACAACTTCAATTTTACTGAAGCTGTCCTTTAAATGTAAATATAATAGTTATTTTTCCCCACACGGGTAGTTTTATCCATCGTTTTAGGGAGGTGAGGGAATAAGTGGACCTAGCCACTAAGGTGAAGGTCGACTTCAATTGGCTGTTTTGTCTAATGGATGAAGAATAAGGTCAATTCCACTGCAAGGGCTAAATGACTAAAGCTAACTAACCCTTCTGCGCCACAACCAGCATACACTTCTGTTTTAGCTTCATGCCTTTTTGGGGTGACAGTTCAGTTGCTCTTAGAAGCTGATCTCGGGACCCAAAGAATAAAACTTTACCCCACAGAAGGGGTAAAGTGAACTAACCCCTCCCCACCACAGGCTAATATACTTATCTTGTGTAGCCAGGTGCTGGGCTACAGTAATATGAAGAAGGAGACATTGCTTTTTATTCTTCTCTCCCTGTACTGAGATACTGATGTTATGCTGCACCATTATCCTCCAGCCAGCAGGATGAGAGCTAAAGCCAAGCAAGCACATAGACCTCTATGTAGAGCACTGAGACTCCTGGGAGTTGTAGCTTGAGATGGCAGCCATATAATGGGATGAATAGACTCCTCCCACTACAGATCCAAATAGGCACTGAGCATTAGGAGGAGTGGAGAGATTTTTTTTATTAAACTGGCCCAGAGAGTTTTTCTTCTTGGCACAGAGGGAGTTATGGAGACAGCTCCTCTGTCCGGATATGTGCCTGTCAGCGGGAGACCCTATCAGTGGAGATCAGGGCCTGAGACTGGGAGTGAGGACACTTGAAAGCAACCCAGCATCACCCACGTCACAGCACCTTCACCGATGCTGCAGGGAGACTGGACTGTCCACTCACCATCTGCTTCCCACCACTGATCACCGGAGCCTTTTGGGGGAGACACTGAGGTGCCCCCTTTCTACATCGAGAGCTCACCGCAGCATCCAAGAGACTGGTGAGAGGCTTTTTGCTCATTGGTGATACTGCTAGCAAGGACTGAGACACTGAGAGCAGGACACCACATGTACTCAATCCATACTGCAACCATACTGCACTTATTGTAAACATATATTGCACCTATACCAACCCTATACCACATGATCTCAAATCTTTACTGCATCTAAACCACATCTACCTTGCACCTGTGCCGAGATACCATACCTATACTGTACCTATACTGCATGCCAGTTAACTGGGAATGTCGTTAAGGGCCCCAACAATAGCCGGCAGAAGGACATCTAAAAAGACTGCCCTTACCATATAATTTATTCTGCCAGCCTCCTTTGTGTAAGGGTCAATTGACCGTACGTCATATCCATGTCATATCCATACCATAGAGCCGTGTCCACGTTCCATCTACACCAAATCTACGTCATTTCTAAACTCTAGTACACCATATCCCAACCATATCCACGTTATATACAAATGTTATTCACGTCATACCAACGTCATACCTAACTCATGTACACCACAGGACGAGAGTCACAGAGTCAGGAACGATCGTCATAGTGGTTACTCGTTTTTCGGAGAGTGGTCAGAGAACCTACGACGCCACTCGAGAGCTACATCTTTCCCCCGTGGAGTCACAGAGGGGGTTT
>BLSH010400950.1:970603-984995 GCA_018402905.1 Glandirana rugosa | reverse complement strand
CCCTTACAGTAGAGAGGGGAACCCTCAAGTTTTATCAGAGGTCAGCTTCAAAGGACAACTCCACTTTCTTAAAAATTTCATTTTAGACCTTCTATACTCTCCTTTTAATGATTTTTGCCCAGGCTGCAATATTTCGGAATAATACCATTTTCCTCCTTCCCCCTATCCTGCAGCTGCTCCTGTAAAATTTCAATAAACCTCCCTCTTTCCTGAGCTTTACAAAACAATAATGAAAAGAGTAGCGCGCCGAGTTGCTTGCCAGTCATTTGCATGCGGAAAGAAAAGTACGACATCCAATTCTTTTTATAAGGGTCTCATTGGCTGCCCCCAAAAGGGTTTTCCGCGCAGCTTTAAAAGAAAGGCAGTGTTGTATTTTTTTTTTTTTTTTTTGTTTTATCGCCGAAGCCACCATAAATATATTAAAAAGCAATATTAAAGGAATACGAAGAGCAGGGTAATTTAATCAAATTCATGAGATTGAATAACCCCAAGGCAATGATGGTGAATTTGTGGGGGAGGGGGGGGGGGCAGGGGAGGATCGGCGATGGAAATATTTAAGGAATTCAGAGGCGGATTGGTGGGGCCGGATGTCTGACAATTCAAAGGTTGAAATGGTAGAGGTTTTTTTTTTTTTTTTTGAGTCAGTAAAAAACAATTTTGCGTCCTCTTTGTCAAGGGAGCGCGTTGCACAAAAATGCAGTGACAGCAGGGTAATTACTGGGCACGTTGTTTAACTCACCCCTATGGGACACTAATGGATTTGCCTCCTTGTGCTGATCATAAAGTGATTTTACAGCAGTTAAAAGAGCATTGACCAGCAGGGAGGGAGGGCGGAATTGATCTGGTGTAAGCTTGTAATCATTTCTCAGCTAGTTTGGGATTACTTAAAGGCACACGGGCTTTAACATTTTTTTTTTTTTTCTGGTTTAAAAGATAATTTTTAAAAAAAGTGGAGCTGAGATGTTTAGTATATTGGACATCCGGTTTGCTAACCCCCTATGTATCATAGACAATTGCACTTTTTTTTTTTTTTAAATAAAAATCTTTTTTTTTTATCCTTGGTTGCAGTTCAGTGCTTCTGATCTCCTGCAGTCCCATTGCAGCTACTTCCTGACCTGTCTACATGCCTTCCAGTGATGGCTTCATGGCATTATTCACATTGGGTTTCTGAATGGTGACAACAGCAATGTGTGTTAGAACAGCCATTTTTAGTCTCCATTGGAAGCCCATTTGACGATGCAAAAGCACAATTAGGAAATAGGCACAGAGTGTTGTCACCCTGTACCAGGAAGTGTCTGAACAAGTACCCCAGCGATGGCATTGTGGCATAACTGATGTTGGTGTTGCTGATGGTAGCAAACAGTGGTACTGTGGGACACCTTTGGAAGTTGAAGGCACTATGGGGGGGGGGGGTTGGAAGCTCTGCAGGGGCTGAGAGACACTGTGGGAGATTGATGGACACTGTGAGGGGTGCGAGGCTCTGCAAGGACCTGGGGGCACTGTGGGAGGTTGAGGGACACTGGTGGGCACTGTGGGACATTGTTAGAGGTTAGAGGCACCATGGGGATTGGAGGCTCTGCAGGGGCTGGGAGGGACTGTAGGAGATTGAGGGACACTGCGGGGACTGTGGGACACTGTTTAAGTTTGAGGGCACTATGAGGGGCATTGACTTTCTGTAGTGGCTGGGAGGCACTGTGTAAAGTTGAGGGACACTGGTGGGCACTGAGAGACCTTGTTAGTGGTTGGGGCCACTATTGGGAGCTTGGCAGGGGGCTGGTGGGGAACTGTGGGAGATTGAAGGCATGTGTGTTAAAACAGCCACTATTAGCCTTCATAGAAAGCCCATTTCACAATGCAAGAACACAATTAGGAAACAGGAACAGAGCGTTGTCACCCTATAACAGGAGGTGCCTGAACAAAAACCCCAGTGATGGCTTCATGACACTTCTCTTGTTGGATTTCCTGATGGTGACAATGGTAATGTATGTTAAAACAGCCACTTGTATTCTCCATTAGAAGACTATTTGACAATGCAAGAGCACAATTATCCAATTATCATCCACCTCATCGACTTTACCAATCGCTCTGTGTGTGCTACTCCTCTCTGTCAATCCCTCCCCTGGCTGCCACTCTCCCAATGAATTAAATTCAAAATACTCACAACAACTTACAAAGCCATCCACAATTTAGCCCCCAGCTACAGCACCAGCCTAGTCTCAAAATACCTACTTGTTCTCTTCGTTCCTCTCAAGACCTCCTGCTCTCTAGTGCCCTCGTCACTTCCTCCTTTGCTCACCTCCAGGACTTTTCCAGAGGCTCTCCAATCCTATGAAACTCCTTACCCCAACCTGTCCAATTATCTCCTACTCTATTAGCTTTTAGATGATCTCTGAAAACCCTCCTTTTTAGAGAAGCTTATTCTACCCACACCTAACAAATACATTTTCATTTTCTTCATCAGTTCACCCCCCACAGTTATTACCTTTTGTTTCACTTGACCCTCTCTTCTAGATTGTAAGCTCTAATGAGCAGGGCCCTCTGATTCTTCCTGTATTGAATTGTATTGTAACTGTACTGTCTGCCCTCATATTGTAAAGTGCTGAGCAAACTGGTGGTGCCATATAAATCCTGTATGATAATAATAATTATAATTAGGAGACAGGAACAGACTGTAGTTATCCTTTAACAGGAGGTGGTTGAACAAGTACCCCAGTGATGGCTTTGTGGGCCATTTCTCATATAGTTTCCTGATGGTAACAACAGAGGACCATGCCTCAGTAATGTGTGCTAAAGCTGCCACTTGTAGTCTTCATCAGGAGCCTGTGTGACAATGCTAGAGCACAATTAGTACACAGTTACTGAGTGTTGTCACCCTATAACAGGAAGTGTCTGAACAAGTATCCCAATGTTGGCTTTGTGGCATTTCTCATGTTGGGTTTCCTGTTGGCAACAACAGGGGTTGGGAGGTTAAGGGATCTCCAAGGGCTGGAGGCCCACAAGAAAGGAGGGAGGCCATGGCCTTGCAGTGGGTCATGGCCCAGTGGTTGAAAACCACTAATCTATATCACATCCATTGTATAACCTAATAATGAATGTTTTATCAGACAAAAAAACATTTCCCACATATGTTTCAACTATATATCTATCTGTCTGACATGATGTACCACTATAGGAGGTTGGGTGGCACCAAGGGAGCTGGGAGGTTAAGGGATCTGCCAGTGGCTGGAGGCCTGGAAGGATGGAAGTCCCAGCCTAGTGGTTGAGAACCACATTCATGGCATAACCTAAAAACAAATATTTTGGCAGATAAAAGATGACTCCCCTGTTGGTTTCAACTATGTACAGTATCTATCGGACATGGTGGCCCACTACAGGAGGTTGGGTGAGAGGTTAAGGGATCTGCAGGTGGCTGGAGGCTTGGAAGGAAGGAGACATGGCCCTTTGGTTGAGAACCATTGTCTAGATCACTTCCATCACATAACCTAATGATGAATCTTTTGGCAGATAAAAGATATCTCCCACATATGCTTCAACTATGTATTTGTCCATCTGGCATGGTGGACTACTAAAGGCGGTTGGGTGTCACCATCTGATCTGGAAAGTTAGGAGATCTGCAGGTGGTTTGAGGCCTGCAGAGAGGGATACCTGGCAGTGGGCCAAAGCCTGGTGGTTAAAAGCCACTGGTCTAGACCACATTCATGGCATAACCTAATAATGAATGATTTGGCAGATAAAAGAAGTTTCCCCTATATGTTTCCACTATGTATCTATATATCTGGCATGGTGGACCACTATATCAGATTAGGTGGGACCATGGGAGCTGGGAGATTAGGGGATCTGCAGGTGGGATACCCCAGCCTGGCAGTGGGCCATTGGCAGATGATTGAGAACCACTGGTCTTGATCACATCCATGGTAAAACCACGTATCAACTATGTATTCATCTGCCTTCCCTATTTAATGAGGATATAATAGAAGACCCCCTTTAATCATTGGACGTTCAACGCTCCGATCTTGTATGCCTTTTTTTCCGCAGATAAATTGTGATCTATTTCAGCAGAATTATTGTTTTATATTCTGTGACCTCCCCCTTCTCCTATATCTGAATATACATTCTAATCATCCAGAATTCTTCCTTGGAGGCACGAGCCGGTGCTGGGAATTTGCTCGGTGGTCTTTAATGTTCAGTTGCTCCCCAGAGCTCCATAAGAGCCGTCTTCTCTCTCCCCGAATTGGCTATAAAGGCGTTATCCCTTTTTATACGCTCTGGGATGAAAATGAATGCACACCGTAAAGTGGCGGAGCCCTTCGTTATCACACAATTTTCCTTAAATAAAAACATTGCCTTTTTTTTTCAGGTCCGTCGGCTGGAATTGTTTTTTTTTTGTTCCTGCCTAATAAATATGGATGGATTGTGCTACAAGATAGTGCTAAGCAGTTTGTTAAAAATATATAAAAATCAATATGTTTAGCGGAGAACAGCTTGTGCAAAGAAGCTGGGAAGTTCTCTGGCGCCCCCCCAAAAAAAAAGAAAAACAACCAATCTGCATTCAGCAACCAAGGTCTTCCCTTCAATCTTGCACAGTGGTGCCGGATCCTATCCTGGACTGAAATGACTAAAGCCTCGTACACACGCACAGATTGTTGGCCAGCCGAACGACCAACTTTTGTCCAAATTGGGTGACATCGGTTTTGTCTAGCGTACTGACATGAGTCAAGTAATCGGCCAACAAAGCCGAACATAGTGACGTGTTACGAGCGTATAATGAGGACGTTCAGGTGAATGTGATTTGTGAATTAGGAACACAGGTTACACAACCAAACACTTCCTGGATTCTGATCATGCGTGTTTGTACTTCCAACTTTTAGTTGGCCAACTTCTGTACACACGAGCCAAGAATTGGCCAACGCCTTGTTGATCAACAAAAGTTTTCTAACCTCGTCGCCCAACTCCTGATGGACGACAATTGGAAATCGGCTGTAGAATCGTGCGAACACATGATCGGATTATCGGCCAACAGGCTATTGGACGACCGTTGTTGGCCAACTATGGGACAGTGTGTACGGGCCTTACAACTTGGACACCCTTCTTGAAGATCAAAGGCCAAAGACCAAAGGCACTTCTCATGGTCTCCATTGAAGAAAAGATAGATAACTCTTATAACGCTAGATAGATAGATAGATAGATAGATAGATAGATAGACATGTAATAGATAGATAGCTAGATAGGTGGGTGGGTGGATAGATGGATAGATAGATAGATAGATAGATAGATAGATAGATAGACAGACATGTAATAGATAGATCAATAGATAGATAGACAGACAGACATGTAATAGATAGATCAGTAGATAGATAGATAGATAGATAGATAGATAGATAGATAGACAGACGTGTAATAGATAGATCAATAGATATATAGATAGATAGATAGATAGATAGACATGTAATAGATAGATCAATAGATATATAGATAGATAGATAGATAGATAGATAGATAGATAGACCGACGTTTAATAGATAGATCAATAGATATAATAGATAGATAGATAGATAGATAGATAGATAGATAGATAGATAGATAGATAGATAGACATGTAATAGATAGATCAATAGATAGATAGATAGATAGATAGACAGACGTGTAATAGATAGATAGATAGATAGATAGATAGATAGATAGATAGATAGATCAATAGATAGATAGATAGATAGATAGATAGATAGATAGATAGATAGATCAATAGATAGATAGATCAATAGATAGATAGATCAATAGATAGATAGATAGATAGATAGATAGATAGATAGATAGATAGATAGATAGATAGATAGATAGATAGATAGATAGATAGATAGATAGATAGATCAATAGATAGATAGATAGATGGATAGATAGATAGATAGATAGATAGATAGATAGATAGATAGATAGATAGATAGATAGATAGACATGTAATAGATAGATAGACGTATAGATGGATATTAGACTGTCTGATGTGTGAATACTTCTGTCCTCTCTCTCCCTCTACACAGAACAATTAGCGGCGGGTGAACGCCCTGTCTCTGCATTTAACAAGGAAACAGCGGTAAATTTTGCCATAAAACCGTCGCCGTTCCCCTCACCCGGGAGCACACGGAGAACAGGGCAGCGGAAGGGAAATAAAAAAAGTTCTCAGAAAATCCATAATTCAGTTGTCACAGCAAAAAAAGAAAAAGATAATTAGGTGAACTCCGGCAATGGTGTCTGCGAGCACGGGTCGGGGGGGGCAAACTTTTGTTTTATTTGCCTAGTGAGCTCTGAGTCATGGCGGGCCCCCCAGCCGCTCACTCCCCTCCTCTGCTCTGGCATGTTTTGTGCCTTCGCGCCCGGTGGCGAAAACTGCCAGTGAAACTGGGACAAGAGGCAGCGAGGTCGGGAACGCGCATCCCTCCCGTGGCTGGAGATTCATCTTCAAAAGTCACTGTCAATATTGTAAAATCGCCACTTCCTGAACGATCAGTCAAATATTGGGTCCCGCTTACATCCATGCCCCCCACTCTGTTGACTTTGCCCATTTATTTCCTAGAAGTATCCATGCACCAAGACACATACCGGACCCTTTTTTCCCAATGGATTGCAACACGAGGGTCCACACGCATGCACTGTGGTACGTTAAAGGGTCAGGCGCGATGTCTACTTCATTGGTGTGCGTTAGGGCCCATTAGGAATAAACAGGAGCATGCCCAATCCTTGCTTTCAGTATAAAAGCATGGCACCAATGTGCCCCCATCGGTGTCAACCAGAAGAAGAACACAACTTGGACACCCTTCTTGAAGACCAAAGACCAAAGGCCAAAAGCCAAAGACCAAAGGCACTTCTCATGGTCTCCATTGAAGAAAACACCTCTTCTCGCAGTATAAAATGGCATTCCATTCCATGACCTCTTCCTCCACCCGGCCTACTTTCAACTTTTTTTTATTGCGCTTGCAGAATATTTTGAAAACTTCGGAGGAAAGCGAGGCGGACTGAACCAACCAATTAGCATAGCAATATCGAGAATCCTTAGCGGGCTCTGCAGCAGACGTAAGGTCAGGTACTGGCATATGAGTTGGATTTCTGTACGGGAAATGAGCTTGGCCTTGTCGATTCTTTAATCAAGATTTTGGTTCCCGCCGCCGGTGCGACTGACATTTTCCATGTCTTGGCATTATCATCTGGAACGCCGAGGAACGTTCGTACATTTCCAAGGGTTTTACATACTAATTTCCCCCACACCTCTCCTGGCAAACTTAACCCTTCTTTGTCGCAGGAGCGAAGGTGGTGGTCGCCGCTTTAATGACCTGCAGTATGTTGCGTTGTAGGAATGCCAGAGGCCCATGCCACTTCTCAATCCAGGGATTGTCTCTGCGGTGCCCAGTCACCGGAGCCTCTGCCGAATATAACCTTTGTTTCCCAACAGAGATTCTACCTGAACACAGAGATCAGATCAAATCATTTCTGGTGGCTTGGCTGCCACCGTAAGAGACTGGCGTGGGGAATGAATGGCCGGGCTGCTGCAGAGTGGCACAGAGGAAAAGATAAACATCAGGCAAAAAAAGAACAAAAAAACAAATATCCTGGGAACTGGATGATGTGCGCTGCTCCCCGTTCTATCAATTCACCAGAAAAATATACAAAGCACTGCTTTTCAATAACAAGCTCTCAAATTTAAAGATAATATTATTATTATTATTATTACCACCATTATATGAAGATAATAATAATAATAATAATAATTATACAATTCTAAGCTATAATAAAAATGATAAATAACAATAATAATAATATTATTATTATTGTTGTTGTTATTGTTGTTATTTATCATTGTTATTATAGTTTAGAATTTGATTATTATTACATCATCATCTTTAATAGTAGTATAATGGTAATAATAATAATAATAATAATAATAATAATGTAATTATAATTATTATTATTATCATTATTATTATTCTCAAAATTAAAGATATTATTATTATTATTATTATTATTATCTTTAATTTTGATAATAATAATACTAATAATATAATTATTATTATTATTATTATTATTATTATTATTCTCAAAGTTAAAGATATTATTATTATCTTTAATTTTGATAATAATAATAATAACAATAATATTATTGTTATTATTATTATAAATACTATTAATACTACTACTACTACTACTGTTAATAATAATAATAATAATAATAATAATAATAATAATAATAATAACAATAATAATATTCCTATTATTATTCTCAAAATCAAAGATATTATTATTATCTTTAATTTTGAGAATATTAATAATAATAATAATAATAATAATATTTTTATTGTTGTTATTATAAATACTATTCATACTAAAAAAAAAAAAAAAAAAATCTTCCACAAATTCCCTCCGATCGTACTCCCTTTGGTGTGGGCCTCTTGGGTACCAGTGTTTTATGAGATCCTTAGTTTAAATCTAACCTCTAGCCTTCCCTTTGGTCTTGCACAGTGCTGACTCTGATTTCACTGCACACTGTGAGCTTCTCTCACTGTGCATTAGAAACTGCAGCATGTCACTTACAGCCTGTCTCGTTTCCTCATTAAAAAGCTGACGGACATCCAGCATAATCTAGCCCTTGCCTCCCTAGTCTGACTGTCCCTGGTCCACCACTTTCTTTGTTCAGACATCATCTGGGGTTACCCTCTACTTCCTGGACTGAGGTGCCGGCTCAGAGAGGACATGATCATGTCAATTCTGCTGTATGTTCGGCTCTTGGCTGTGTTCACAAAAGTTTGACAAATTCCAGCACCTCTGATGAGCCAGACAAAGCTCAGCTGCTGATGCTCAGCCCAAGTGTCAGCTCAGCTTCTGATTAGCCAGACACAGCTCAACCCCTGATGAACCAAGCACAGATCAGCCCCTGATGAACCAGACACAGCTCATCTCCTGATGAGCTAGATACAGCTCAGCCCCTGATGAGCCAAGCACAGATCAGCCCCTGATGAACCAGACACAGCTCAGCTCCTGATGAGCCAGACACAGCTCAGCCCCTGATGAACCAGACACAGCTCAGCCCCTGATGAGACAGACACAGCTCAGCCCCCGATGAGCCAGATACAGCTCAGCCACTGATGAGCCAGATACAGCTCAGCCCCTGATGAGACAGACACAGCTCAGCCCCCGATGAGCCAGATACAGCTCAGCCACTGATGAGCCAGATACAGCTCAGCCCCTGATGAGCCAGATACAGCTCAGCCCCTGATGAGCCAGACACAGCTCAGCCACTGATGAGCCAGACACAGCTCAGCCCCTGATGAGCCAAACACAGATCAGCCCCTGATGAGCCAGACACAGCTCAGCCTCTGATGAGTCAGATACAGCTCAGCCCCTGATGAGCCAGACTCAGCTCAGCCCCTGATGAGCCAGACACAGATCAGCCCCTGATGAGCCAGACACAGATCAGCCCCTGATGAGCCAGACACAGCTCAACCCCTGATGAGTCAGATACAGCTCAGCTCCTGATGAGCCAGATACAGCTCAACCCCTGATGAGCCAGACACAGCTCAACCCCTGATAAGCCAGACACAGCTCAGCCTCTGATGAGCTAAACACAGCTCAACCCCTGATGAGCCTGACACAGCTCAGCCCCCGAGGAGCCAGATACAGCTCAGCCCCTGATGAGCCAGACACAGCTCAGCCTCTGATCAGCCAGACACAGCTCAGCCACCGAGGAGCCAGACATAGCTCAGCCCCTGATGAGTCAGACACAAATCAGCCCCTGATTAGCCAGACACATCTCAGCCCCTGATGAGTCAAACACAGCTCAGCCCCTGCTGCAGCCCTTCACCTCGTGACTTGTTACAAAGGTAAAATGTTGTAATCTGACCCTTTTGGGGATAGGAGACTGAAGAAGTACCTCCTCCGGCCTGCAGCAGACCAATGACATCATCTCAGCCTAGGCAAAGTCACTGGTCTGGTGCTCAAGGATGGATTTTTAATAATAAACAGTCGAGATTTCTGGTGGAGATCCTTAGTGGCAACCCCCATGCATCTAGCGAACGTGCTGGATCCTCGCCTGTTAAAATGGATGGCCCCGCAGCACCGTGCATTCTGGTGCGGCGCAATTTTAAAAATCACGGCGGCACCTTTTTTTTTGCATGTTTCTCGCATGTTCAAATGAATGGGCTGCCCACGATGCATGGGAATGCACGAAAAAAGTGTGCACGCTTGGAAGCACCTCCCGGTGTGAATGAGTCCTTACAGCAATCCTATTTTTTTATTATTTCTTTTTCTTTTCGATCAGTACCAGCACGCTGCCTGTGATAGCGCCAAGTAAGAGTCGCACGCACGGACGCGGTAACGCTGACACCGGGCCCCGGAGACACGTCTGTCATAAGTTCATGCAGAGCATTAATAAAGCATACACTTATTGCTATCCTTCCTGTCCGCTCAGCCCATCGCCGCGCCTGTCCGCGAAGATTTATCGCCAGAAATCAGCTCGTGTAATTATTATAGCATCAAAAAAACCATCGCAATAAGAAGTTTAGTGATGCCATTCATCAGATGAGGAGGCTATTACATCTTGGCGCCTGACTCGCGTACACTCTTGGCACCCACGCTGGGCTTTGCAGAAAGCGCCCCGTCTTCAAAGCTCGCTGCGTTCCTCTCCTCCGGCCAATGGCAGCGAGGACATTGGCCGCGTGGGGTTCTCTGTATCACAGTCACCGCTTTCTCTGTAGTAACTTGTACAGTTATCTGATACGGCGGTGCGGAGACTGTGCGCGGCAGTGCGGGGCAACCAATCAGAAGCAAGGGCAACCTCATATCCAGGCCTGTTTCTTGGACTTTGTGTTTACGAGTTAAAACCAGTTTTTTTGTTATAAAATAGCTTAGAACCCCCAAACATTATATATATATTTTTTATAACACCCTAGAGAATAAAATGGCAGTCGTTGCAAAACTTTACGTCACACCATATTTGCGCAGCGGTCTTACGAGCAGGTTTTTTTTTTTTTAAAAAATCACTTTTTTGAGTGAAAAAAATAAATCAACAGTAAATTTAGCCCATTTTTTCCCATATTGTGAAAGATAATGTTACGCCGAGTAAATTGATACCCAACATGTCATGCTTCAAAATTGCGTCCGCTCGCGGAATGGCGACGAACATTGCGACCTAAAAATCTCCATTGGCGACGTTTAAAAATTTCTACACGTTAGCAGTTTTGAGTTACAGAGGAGGTCTAGTGCTAGAATTATTGCTCTCGCTCTAACGATCGCGGTGATACCTCACATGTTTTAACACCGTTTTCATATGCGGGCGGGACTTACGTATGCGTTCGCTTCTACGCGCGAGCTCGCGGAGACGAGACGCTTTACATTTTTTTTTTTTACTTTTTATTTTTTAATTTTACACTATTCGGATACATCAGAATTTCCGAAAAATAAAAATCTGTCCGAGTTTTCATTTGGAACGAAACGAACCGCACGTGTCTATTATTTACACCATGACGTGCATCTGAGCGTGACTTTGACCTGGTATCGTCCTCTGGCAGTCCCTGTACAGCAGAGCTTAGATTGTGAGGGGGGGAAGCAGCACAAAGAGCATGATGATAGGAGGAGAGAGCAGAGCTATAGAGATGAGCTCATCATTGTGCTGCTTCTCCTTTCACTGTCCAGTCACAGGCTTTGAGGATGTATGTTGAATGATGCTGGCCATCAGACTGAGGACATCTAGTGGTGGAAATGAAGTATTGCGGGGGGACAGCTCCAGATTGAAAGTAATTATTGTAACCCAAAGTTTTTTCTTTTCAATTCTTAATGAGCTGTTCATTTCTATGTTGTTATTTCTGGCTGGAGTTATGGTAAAAGCATTTTAAAACCCCAATTATTGCAATCTTATATGGGCTTGGGCTCAGAGGAAGTGGGTTGAATGATGATGAACATTAGACTGAGGACATCTAGTGGCAGAAAAAAGTATTGCGAGGAAAATGTTTGGATTGAAGGTGATTGTTGCAATTAAACATGATTTTGTTATTATATTTGCCTCCATAGTACCAACACCAAACCCCCCCCCCCGGGGGCTATTCTTCATGGTGGGGCCAGCTACACCTCGATAGGTAAACCGGCATGTATTTCAACTCTGTCTTTAGCCATTTTGCCAGAGTTCCACCTCAATGTGAACGTTCTCTCCTCGCCCGTCTGAGGGTTCGGTTTATCTTCCTACGGGCTATTTTAAGCTGTGAGCAGCGCGCATACTGCAGAGTCACCGAGGAGCCATTATAAATAATTAATTCACCAGCTAAACACCTCTATAAATAAAAAATGACTTAATAAGGACTCATGAAAGGATCAACCAGTAGCTCACGAGCGGCGGAATCACCTCTACACCAGCAATCTAACTTGTTGACACCGGGGGCCCGGTTTACAGAAAGGGCGAGCTGCCAGCGGAGGTCTGCGGTGTTGGCTTCACGGCATACGTATGTACGGGCGTCCATAGACGATCATGGCCAGGCTATGTGAAGGATCTGAAAACCAACAGCTGAAGTTGCAATATTCTGCATTACATGCCGGGAGAGATAGTAATGTCCAACATTACCTGACTATGGAGAATCCAGAGATCCCTAGGTGACCTCATCATTTGTCATGAAATGACCTTTTATGGTCATCGATGTCACCTGGTAAATTTAGAACCTCTCACTTGATGGAAGAAGTGTGGAAGTACGCCCACTTGAATTTGGTCACTGTTGACTTCAATGGTATTTGGACTTGGGGTTTTGCCGTACATAACATTTTAACAACATTTACTATTTCCAGGTCTAGCCACAAAAAAAAGAAAGTCTCAGTTGAGTTGGCTTTGAGTCATAGAGATCCCCGTGAGGTCATTGACCATCCATGGCCATGTCCATATATGGTAAATGACATCAACCAGGGTACCCTACTTCTTTCTTTATATCAGCTGGGTGTGAAGCGCCAGGACAAGACGTATGTTGGCAGGTGGATTTTTTTTGGGGGGGATCATCACGTATCTACATCTCCGGAAGACGTGATTGACAGTGGATGTACATTATGGGACTTTTTTCTAATTAAAGGACTTGTCAAAAATGGTGGGTATTTTTTTCAATGGTATTTGGACTTGGGGCTTTGCCATACATAACATTTTAACAACATTTACTCTTTCCAGGTCTAGCCACAAAAAAAAGAAAGTCTCAGTTGAGTTGGCTTTGAGTCACGGAGATCCCTGTGAGGTCATTGACCATCCATGGCCATGTCCATATATGGAAATTATATCAACCAGGGGACCCTACCTCTTTCTTTATATCAGCTGGGTGTGAAGCGCCAGGACAAGACGTATATTGGCAATGGCAGGTGGCTTTTTTTGGGGGGGATCATCATGTATCTACATCTCGGGAAGACGTGATTGACAGTGGATGTACATTATGGGATTTTTTTTAAATTAAAGGACCTTTCAAAAATGGTGGGTATTTTTTTCAATGGTATTTGGACTTGGGGTTTTGCCGTACATAACATTTTAACAACATCTACTCTTTCCAGGTCTAGCCACAAAAAAAAGAAAGTCTCAGTTGAGTTGGATTTGAGTCATGGAGATCCTCGTGATGTCATTGACCGTCCATGGCCATGTCCATATATGGTAAATGACATCAACCAGGAGACCCTACTTCTTTCTTTATGTCAGCTGGGTGTGAAGCGCCAGGACAAGACGTATGTTGGCAGGCGGCTTTTTTTGGGGGTCTTCACGTATCTACATCTCCAGAAGACGTGATTCACAGTGGATGTACATTATGGGACTGTTTTTTTTAATTAAAGGACCTTTCAAAAACTGTGTTTTTATTTACTGTTGACGTTTTCTATGAATGATGGGGGGCTGGTATCTGAGGACACCTTTATTGTTAAATGGGGCTTCCATATTGTAATATGCCCCCAATTCACAGACCCCTACAACCACCGGGCCAGGGTTGTGGGGAAGAGGCCCTTGTCCTCATCAACATCAACCCCTCGCAAGGTACTCCTCACATACTGAGGGCATGTGGTCTGGTTGGTTCAGGAGGGGAAGGGAGGGGGTGCAAGCTCACCTCCTCCGCTTTCTTGCAAGCTTGGATAAGGGTCTAAAATGGATTTTTTGGGAGGGATATCACCTTCTATTTCTTGATTTTTACATGGGGTTCCCTCTAAAATCCGTATCAGACTAGGAGGTCCTGGAAAGACTGGGTTGGGGGTAACCCCATATTGTTTTTGTATTATTGCATATTCTTAGTAAAAAAAATGAATGAACACATATCTCCCCCCTATATCACGAATCCCCCCTGTATCACGAACCCCCCCCCCCCTCTATACACAAGTAAGTAAAAAAAATGATTCTTATACGTTATTATGTTTT
>BLSH010400950.1:935949-958859 GCA_018402905.1 Glandirana rugosa | reverse complement strand
TATATATATATATATATATATATATATATATATATATATATAAAACCATACAATCCCATAAACACAATCCTTCACCCACAGTTGATCCAGAGGAAGGCAAAAACCCCCCCCCCCCAGCAAAGCCAATGATCCAATTTGCTATAGTGGGAGAAAAAAATCCTTCCTGATCCCCCGAGAGGCAATCGCATTTTCCCTGGATCATCTTTACCTAAAAATGTTAGTACCCAGTTATATTGTTTACATTAAGGAAAGAATCCAGGCCTTTTTAAAGCAATCTACAGTGCTGGCCAAAACCACCTCTGGGGGGAGTCTATTCCACATTTTCACAGCTCTAACTGTGAAGAAGCCTTTCTGTATTTGGAGATGAAATCTTTTTTCCTCTAGATGTAAAGAGTGCCCCCTTGTCCTTTGCGATGACCTTAAAGCAGCCTTTCTCAACCTTTTCAACACAGAAGAACGCTTGAAATAACCTTCTGGTCTCAGGGAACCCCTGCTAAAATTTACTATATCTACAACTCATGATACATTCGTGTGATGATTAATGGTAAGAATGCCCCTTACACTTGTGGTCATTGGGAAGAATTACCCCTTACAGATAGCTAAAAAGATCAATGATGTCATTGGGAATTTATCTGAGAGATAGAAATTGCTCATTGCCAAGCAACCTCTGGAGGAACCCTAGGGTTCCACAGACCCCTGGTTGAGAAACCCTGCCTTAAAGTGAATAACTCAACACCAAGTTCACTATATGGACCACGTATGTATTAGTACATGTTGATCATATCCCTAGCAGCATATATTTACCTTTCGTTAGCTCCACCTCCACGCTGTTCAGACGCTGGAAAGTCCTTGTCAGAATGAGGAGCTTACACATGGCCAACTGGAATTGCCGGGACAGTCCCACATCTTGGGCACCAGTGCCGATGATGCTGTGTCTCGGGGGTGTCCCGGAATAACAGCATCACCCTTATTTGAGTCACTGCGCATGTATAAGATTTCACAATGCCCTCTTATCTCAAGCCCCCATGCCATGTGTTGCAGTGCCATTCATTGTAAATGGAGTCCTATGGCACAGTACAGTAGGCGCACAAGGACCCGCACTGCAGCGCACCACATGGCACATGTGTTCAGGTGCTGACGGGGTCACTTCAACGCAGCACATCTGAGCTTGGAAAATACTGAAGCGCACGTGGTAATGCACCGCAACAGAATGGGCAAATGTCAATGTGCCCAAAAGAATGAACCTCATCAATTGCGCATCAATTGCGTGCTTTACTGACGCAAATGATGCACTGCCGCATTGCGAGCAGATCTCAGGCTGGGTCTTTGTAGCCTTGGCTCTCACACAGCCGAGGCTCAGTAAATCATGCTTCGTTGTTCATCCATCAGCCGGCTGTACAACACGGGGCGTAAATCCCGTCACTCCACCCGGCTGATCTTGTTAATACGACGTTACCGGGGAGGTGCTGCCGATCAATACAGCGCCAGGCGAGTCAATCAGGTCTTGTAACAGAGATGAGAGAGATACATTCCCGGACAATGCCGTACAATGCTGGTCACGTGACCGCCACTGCTATCTGATGTCCTTCTCCGTCAGGAGGAGCCGCTCGCAGAAAATTCGCAGGAACGCAACAAAAATATAAACCTTCGTAGAAACGCGCGGCGGAACAAAAATGATGCAAAAGCAATTAATGGATGAAAATGAATGGATGATCCCAGTTTTATTATTTTTTTTATAATAATAAGAATTTTATATGAATAATGAAAAATAAAAGTGAGTTAATAAAAACGTAAACAAGGCCCTCTTTACACCTGAACGTTATAGTAACGTTCCATAAAATGTTACCAATACCGGGCACTGCGGTGTCGTTCTTTCCGAATGGCACATCAACATACAAATACAGAAGGGACCGACGGACCTGCACACTGTAACCCATAAGCCGGTCCAGAATTTCCTCTAATGTTACGCCACCATGCTAACGCATGACACGACATATTGTTGCACATACACCAGAACATCAAAGTGTGAAGGAGGCCTTAGGCCCCCTTTAGACCTTAGGCTTGGTTCACACTACTGCGTGCATGGGTGCGCTTTTGTGTTAACACGCATTTTATGTGCGTTCAAGAGCATAAGGCAACCCGGTCCAGAATCTCCTATGGTCTTGCGCCACCATGCTAAAGTGCAGAGCAACATACATTAGCGCACAATCACCAGAACGCCAAGGTGTGAAGGAGGCCACGGGCCTTAGGCTCGGTTCACAGTACTGCACGCATGTGCTTTTACATGCATTTTATTTGCATTCAAGCACATAGGGCAACCCAAATGTTTTCTGCCGGTCCGCAATTTCCTATGGTGTTGCGCCACCACGCTAAAGTGCAGTGCAACATACATTAGTGCACAATCACCAGAACGCCAAGGTGTGAAGAGGGCCTCAGGCCCCTTTCACACCTTAGGCTTGGTTCACATTACTGTGTTCGTAGATGCCCATGTGCGTACACACGCATCTTATGTAATTTGAGCACATGAGGCAACCCAGAAGTTTTCTGCTGGTCCAGAATTTCCTTTGGTGTTGCACCACCCTGCTAAAGCGCAATACAACATACATTAGCGCACAATCACCAGAACGCCAAGGTGTGAAGGAGGCCTCAGGTCCCCTTCTGATCTTAGGCTTGATTCACACTACTGCATGCATGGGTGCGCTTACACACATTTTTTGGGTATTTGAGAGCATAAGGCAACCCAAACGTTTTCTGCCAGTCCGGAATTTTCTATAGTGTTGGGCCACCACGCTAAAGCGCAATACAACATACATTAGCGCACGATCACCAGAATGCCAAGGTGTGAAGGAGGTCCCAGGCCCCCTTCAGACCTTAGGCTTGGTTCACATTACTGTGTTCATAGACGTGCATGTGCGTTTACATGCATCTTATGTACATTTGAGCACATGAGGCAACCCAGTTTTCTACTGGTCCAGAATTTCCTTTGGTGTTGCACCACCACGTGAAAGCGCAATACAACATACATTAGCGCACAATCACCAGAACGCCAAGGTGTGAAGGAGGCCACAGGCCCCCTTCAGACCTTAGGCTTGGTTCACACTACTGCGCGCATGTGCTTTTACACGCATTTTATTTGCATTCAAGCACATAGGAGGGCAACCCAAAAGTTTTCTGCCGGTCTGGAGTTTCCTATGGTGTTGGGCCACCACGCTAAAGCACAGTAGAACATACATTAGCGCACAATCACTAGAACGCCAAGGTGTGAAGGAGGCCTCAGGCCCCCTTCAGACCTTAGGCTTGGTTCACATTACTGTGTTCATAGACGTGCGTTTACATGCATCTTATGTACGTTCGAGCACATGAGGCAACCCAGAAGTTTTCTGCTGGTCCAGAATTTCCTTTGGTGTTGGGTCACCACGCTAATGCATGACACAACATATATTAGTGCACAATCACTAGAACGCCAAGGTGTGAGGGAGGCCTCAGGCCCTTTTCAGACCTTAGGCTTGGTTCACACTATTGCGTGCGTGGGTGTGCTTTTTATGCACATGCATTTTATGTGCGTTCAAGAGTATAAGGCAACCTGGTCCAGAATCTGGTCCAGAATCTTCTATGGTCTTGTGCCACTACGCTAAAGTGCAATGCAACATACATTAGCACACAATCACCAGAACGCCAAGGTGTGAAGGAGGCCACAGGCTCCCTTCAGATCTTAGATTTGATTCACACTACTGCATGCATGGGTGCGCTAACACACATTATATGGTCATTTGAGAGCATAAGGCAACCCAAAAGTTTTCTGCTGGTCCAGAATTTCCTATGGTGTTGGGCCACCACGCTAAAGTGCAATACAACATACATTAGCGCACAATCACCAGAACACCAATGTGTGAAGGAGGCCTCAGGCCCCCTTCAGACCTTAGGCTTGGTTCACACTACTGCACGCATGTGCTTTTACACGCATTTTATTTGCATTCAAGCACATAGGGCAACCAAAATGAATTCCCTATGGTGTTGCGCCACCATGCTAATGCGCGACACAACATAGATCAGCATACAATCACCAAAACGCCAAGGCGTGAAGGAAGCCTCTGGTCCTCCTCAGACCTTCGGCTTGGTTCACACCACTGCATGCATTGATACACATGTGCAATTGCACACATTTTTTGCACGTTTGCACGCATAGAGCAGCCTCTTTATTATGATGGGCTGCCCTACACGCAAAAATGGTGGAAAAGAGATCTCTGACTCTTTTCTAAAAATGCACCATTAGCGTGCTTTTGCAGGTGCATGGAGTGCCATTACAATTAATGGCACCCCCATGTGTTTTCTAAAGTGCGGAGCATTTGTCGGGAAAGCATGAGATTTTGCGCACATTGCCAACACGCCTCACTCATTGTGATGCGTTACTGCGTGTGCACTAAAGTATGGTATTTCTTGCTCTAATATGAGTTGTGTTAAGGGAGGTCATTCATTTTGAATGTGCTACCAACACCGGGCAACAGACCAAAAAGTGGACCTGTGCCTTTTGCAATGTGCTGGGCTGCCGTACAAGTCCATTGGCACCTATTGTACTTGTGCGTTGGTTCATCATTCTCAATGAACAAAAGCGCCATGGGTTGCCATGCATAGCTCTGATGATGAAGGTCTGAAAAGTCCTTAAAGTGTACGTCAAGCCAGAAACTTTTCTTGTTAGATTTTGAAAAGGTAAAATGGGATGGCAAGGGATGATATGGGATGGAATGGAATGGGATCAGATGGAATGGAATGGGAGGGGATGGGATGGAATGTGATGTGATGGAATGGGATGGGATGGGATGGAATGAGATGGGATGGAATGGTATGAGATGGGATAGGATGGGATGGGATGGGATGGGTTTGGATGGGATGGAATGAGATAAAATGGGTTGGGATGAGATGGAATGGGTTGGGATGGATAGGTTAGAACCCCATTTTGGTTTTAAATACCACTCAGGGCTCTCTTAGGGCATTACTTTTAAAGAAGAGTTTAATAAACATCAATGTTCCCCCAAGGAATACCCTTGTACTAACGTTTGGTAGTGACCCCATGGCAGACATCAAGACTATTGTTACCAACTGTTTTGTATCTGAACCTGAAGATCAGTTTTGACCAACATCATGGAAGAAGAACCGGCATCGGCTCAGTTAACCTCTATTATTTAGGCATGTTGCTGCGTATTATTACAGACACAAATACAAACAAACAGATTTTCAATTCCTTATTGTCCTGCCCTGTCACTTTGCATGTGGATCCATGCCGGGAGAGGGGTCTAAAAGGGAATCCATAGAGCATTGATTTCCTGCTCCCAATCTTAGCTCACGAGGCTTTATTAATTAGCTGTGGTTAAAGATAATATGTATTATCAGAGCCGAGAGATGGCCATGTCCTGTGCCTTTTTTTAACCCATGGTGATTTCCTTATTTTGTGGGTACAGACTACATACCCCCCCCTTTTTTTTTTTTTTTTTAGTAGAATAAAAAAAGTCTGGGAACCATTGGCTGGATCTCCTCTTGCTTCCTATTCTATCAGCTGGGATAGTACTGAGAGCAAATATAGGGAGATCTCTCCAGTGGGGAGAGATACAGCAATAAAACCCTATAGGGAGCTTAATGCTATCCTATCATTTCTGTTCTTTTAAGAAATCTTAACTCAAAACAAAATGGAACACAGATACCATATGTAAAATATCTCAGGAAAAACTCCCTCGAAATAATTCTGACCATTTAGTTTATAACAAGTTCACTATATACATGTTCATTCAAACATATACTGTATATGAAGAACACAACAGACCTGTAATAAATTGGGTCTACCTGCAAATTCTTTTATTGGAGGAAATATATATTGCCATATAACATAGAGATCCTAACTCAGTCTTTCTTAACCTTTTTATCTTAGAGGGAGCATTGAAATCATTTTAGGGTCTTGCAGTACCTCTTCTAAATCCAATTCATCAGGGGTCAGTGGGAAGAATGCTCCTTACATTGGTGATCAGTGGGAAGAATGTTCCTTACATGGTGATCAGTGGGAAGAATGATCCTTACATTGGTGATCACTGGGAAGAATGCTTTTTACATTGGTGATCAGTGGGAAGAATGTTCCTTACATTGGTGGTCAGTGGGAAGAATGCTCCTTACATTGGTGATCAGTGGGAAGAATGTTCCTTACATTGGTGATCAGTGGGAAGAATGTTCCTTACATTGGTGGTCAGTGGGAAGAATGTTCCTTACATTGGTGATCAGTGAGAAGAATGCTTCTTACATTGGTGATCAGTGAGAAGAATGTTCTTTTCATTGGAGATCAGAGGGAAGAATGTTCCTTACATTGGTGGTCAGTGGTAAGAATGATCCTTACATTGGTGGTCAGTGGGAAGAATGATCCTTACATTGGTGGTCAGTGGGAAGAATGTTCCTTACATTGGTGGTCATTGGGAAGAATGCCTTTTGCATTGATGGCTAGGGGGAAGAATGCTCCTTACATTGGTGATCAGTGGGAAGAATGTTCCTTACAGTATGATGGTTGTCAGTGGGAAAAATGCTCCATACATGTGTGAATAGTGGGAACTATGCTCCTTACATTAGTGCTCATTGGGGAAATGCCCCTTACATTGATGATCAGTGGGAAGAATACTTTGTACATTGGTGGTCACTGGGAAGAAATCGCCTTACAGTGGGAAGAATGCCCTTTTTATTGGTGGTCAGTAGGAAAAACGCCCTTTTCATTGGAGGTCAGTAGAAAGAATGATCCTTACATTGGTGATCAGTGAGAAGAATGTTCCTCTTACAGTGATGGTCAGAATGCCACCCTTACAGGTAGCTAAAAAAAAACATTGGGTTAATGTGGCTTGTTTCACCAAGGGGTGTTAACCCTTGAACTACGCAGGAACCATAAAATGAGAGATCATCCACACCTCGGGAAACCCTTACAACCCCTGGAGGAACCTTAGTGTTCAGTGGTACCCTGGTTGAGAATGGCTGTCCTAACAATTCTTCACTCCATCCAAATCATAAAGAAACAGTTTCAGGTGCATTGTGTTTTAAATATTTTCCAACCTGAGTGGGTTGCCTTTCTTTCGAGACCAAGGCTTGGAGGCGTTGATCATGGGATCGAAGACTTATATGAGGATCAGTGTTCAGGCAGAGACATTGAATGTCCTATTCTGCCTTAGCGATTGCCCCCCAGCCATAAATCCACCAACAGACAAAGTCTTTATGGAAAAATTCTCTTTTCTTGAGTCAGCGTTGGAACTTTTGCTAATGTCATCAACAATGTAACTTTTTGCCTTAGGTTTAGTGACCCTTTAGATAAAGTCCCCGCTTTGTGAGGGTCAAGGCAAGCTTTTGCACGCATCGACTTTGACATGAGCTAATCCTACGCATTGTATGTACACATGCTCTTCTTCTCCCGCGTGCTTCTCACGCTCTGTCACGGGCAGGAAGGAAATCTGAGAAGGAATGACTTGGGACACGGAGTTATCCTGCCTAATGTCCACCTTCTATTGATCCGATCTGTCACAGAGTCCCCATGAATGACATGAAAGGTTGTGGCGGCCAAGGTGTATTTACACTCGGCGACGCATGCTAATAGCGTCTCTGAAAATAACTTTCCAACGCTCTGCCTGACCTTCAGGGCGCGGAACGCACTTTGTACTCTGGTTTGCCGCATCTTTCTCCTGGAGACAGCAGAGGAGGGGGGGCATTGTGTATTCTCGGCTGCCAATGGGCACAACAAATCCCAATATCAGACCTTTATGAATATTACACAGATCGAACCAGGGTTGGCTCTGCTAAAAAATTTTTGTGCGTTGTCCTCTCAGAGCATTGCTCTTCATGAATCCACTACGTCTTGGCCTTGCCACAAAGCAACCTAGTTAAAGATTTTTTTTTAAGTGAATCTATTCTTTGTATTATATTAGAAGGCTGCGCTACCCCTCATAGACCAACTTGAGGGTATGAAAAAGTATATTAAACGTCCATATAGCATGAGGTTGATAGTAGTTCATAAATACAAATTTTCACACAGTCCCAGGTCACCAGAGTGAAAGTTCAACACTCCGTAATGTTCAATCGCACCAGTGATTCCACCACCGTTTGTAAAAGATGTCCCCTTACCAGAAAGGGTGGACCTCTAGGTTATAGGAGGTCAGTAGCGCCAGTGGCCTCTTAACCCAGCCAAGGTATAAACAGAATGAGCTTTTAGGTTCTCCGATGTTTCCTATGCTATATTGGCATCCCCTCTCGGAAAAAGGAAACAGACTCCCATAGTGTAAATCCACAAAATAATTTATTAAAAGTAGTAACTTACAGTTATAATTGCGTCAGAGCTCCTAGCATAAAACAATATCACCAGAAGGTGTAGAAATGCCCTCCTTCCGGGATGCAATCGCAGGCGGTGACGTCAGTGCTTTGCATACCCTGCGCGCTTCATCCCAAACAGACTTCTCCTCGGGGTTGAAGTCTGTTTGGGACGAAGTGTGCAAGGTACACAACGCACTGACGTCGCCACCTGCGATCGCATGCCGGGAGGAGGGCATTTCTACACCGTCCGGCGATACTGTTTTATGCTAGGAGCTCTGACACAATTATAACTGTAAGTTACTACTTTTAATAAATTCTTTTGTGGATTTACACTATGGGAGTCTGTTTCCTTTTTCCGTGAGGGGATGCCTATATAGCATAGGAGACATCGGAGGACCTAAAAGCTCATGCTGTTCATACCTTGGCTGGGTTAAGAGGCCACTGGTGCTACTGACCTCCTATAATTTAGAGGTCCACCCTTTCTGGTAAGGGGACATCTTTTACAAACGGTGGTGGAATCACTGGTGGGATTGAACATTTTGCATCCCCGAAGGAGGGCATTTCTACGTTTTATACTAGGAGCTCTGACGCAATTTTGTTGAACTTTCACTGTGGTGACCTGGGACTGTGTGGAAATTCGTATTTATGAACTACTATCTACCTCATGCTATAAGGACTTTTGATATGCTTTTTCATACTCTCAAGTTGGTCTATGAGGGGTAGCGCAGCCTTCTAATATAATATATAGATTATACCATTGATATTAGGTGGTGTCAGGTTGCAGCTGCAGCTTCAATAACGTATTTTTGTCATCTGCTAACGATTATTTAAGAAATTTTAGCGCAGTTTTCCCGTTTTATATATTGAATCTATTCTTTGGCCATGTGGTCCAAGGCTTCTCCTAAAGTACTGTATATCTATCAGTTTTGGATAGAATAGGGCAATTTTAATTAAAATAAATGTTTGAGTTAAATTTAAAAAAAAAAAATCAAAAATGTAATTAAACATTAATTTAAATGTAAATGTTATATTTTTTTGCCCAGCTTTGTCCCAGTTAAGAAATTTCTATCACTTCCTGCTCTCCAAAGCAAAGGAAACCCTCTCATACAAGCGTTCATTATGGCAGATTTGTCCTCTGTTTCTGTTCTGGTGACAGCTAGAAATCTACAATTTTCCTTAACATTTTGGGCCCATTCACATTCCAGTGTCATGGTGCGTTATTGCACACAGGTTAACGCACATCATGGCATGCATTCACGTGCGTTGCATTAAAGCAGCCTAATCATTATGAATGGGCACCCATTGTACCAAAGCAGATGACTATTTCTGTAGATGCATTGAAACGCATGGAATATGCATTGTGGTGCACTGTTGTGCATTGGGCTCTGATGTACAGTGCACTGGAATCCTATTTGTAATGAATGGTACTGCAATGCAGGTATGTGCTGCGGCAATGCCCGTTTTAGCACACATCGCCACAACGCAGAAAGGTGAATGGGCCCTCAGTCCCAGTGACAGTGGTTTCCAGACATTTAGAGAGGGCAAATCTCCCTAGTGGGGGTGCACTGCACTCTGAATTGAAGGAACACTGAGTGTCCGTGACTCCCGTGCGGGAGTGACGTCATCGCGGCTCGGCCATTCAAATGGTCAGGGCCGTGAACCCAGAAGGAAGAGTGAATAAAGGTAAAAGCCCCAGGAGCCATGACAGAGTGCGTCTGGAGGTCTTTTTCATTTGAAAGGTAATTCTCTCATTGGGGTTGATTTACTTAAATTGGAGAGTGCAAAATCTGGTGCAGCTGTGCATGGCAGCCAATCAGCTTCTAACTTCAGCTTGTTCAATTAAGCTTTGGCAAAAAAACCTGGAAGCTGATTGGTTTCTATGCAGAGCCGCACCAGATTTTGCACTCTACGGTTTTAGTAAATCAAACCCATAATGTGCTAGTATGCAGTGCATACCAGCACATTATGACATTAACTTGGAGTGGGACCTCTACCGCTTAAAGGGCTATAACGCTCAAAATTACAAATCCCATTATTCGTAATGGGCGCATTCACACCTGAGCTTTTTGTCCCTTGTCACCTGAAGCTCAAAAAAGTACATGAGCTTCCTTGGGGCAGAATTATACATTTTTGGCCCCATAAACTTTAATGGGAGTGCCTACAAAAAGGTGGAAAAACATGGTTTCAAGCTCTCATGGCTCCCATTTCTAAGTCTATAGGGCCAAAAATTGTCACAAGTCACAAGTAAAGACACCTTGAAAAACATGCGTGCAAACACACAAAAAGCCTATAAATTGTCTGGCTATGCTTATGCTCATGGTTGAATTGGGGAACCCTTTAGCTCCCCTACCTCTCTGTGTTCACTACAAACTGCATATTGAAGCCTATACTGGACTGAGGTCTCTCGACTGCTCTCATTTGACCTCACTTGGCCAATCAGTTCCATAAATGTCATGTAAGGGTCCCTTGCACACAGGGGCATTCAGTTGCAGAATGTGCCTCCCAGTGCTTTAGGCAGGTGAAGCATCCAGCCTTGCTGCAAGCAGCCTGTCAAAGTCTATGGTAGGTTGTGGATGGATGGGGCTGAATGTTGCACCAAGTGGTACCGCACTTAGGACCCTGTCCGTTCCCATTGTGCAAGGGGCCAAAGAGGGAAAGAATGGAGTGACATGCTTCTCTATAATTAAAAAGCACTCCATATTTCTGTTTATTCCTGGTGGCCAAAAGGGGGGTGGCAGATGGGGGAGTGAAAACTAGGTGAGTGTGGGCAACTAGGGAAGTAGGGGGACCCAAAAGTGAATATGTTGCTTTGTCCTTTCTCCTTTGGCAAACAAGTCAATTTAGAAGACATTTGCTACCTTAAGGTAGCATAAAGAAACTCTTTTGAGTGTAAGGCCAAAGTCACCCACGTTCCCATTTATGAGGAACTAGTGATGTCCCAACAGATCAGTCTGCCACAATCTCATTGAGTTGACTGGTTGGATCTCATTAAGTTGACTGGTTGGATCTCATTAAGTTGACTGCTTGGATCACATTGAGTTGACTGGTTGAATCTCATTGATTTGACTTGTTGGAACTCATTGAGTTGACTGGTTGTATCTCTTTGAGTTGACTTGTTGGAACTCATTGAGTTGACTGGTTGTATGTCTTTGAGTTGACTTGTTGGAACTCATTGAGTTGACTGGTTGGATCTCATTGAGTTGACTGGTTGAATCTCATTGAGTTGACTTGTTGGAACTCATTGAGTTGACTGGCTGTATCTCTTTGAGTTGACTTGTTGAAACTCATTGAGTTGACTGCTTGGATAACAGTCATACTGGCAGGTCCTCTTTAAACACAGTTCTTCAAGTAACCTTTTTTCTACATTTGTTTTCCACTCCATTATTCATCCATACTGCTAACTCTCCTCCATTGTGTGCAGCTGCCTCACTGCCTCCCTTAATCAGAATAAAAGCCTTTAGAAAGTAGTGTATAGAGAATATATACTAATGTATTGGTTATCGGGAATGTAGCTTGCATTTTATTTTGCTTTAATGCATTTTTTTTCTTGTGAAAAGAAGACTGAAGGAGTAATGAGATTAGACAAGAATATATACATTTCCTGTGCACTGTATACATGAATATATATTTGTTATTTACCTTCTATAAAAATTAATCTATATCGGTAAAACGGGAAGGAGGTTGGGTGTGCAACTGATATATTGCCATCTGTGTACATGGATCTGGATGTTTTCAAGACTTTATGATCAAAGGCATCCAGAAAATAGATACATACATGAATATATATATAAAGTTTAAGAGGAACATCCGTCAGAATGATTGTTTAATCGTTGCACTACCTTTACGGAGGCTTACACATACTGGCCGCTTTATGCAGGACATCTTCTTGTGAATGCAAACAGCCGAATAACAAATCATAGGGCTGCAAGCCAACACATAAAGCATACAGAAATGGGCAGGAGGTTGAGATAGTGTTCAAGGAAACATTGGAATAGAGGAAAAATGCCACAATTCCCATGATCTTACTCCACCGGCCCCACTGGGCCACACATTCCAGCCAGTGGTGCCAGCTAAATTCTGACCTCTTCACCTCCCACAAACCATATACACAAGAAGTTAAGGTTGCATGTTGCAGGTCTTTTTTTATAATATAATTTAGGTAAATGGTGAAAACCCTTCAACCTGCTAACGTCTACTGACGCATTTCACTCCCTACTGGGGCTTAATTGCAGAGTTGTGAATATGCAACTGAACACATAAATCATTAAGAGGTTGAGATAATGTTAAAGGAAAAACTGGAATGAGGTATGTGCCACAAACCCATGACCCTAAGGGGTGAAGACCCTCCAACCTGATATCTTCACTGATGCATTTTACTCCCTGCTGGGACTTTATCAGTCATGTACATGCAGCTGATCGCATGGCATTCAAGGAGACTCAAGAATGGGGAAAGAACCCCAAGTCCCGTGACCCTGCTCCACCACCCTCACTGAGCCACACAATCCAGGCACTGGTACCAGCCAGAGATAGTCCTCATGGAAACACTGGAATTGGGAAAGTGCCAAAGGTCCTGTAGCCCAACCTGGCCCTCACTGTGCCATAACACTCCAGCCAGGGGTGCCGGCTAGATCCTGACCTCTTCATCTCCTTTAACACCAGATACAGAAGAAGGTAAGGCAGTATGTTGCAGATTTTGCTTTATCAAAAAAATAATTTAGGCAAGTGGTGAAGACACTTACAGCATCACTCACTGCAACTCAATCAACAAAGCATGCAGAAATGGCCAATATTAAAGGAAACATTGAAATGGGGAAACCGCCACAAACACATGACCCTAGGTGGTGAACAGACTCTGATCTGATATCTTCCACTGAAGCATTTTACTCCCTACTGGGGCTTAATCATAGAGTCATGTACATGCAACTGGACACATAAAGATAGCATTCAAGGAAACCCTAGAACGGGGAAAGGGCCCCAAGTCCTGTGACCTTGCTACGCCATTTTCACTGAGTCACACACACCAGCTGCGGGTGCCAGCTAAATCCTGACCTTGTCACTTTCCTCAACAAATAAGGCATACAAAATTGGCCAATGTTAAATGAAACACAGAAATGGGAAACTGCCACCAAGTGGTGAAGACATTCCAACCTGATATCTTCTACTGAAGTATTTTACTCTCTTCTGTGGCTTAAGAGTTATGTACATGCACCTGAACACATAAAGCATTCAGAAATGGTCAAGAGATTGAGATAGCATTCAAGGAAACCTTAGAATGGGGGAAGGGCCAAAAGTCCAGTGAATTTGCTCCGCCACCCTCTCCAGCCACACACTCCAGCCATGGGTGCCACATAAATCCTGACCTCTTCAATTTCCTCAAACTACATACACAAGAAGGTATGGTTTCATGCCACAGGTACTTTTTTTTCTCCCAATAACTTTATTGAGGAAAATGGTGAAGACACTTCAACCTGCTATCTTCTACTGATGCATTTCACCCCCTCCTGGGGCTTGATCATAGAATTATATAGCTGCAACTCAACACATAAAGCATTCAAAAATGATCAAGAGGTTGAGATAATTTTTACGGAAACATTGAAATGGGGAAAGTGCCAAAAGTTTCATAATTCTGCTCCACCACCCCTACGAGGACATACCCTAGTCCCAGGTGCCAACCACATTCCAGGCTCCACCACTCCTACTGAGACATACTCTAGGCCCAGGTGCCAACCAAATTCCAGGCTCTACCACCCCTCCAGGGACATACTCTAATCCCATGTGCCAACTAAATTCCAGGCTCCACCACTCCTACTGGGACATACTCTAGTCCCAGGTGCCAATCAAATTCCTGGCTCTACCACCCCTCCAGGGACATACTCTAATCCCAGGTGGCAACTTAATTCCAGGCTCTTAACCAACCAAAAACTACGTACACAAGAATGTAAGACCGTGTGCCACAGATCTTTTTTGTCCTCATTAACCTTATAAAGATAAGTTGTGAAGACACTCCAAATCTTCAGATACATTTCACCCCCTACAGGGGCTTAGTCAAAGAGTCATAGAGCTGCAACTCAACATAAAGCAAGCAGAATGGTCAAAAGGCTCACAATCTTTGGAATGGGAAAGATGCATGATATGGTTTTTGATCATGGAATAATTTTTGGTGGCAGATGTGGTGGTTGACTCATCTCAGAACATTGCTGTCTTCCTGGCAATTTATGGAGCATACAGAGAATAGTATGCAAAACAAAAAACAGCAATTGAAATCCAAATCAGTGGAGACTTCCTGTGAAAGTCAGAGGTCAGAGGAGACTGGAAACTAGGTTGGCTGACCTGTAAATATTAAAGGACTTCAGTTATTAAACAAAACACCCATGTCAGAAGGTGCTGATTGAAGCAGCCATAGCATGGCTAACTATTTGCTTTAGGGCAGTAATTCAAAGAATATGTTGGCTTCAACGTTATACAACCAGAATGTTGGATATGAGGTGGCTAATATTTTTCGGTTGTTAGGGCTTACTGGTTTTTTGAATGTCTCGGAAATGGCAGCTCAAGTGTTCCCTGGTTCCAGCACTGCCCTTTCTTCCAGTTTAGGATTCATCCTTCCATTCTGATTGGTTGCCTTACATTATTGCACCCGTTTAGCACTCTCTGCAATACTTTATTAAATAGGCCTGAAGGTCTGTGACTGGTTACAGCTTCCACCCAGCGTCTGTCCATCTGAGCTTTTTCAAGGATCTTTTCTATGAGGACATCAGGCTGAATCCGAGCTTCAGATCTCGCCGTCTTTGCAGCGAGATAGTAGCAATTTGTTTGTTTCATAGGCGCCACTCATATTCCCAGCAAATGGCATTTAAATGTTAATTGAGTCAGACGCAGAGTAGGAGTGCCAATCACCCAGCACCTTAATGTCAAGGGTTCTGCGTCTTAAAGAAACACACCGCTGTGCTCGTCAAAGTTAGAAATTCTTTGCTTTGAATTAGTGGTCATATGTCTACAGGTTCCTGCCATTGGACGAAAGAAATATACTATACTAAAATAAGTCAATGATATATTAATAGGGGTAATAGCAGTAATAAGTACTGGGGCCCACAATGGTTGTATCAGGTTCAATGCCATGTCTGATGGTTTATAAAGACATCTGATGAAGTCTTCAAACAAAACTCTGCCTATGGGAGCTGCAGGCAGCAGACTCTCTAACCTTGGGGTGTTTCCTACCGGTGCATATGTGTGAACAGCCTATTGTATTGGGGAGTGCATCCTAAAGCTCAAACACATATGCGGATGTGTGTTCATGTGTATATGTGTATATATTCTGATGGTGTCAGTAGGGCAGTGGATAGTTTCAGTAGGGCAGTGGATGGTGTCAGTAAGGCCATGTATGGTGTCAGTAGGGCAGTAGACAGTTTCAGTAGGGCAGTGGATGGTGTCAGTAGGGCAGTGGATGGTGTCAGTAGGTCAGTGGATGGTGTCAGTAGGGCAGTGGCCAGTTTCAGTAGGGCAGTGGAAGCTGTCAGTAGGGCAGTGGATGGTGTCAGTAGGGCAGTAGACAGTTTCAGTAGGGCAGTGGATGATGTCAGTAGGGCAGTAGACAGTTTCAGTAGGGCAGTGGATGGTGTCAGTAGGGCAGTGGATGGTGTCAGTAGGTCTGCGGATGGTGTCAGTAGGGCAGTGGCCAGTTTCAGTAGGGCAGTGGAAGCTGTCAGTAGGGCAGTGGATGGTGTCAGTAGGGCAGTAGACAGTTTCAGTAGGGCAGTGGATGATGTCAGTAGGGCAGTAGACAGTTTCAGTAGGGCAGTGGATGATGTCAGTAGGGCAGTGGATGGTGTCAGTAGGTCTGCGGATGGTGTCAGTAGGGCAGTGGCCAGTTTCAGTAGGGCAGTGGAAGCTGTCAGTAGGGCAGTGGATATGTCAGTAAGGCTGTGGATGGTGTCAGTAGGGCAGTGGACAGTTTCAGTAAAGCAGTGGACAGTTTCAGTTGGGCAGTGGATGGTGTCAGTAGAGCAGTGTACTGTGTCAGTAGGGCAGTGGATGGTGTCAGTAGGGCAGTGGATGGTGTCAGTAGAGCAGTGGACGGTGTCAGTAGAGCAGTGGATGGTGTCAGTAGGGCAGTGGATGTGTCAGTATAGCAGTGGACGGTGTCAGTAGGGCAGTGGATGGTGTCAGTAGAGCAGTGTACTGTGTCCGTAGGGCAGTGGATGGTGTCAGTAGAGCAGTGGACGGTGTCAGTAGCGCAGAGTATGGTGTCAGTAGGGCAGTGGACAGTCTCAATTGGGCAGTGGATGGTGTCAGTAGGGTAGTGGATGGTGTCAGTAGAGCAGTGGACGGTGTCACTAGCGCAGAGTACAGTAGGGCAGTGGATGTGTCAGTACAGCAGTGGATGGTGTCAGTAGGGCAGTGGATGGTGTCAGTAGAGCAGTGGATGGTGTCAGTAGCGCAGAGTATGGTGTCAGTAGGGCAGTGGACAGTCTCAGTAGGGCAGTGGATGGTGTCAGTAGGGCAGTGGACAGTCTCAGTAGGGCAGTGGATGGTGTCAGTAGGGTAGTGGATGGTGTCAGTAGGGCAGTGGACAGTTTCAGTAGGGTAGTGGATGGTGTCAGTAGGGCAGTGGACAGTTTCAGTAGGGCAGTGGATGGTGTCAGTAGGGCAGCGGACAGTTTCAGTAGGGCAGTGGATGGTGTCAGTAGGGCAGTGGGTGGTGTCAGTAGGGCAGTGGACAGTCTCAGTAGGGCAGTGGATGGTGTCAGTAGGGCAGTGGGTGGTGTCAGTAGGGCAGTGGACAGTCTCAGTAGGGCAGTGGATGGTGTCAGTAGGGCAGTGGACAGTCTCAGTAGGGTAGTGGATGGTGTCAGTAGGGTAGTGGACAGTATCAGTAGTTGTTATTTTTTTTATTTTTTATAATTTTTTTAGGAGCCCAATTAGGGGGCTTTGATGATATATCAGGGGTCTAAACAGGAGGAATCTGCACCACATGGGGTGATTAGGGTGTGCCCATGCACACCTGGCACGCAACTGTGTGCATACCTATGTGCCAGTGCATGTCAACCTACACTTCAGGACTATAAAAAAGAGAAGGTAAGAAAGAAGAGCAGAGAGAACAGGAGGGAGAGGAAGAAAATAGAAGCAATAGAAAGTGGAAAGAAAAGAAGTAAAAGGATGAATGTAAGAAGGAGCAGCAAATTATTATCCTTTTCAAGGCCAGTTTAAGTTAGCTAAAAACATTCCCAGTAGCATCAAAGGTGTGCAAAGTTTATGGTATATTTTCTTTATAAAACATCCTCAACCTGTGTAGAAAAGCCAGTCACCTGCCAGCATGCTGCACAAAAGGGCCCTCTGACTCAGCAGTGGGCATGTAGGACCTCTGCAGACATACCACTGCTTCTCCACTGAAAGCGGTGGTCTCCCTGCATAGGTCTGACAAGAGCCCTGCTGAGCCAGAGTCAATGCTGATTGAAGAGCTGTAGCTCTGGCTCAGCAGTAGGTGTGTAGGACCTTTGCAGAGATACCACTGCTTCCCCACAGCAAGCAGCGGTTCATATTTACAGCATGCAGGCAAGGGGCAGTCTTTTCTACCCAGGATGTGGCTGCTTCCTAGAGAACACAAGCTGGAAGACTTTCTGATTTTATTCCGCTTGCAGCACTTCCTGGGTGTCACCCGCATGGATTTTACAGCTTTGCCTCCTGTTGCCCTTTAGGAGGGAGACACTTAACCATAACGTGGCTGCTTGTAGTAGACACACATCCATAAGGTTATCAAAGCAACTCTGCCCAGGAGCCAGGAAGCAAGCCCTGGCACTAGTTCTGTGCCGGCGGTGATTACTATGGGTCAAGCGCCCTCCTCCTGCGCTTCTTATGCAATCTATGCCGGCCGTGCAGGGAGGGTGACCTTTGCATGCACCGGGCCTTCTGACATGCTACAGTAAATTTGGATATAATTAAACAGGATGTTGAGACACTGACTCTTCTATGCTGGCCTGGCCTTTTCACTCTGACCTTTAAAATCCAATCTGCAAGAAAAAAAAAAGAATAAAAAAAAAGAAAGAAAGAAAGGCCTCGATCAGGTGCAGCTGCTGGCAACGGACTGATATAATAAGGAACAAACATGTTCCAGTAAATTAAAACACGATGCCGCGTCCTGCATCACTCATACTAAAATTATATTTTATACAAATAGATTGTTGGGGAGGAAATTGCCTTTGTGGCTTCTGGTGTATTAACCCCTTGTGGGGGGAGGGGAGGGGCAGCAACAGGTTAAAGGAAGTACAACAGTCATATACAGGAACAGAGTAAAACATAGGCAATATCTATATATTCATCATAGATAGATAGATAGATAGATAGATAGATAGATAGATAGATAGATAGATAGATAGATATTGATTAGATAGATAGATAGATAGATAGATAGATAATAGATAGATAGATAGATAGATAGATAGATAGATAGATAGATAGATAGATATTGATTAGATAGATAGATAGATAGATAGATAGATAGATATTGATTAGATAGATAGATAAATAGATAAATAGATAGATAGATAGATAGATAGATAGATAGATAGATAGATAGATAGATCAGATGATTCTATGGTGTATAGAGCCCTGTGATCCCAGGCTGGGTGCTGAGTCCCCCCCAGATACAGAGAAGGCAGACTGATCTGAGTGGAGACCACCAGGGTCAGCGGTTGACAGCCGGGGTCAGGGGTAGAGATCCTGCGCCGTTCCTTGGGGGCCTCATTTCCAAGCGTTAGAGCGCAAACCCTCCGAACGCCCCTTCAGCTCAGAGAGGGAAGGTAGAAAGGAGCGTGGATTCTTGTAGATCATTCCTTATGCAGATTGTGCAGTGTGGAGATAATGGGGTTCTGGAGACATCTGAAGGCCGGGGGATTCATTAATACCACCATTCCAAGCGTGGAAATACACGGGACGCATCCCACCTGTCCTGGGCTGGATTAATCCAGGCAATGCCTGAGAACACCAGATCACCACCTCTACATAAAGCCCTATTATACCACTCAGTGCGGGGAACACCTGACTTGTATATTGGTTTATGTTCTTGTTATGTTTTTATGTTCTTGTTATGCTCAGGGAAATACAATGTTTATTATTGTTATTATTATTTTTGTTCACACAATGTTTCCAGTTCACCAGTTGCAACAAGCAGGGCAGAACTTGTTCTTTCTACTTGTGCTGTGGCATTTTACTACTATGCTGTTTATTATCCATAATTTGATATCCTGTTGTTATTTCCCCAAAACACAAAGAGCTGATAACCGGCACGTCCCCTTCCTCTCCACAGTCTTGTAGGAAGCTGCATGGATTCTCAGAGACCGGCTATAGGAAAGTGAATGCACAAGCAGGGCAGCAGTTGAAGGTGATCTTTATACCTCTGCTGTGGCATTTTACTACTATGCTGTGAAATACTCATTATGTATTTTCCTGTTGTTCTCTTCACAAAAAAAAAAAAAAAAATCAAAGGGCTGAAGAGAGACAAACCCCCTTCCTGTTTGCAGTCATGTAGGAAGCTTCGTGGATTTTCTCCATCTTTTAAGCTAGGTTCCCATCTACGTGTGTCAGGACTCAGAAACACAAAGCCAGGACAAGGTCATTCAGCGCCCAGGGCAAAGATGCCAGAGATCCCCTCTGCCATTCATGATGTGCAAGCTTAGGGGATTCTACGCCCAGCAGTCACTGCCATTGTCAATACTCCTGCCAGCCTTGCAAAGGAAGGAAGGCACCCCATCCCTACAGTAAACCATTGCGCCCAGGGCAACCACAGCTTCCACCCGCCCCTGTGCACTGCAGTGCCATTAATTGTTAGGCTAGGTTCACATCTATGCGTATCGGGAATGCACGCAATGTTGCACACTTTCCTGATACGCACAGAAACGCGTTGCCCTTTTGGCAGACATGCGGCAGTGCCATTATTAGAGAGACCCCCACACATCTGCAACCATGAGGTTCATGCGGCACATTTTTGGAAGACCATCTGGGACATTTTTCAAGAGTGGGACAGCCCATTGAAATGAATGGGCTACCATACACACGGCGCGTGGTAATGTTCAAAAGCCATGTGGAAACGCGCCGGCGGCGGTGCTTGGTTCGCGACTGTAGGTGTCCACTGACATTGCCCAGAGTGCGATGATGCCATCAGTCTCTTCTTGTTTGTTATAAAAAGAAAAGGTTTTCTGCAGATGAACCACAAAGTTTTCTTTTTTTTTTCTTCTGCTGTGCCCCATGGCCAAAAGAGGAGCGGAGAGCCAGGCGGCAGAACAGTCATTCGGAAAAGACGGAGTGCCTCTGGCATGCACTCTGAATCGGCGGCTGCGCTCACTCTGTAGCATGTCATCCGGGCTCCCCCGCTATTAATATTGCCATTTATAATAGTAAATAATTAATGAAGCCAAGCCAAGGTAGGAATAATAGTGTTATTAATCAAATCAATCATCAGTTTGCCAAAACATTTTTTCCAGGGCTGAGCACTTGTTACATGACTCTGGATGGCGGGGACACTTTTCACATGCATGTCTGTTTCCCTATACCCGTCCTTAAAGTGAGGCTCCGGCCAAAACCTCTTAATTAGGTTTGGAAAGAGTGGAGGAGGGTTACAAACTCTGTCAGCTTTTCTTGTTACCATTCTTCTTAAATTGGAGTTTTTGGACAATCTGTATCACAAAATACGCACACCCCCTTTCCAATCATGCAGACCATGAGGAATTAAAGTTCAGGAATGACCTAGCACCTTTGGTAAGTTGGATGGAATAATGCTTCATTATTGGTGTCAAGGAGAGGATTGGTGCCCCATTGTTGGTGTCAGTGGAAGGAATAGTGTAACATTGTTAGTGCCAATGGGAGGATTGGTGTCACATAGTTGGTGTCAGTGGGAAGACTAGTGCCCCATCGTTAATGTCAGTGGAAGGAATAGTGACTAAATCAATGGTGTCACCATTACTTCCACCAACACCAACGATGGGGCACAAGTCTTCCCACTGACACCAAATATGGGGCACTATTCCTCCCATTGACACCAACAATGGGGCACCAATCCTCCCATTGACACCAACGATGGGGCACCATTACTTCCACTGACACCAATAATGGGGTGCCAATCCTCCCTTTGGCACCAACAATGGGGCACTATTCCATCCATTGACACCAACGATGGGCACCATTCCTCCCACCGACACCAACGAGGGGGAACTGTTCTTGCCATTTACACTAACAGAAGAGCTCTAGCCCTCCTATTGACATCAACAATGGGGAGCTATTACTCCCACTGACACAAATAATGGAGCACTATTTGGTGTCAGTGGGAGAAATAGTGCCCCATTATTTGTGTCAGCAGGAGTAATAGTTCCCCATTGTTGATGTCAATGGGAGAGCTAGAGCTCTACTGTTGGTGACATCGTTGGTGTCAACGGGAGGATTGGTGCCCCATTGTTGGTGTCAATGGGAGGAATAATGCCCCATAGTTGGTGTTATTGGGAAGACTAGTGCCCCATCGTTAGTGTTGATGGGAGGAATTGTGTCCCACCAGTGGTGTCAGTGGGAGGAATAGTGCCCCATCACTGGTGTCAGTGGAAGTAATAGTGCCCCATCATTGATGTCATTAGTATGAATAGTGTCCTATCATTGGTGTCAGTGGAAGGAATGGTGTAACATTGTTGGTATGAGTGGAAGGAATGGGTGGACCAGTGCTCCATCGTTGGTGTCAGTGCTAGTAATAGTGCCCCATTCTTGATGTCAATAGGCGAGCTAGAACCGTACTGTTGGTGTAAATGGGAAGAGCAGTGTCCCTTCCTTGGTGCCAGTGGAAGTAATAGTGCCCCATCATTGATGCCATTGGTAGGAATAGTGTCCTATCATTGGTGTCAGTGAAAGGAATGGTGTAACATTGCTGGTGTGACTGGAAGGAATGGGTGGACCAGTGCTCCATCGTTGGTGTCAGTGGGAGGAATATTGTCCCATCACTCGTGTCAGTGGGAGGAATAAAGCCCCAAAGGCCAATTACAGGCATGCAAAGTGCTGCAGCTTTGGGGCGACTGCTTTAGACACACCAACCTTGCCCATAAGGTGTGCTTTAATTTTTTTTCCATCCTCAGTCCTATGGCTCAGTTCTGCCTCACTAATGCTAGACAAAATGTGGAATCCAGGCAAGACTTCACTGGCTGCATGCTTGAACTGGGTCAATGGCTAAAAATACTGGATGTGTACAGTACTTCTTTTATGTATCCGACGACACCGACTGAAGGAAAACTTTAACCATCGACGGACCCAGGAGATGTGTAGGTCATAAAAATCGGTAACTGGGTCAAGTTCGTACGTCGGTCACTTCAGAACGGACCTAAGGTGTAAAACAGATCGTAATCACTCCGTCTTGACTCGGTATCCTGACTCCTACCTTTTTTTTAATTTCGTGTGGAATACCCGTTCCAACCACACAGATTTCGTCAGCGGGGTTTCGACGTCGTGAAACGTACGGACATTAACCGGAAACCCCGAAATAAGGAGGGTGACTGTGCTCACTACCCTGTTATAAGGAGGGTGACTGTGGTTGCTACCTCGTGACCAGGTGGGTAAGGAAGGTCAGT
>BLSH010400950.1:919096-934670 GCA_018402905.1 Glandirana rugosa | reverse complement strand
GGGGGGGGGGGGGACGGAAAGAAAGGGAGAGGAAGAGAGGAAAGAAGGAAGGAAGGAAAGAGGAAAGGAATGGAAGAAGAAAGAAAACAAGAGTGGTAGGCAACCATCTGAGATGTTAGGAATTGGAGAATGGGAGGAGAGAGGAATAAAGGATAGAGGTAAGCAAGGAAGGAAGGGAAGGAAAGCAAGGAAAAAAAGAAAGCAGGAAAGCATGAGAGGAAAAAGGAAAGGTCCAAGGAAAAAGTAAAAAAGGAAGGAAGGAAGGAAAGAAGGAAGGAAGAAAGCATGGGATGAAGAAGGAAAGGTCAAAGGAAGAAGTGAAGGAAGGAAGAGAATTACTAATACAATTACAAAACAGAAGACAGAATGAACAGCCACACAGACCCAGCTTTTTCTGTCTTTTATAAATGCTTGAGATATTATTGGAATGAGTTTCCTATATTGCACCATGGCAAGTCTGACCTGCCAGAGGCCAGGAAAGCACATGTTAATCTTGCCTAGTAATCTGCTGGTGGCACGGCTTCCAATGCTGTAAAGCTTAGTGTGTCTGGGGAATGGGTCCTCTCCTGGAATGATGGGGTTAATGAGTTGATGTCGTCTGTTTGCTGGGTTACGATGCCGCATATCTGAATATTGATCTATGTGCAGCAGAAAACTAATTTCCTTCAAAACACATCAAAGATCGGCGTCTGTATGCTTCATAACTAAATCCATACAAGTGGTTTCAAGGGATAAGCAGCAAAAACATTACAGGGCTTCTTCAGAGGGCTGACTGTGCCCCCTCCCTGCTCCATCGGACTAAAAAAAAGAAAAATGAGGCCAAAAATGTTCTTCTGCTGTTCCGTGTCTGTACTAAACTTTACACTCAATGGAGTTATTTCTATGTATTTCCAGTGGTGGTAAGAAAATACATATCTAAACCAGCCTTACCCAACCCTTTTGGCAACCCTTGAAACAACTTTCTGGTCTCAGAGAATCCTTGCTAGTAATTATTGTATCTACAGCTCATGGTAGGTTAGTGGTATAGTCACTTGGAAGAATGCTCCTTACATTGTTGGCCAGTGGAAAGAATCCCACCCTTACAGACAGCTAAAACGTTCATTGGTGTCAGCGGGAACTTATCTAAGAGGCAGAAATTGTTTATTCCTCAAGAAGCCTCTAGCAATCGCTGGAGGAACCCCGGAGTTCCATGAAACCTAAGTTGAGAGAGGTTGATCTAAACCATCATAGTGGCCAAACCTGTTGGGCAGGAGCACTAACCCCCTTCCAAGTGTAGATGTAGCAGGAACTTTGGGTTCACCTTCATCATAAATATCTACCCTTCCACTTTTCAGAACGTTCCTAAACTGGCTGAACTGCTTGCATAGGTGTGCACAGCCTATTGAATTAGGGTGTGCACCCCAAAGCTCAAACACATGTGGCTTTCTCTGCAGCCTCAACTGCACTGGGCAGTGAATGAGAGGTCCTCAGGGTCTGTGAAGCCACATAGTTACATAGTTAATCTGGTTGAAAAAAATGCATCCATCCAGTTTAACCAAATGATGAGGAAGTGCTCTGTGCTGACAGGCTTCCTGTTCATTCAGGAAGCCTCTTCCTGAATGAACAGGAATCACAGTTTACTATGCTTCCTGTTCATTGAGGAAGAATGAAGCGTAGCTTCACTGTGTTCATTCAAAACGGAAGCATTGTTTACTATGCTTCCATTTTGAATGAACACAGTGAGTGAGTGTTAATTTGGAAAAGGAAGGGGCTGGTAAATAACATAGTAACTAACCCCTTTCTTTGCTCTCCATCCTGAAACATCCCCCACAATAACTGGGGGGAGAGGAGAGGAGGGAAGCCAGCAGCACTGCAGGAGGCACAACAAGGGGGGGGGAGCCCAGGCAGTAGGGTGAATCTGCACGGCACAGAGTGATTAGGGTGTGCCCAGGCACACCTGGCACACCCCTGTGCACACCTATGACTGCTTGCCATCATAACAAAGCAATGACACCGTGTGCTCTAACCAAGAGAGAGAAATAAAACAGGCAAACGAGGTTGCAGAATAACACACGTGGATCTCTGAGTCATATATCTTGTGTATCTTAGCACGTTATTATTATTATTATTTTTTTATATTAGAACAAGAAACTGTTGGCAGGCAATTTGCAATCTTGCAATAGTATCAGCTTGAAATTGCTTGCCTAGCCAAGCAAATTCTTTATATTATGCCTATAATATGAGTCTATGCTTGGCAATATACAGAAAATGTTCAGTGTGCTTTCGCTGCCTTTTTCTTTTTTAGTTGAAGTTGTTGTTACAATGAAATGGAGAGCTAAAATAGGAACTAGCGGGGTCCCCTACATTCCTCCGGACATACCGATCCCTTGCACCCCAAGAGTCCTCTCCCACTCCGAATCCCCCAAGAGTTTAAGCTGAAATATGCTTCCCATTACCACGTGGCATTAAACAATGGAAAGGTGTGTAATAAGAACAGGAAACTGAGGCTACAATTCTCACAGGCTCACCAAAATTGTAGAAAAAAAAATGAATTGGAAAAAACGTTGCCTGGTCTGATGAGTCTCGATTTCAGCTGCAAAATTCAGATGGTTGGGTCAGAATTTGGCGCATGGATCCATCCTGCCGTGTATCACCATTACAGGCTGGTGGTGGCGGTGGTGTAATGGCGTGGGAGATATTTTCCTGGCACACTTTGGGCCCTTTAGTACCAATTGTCATTGTTTAAACGCCCCGGCCTACCTGAGTATTGTTGCTGACCATGTCCATCCCTTTATGACTGCAGTGCCCCCATCTTCTGATGGCTCCTTCCAGCAGGATAATGCACCATGTCACAAAGCTCCAATCATCTCACCACTGGACAATGAGGTCCCTGCACTCCAATGGCCTCCACACTCCCCACATCTCATCCAATAGAGCAGCTTTGGGATGTGATGGAACAGAAGACAAATCTACAACAACTGCGTTATGCTATAATGTCACTATGGACCAAAATATCTGAGGAAGGTTTCCAACACCTTGCTGAATCTGTGCCATGAAGAATGAAGGCGGGTCTGAAGGCAAAAGGTCCAACTCGGTACCAGCAAGGTGCACCTAATAATGTGGCCTGTGAGTGTAAGTCTACCTATGACCACCTGAGCAATCCCTGTGGAGGGGGTGGCTGTAAATTGCAGAAGGAAAAGCAGGGAGTCAGTGGTTAGTTAGGAGAAGATCTGTATATATATATATATATACAAATCTTTTCTGAACTAATGTATCTATAATAAACTGAATTGTGACGGTTGCCATGGATTACTGCAGTTTTCTACCACCTTTTTGCAATGCACACTCTGTTCCGAATCCTTTTACATTTCTTGAAGCTGATCCTGTGAAATGAAGACCAGCGTGTTCCCAGGTTTGCACACCACCTTTTTCCCAAGCTCAAGGCAGGCCCATAGCTAACCGAAGGGCATTAGCGCAGGGCAGCATGATGGGGGGGGGGGGGGGGGCAGGCAGCCAGGAGTTAACCAGCAGGAGGCAGGGCTAGGTTAATAGCTGGGGATTGGGGGGTATTTAAGACGGCACAGTGGGATCAGCTACAGGAGAAGACTTCCCACCCTCCCTCCCTATGATGGAAGTTTCCGTGTAGGTGGTTGGCGGTTGTGGTCTTCGGAGGCCTTATAAATATTCTGCAATTCAGTGTATGGACCCGTGTGAGGTATGGCGTCCTTGGTGGTATCTCAGTTAACAGAGGTCTAACTGGGAAACGGAAAGAGGGAGTGTCTGTAAAAAGGTGGTAGTCCCCGAGCCGGTGTTGGGCGGCTGGAGAGATTGGTGGTAATGCAGATACAAATAGACATGGATTCATGGTGCCTCCCAAGACCAGCAACCAGTTGCTATTTAGGTTATACAGTTTATGTCCTAATGTATGTTTATCTTTGGTTTGTTAATAAATGGCCTCACGGTCACATTTTCTCCAGATCGGCTTGGGTCTCTTTATTTGTATAGATACGAGGTTGATTAAGTGGTAAGTGGGCACATCTAGGGTAACCTAGTCATGGCATTCTCCGCCATACAATGGAGCACAATAAGGAGGTTGCACAGCATGGCTTCAAGAATCAAGAAGCCCTATGAAATCCTGCCCGATCCAGCAAAGGACTACATATTATAAGTTCCATTAAGTCTACTTTCTAATTCTAGCTGGACAGTATTAATAGCTCTTTAATTGATCCTGATTTCGTTGATTGATTATTGATTCAATGTATTCCTAGAACTGGTTGCGAAATGAGCCAGCAAGTTGTAATTTTAGATTTTTTCTGGCCGGCAATTATTAGGATCCTCCGTCTTTTATTTTCCTCCCCACCACCGGGAAGCCCTCCAATAATCCCACCTCCAGCTGGAGCCTTAAATTAAGAGCAGAATTCACCTTTAATTGTGGAGCTGAGGAACCTGAATGCCCTATAGCCGGTGACTTGGCGTTCCCCCCATTATAAATTATCCTAATGATTTGACCCGGGACCAGATGTTAATTGCCGCTGAGAGTAATCAATTTTCTCTGCTGAATGTGAACTTGTCTGCAAGATTAGCCAGCCGGGAGAGATGGACTTTGTAAGGGAGCACAGGAGACCTACTTGTCTGCACTTGTCGTATCCAACGCTTGCTGCAATGCACCCATTCCATCTCGGGGACTCGCAGGCGTCCTCTGCGCACACGCCAGGGGTCACAGATCACGACATTTGATAAAACGCTGGCGCCGCTCGCCCCCCTTTTCAAACTTTTGTGCGCTGATAATAGAAAAGGTTTGTCAATAAGACCTTCTCAGGGAGATCGGAAGTGCTGTCAATATGTCCTATGGAAGCTAATGTCGGGGAAAAAAAATCAGATAATACCAGGCTTGGTGTACTTCTTTTCTGATTGGACAGTGACAGGCTGAAAATGCGCTCCACAGAAAAATTCTGTGTCTTTTCCTGCTTCTGGGTAGCTGCAGGCTGCCATACAGGCGCTCTTCTGCGCATGCGCGTCTGGGTTATCTCTAGAATGTGGAAGTGCCACATTCGGGAAATATGCTGCATGCACATGTGCGGGAATATGTTGATGCACAGAGGCATTGGCGTTAACAAGAGTACGGCTGTGTACAGCCATTCACTTATGGTATATGGGGCAGTAATAAACCCCCGTTAGGGCAGCAATAAACCCTCCCAAGTGATGACATCACTCAAATAAGGTAGCACCATACTTCTTTATTAAACCTGAGCTCATTGAACCCAAATTGTCAAGCCCCTTCAAACCCAAATCTTGCTTCAGATCCATCCATCTGCTCATTAATACTTGTAATAAATTGATGAGCTTTCATTTCCTTTATTGAGAATCAAAAGCAGAAACGATGTGTGGCCCTTACAAAGAATTGGGAGGATGGGGGAGGGGGGCACATCTGGGACCCCCAGATGTTGAGATGGGTTCCAGCTTTTATTGATTGGTTGAGGGGGTTATGGTATATGGGGCAGTAATAAACCCCCGTTGGGGCAGCAATAAACCCCCCCAAGTGATGATACCACTCTTATGAGGTAGCACCATACTTCTTTATTAAACCTGACCTCATTGAACCCCAATTGTTAAGCCCCTTCCAACCCAAATCTTGCTTTAGACCCATCAATCTGCTCATGAATGCTTGCAATAAATTGATGAGCTTTCAATTCCTTTATTAAGAATCAGAAGCAGAAACGATGTGTGGCTCTTACAAAGAATTGGGGAGGTGGGGGAGGGGGGCACATCTGGGACCCCCAGATGTTGAAATGGGTTCCAGCTTTTATTGATTGGTTGAGGGTGTTATGATATATGGGGCAGTAATAAACCCCCGTTGGGGCAGCAATAAACCCCCCCAAGTGATGACATCACTCTAATAAGGTAGCACCATACTTCTTTATTAAACCTGAGCTCACTGAACCCCAATTGTTAAGCCCCTTCCAACCCAAATCTTGCTTCAGACCCATCCAACTGCTCATTAATACTTGTAATAAATTGATGAGCTTTCATTTCCTTTATTGAGAATCAGAAGCAGAAATGATGTGTGGCCCTTACAAAGAATTGGGGAGGTGGGGGGCCCATCTGGGACCCCCAGGAGTCTAACCAGTAGCCTGTGGCTGTTTCGGGACGCCGTCGCAGGCGACGAATGTATGCAGGAAGGATCATTAGGAGAAACTATTTTCTTTAATGTTAAAATATAGGACAATTTGATTTCCGCCGGGGGAAACGGCACATTTAAATGCACGGCACAGGACTGCCACGCTTGATAAGAGACATATGAAAGGGCTTTTTTTTTCCCCTCCTTTGTACTTCCAGTGTGAGCAAATACCCAGTAGGATTACAATTTTTGGCATTAGAGAATGAACTGACAGAGCATTGCAGAAAAGGCGCGGACTGAACTCTACCAGACGCCGAGAGGAAAAAAAAAAAGAGCAGATCTGCTAAAATGAGAGAAATAAAGGAGCACAGGGGCAGAGTGATACGGCCTAATTGTTAAGAAGATACTCCGAATGAAGCGGGCGTTTAGTCATTGCTCTAATGTTATTTTTGCTGTTCCATGTTTTCATTATTGTGGTTTTTATACAAATGTACAGTGGCTCCCTCTACTGGCTGGCTGTGTTTTAACACTTAAATCCAGATAGATAAAAAAATGAGGACAGCTCTGTAATTAGTAACCCTTTTCAACAAGAGGAAAAAGGTTACTAATCACTAATTACCCCATGCAGCGCCTCCAATGCTACATGGGCTTCCTGGGCATATGATCACTGTGATTGGCTCTCGCTGTGATCACCGTGATCAGGACCCCACCCTGCCCCACCAAACAGTGACAGCAAGGTCACAATGCTGGGGGCACCCTGTGAGCATGCGAACAGCACAAGCAAGGGATGTCGGCTGTATGCATATATACTGTATGCATAGGAGTGCGCAGCCTATTGCATTAGGGGGTGCACCCCAAAGCTCAAACACACTCGTCTTTCTCTGCAGCCTCAGCTGCACTGTACAGTGAATGAACGGGAAGTCTCTGTGCTGAGAGGCTTCCTGTTCATTCACAAACTGAAGCACAGTAAACACATACCTATCTCTCTGCAATCAGTAAAGCTAATGCTCTTGTCATACCTCTGCAATGGGACCACTGCTTCCATACAGAGAGAAAGGATCTGTGCAACATGCTGGCAGGGGATCAGCTTTTCTACTCAAGCTGTTGGTGCTTTCTTAAGAAAAGTAACTAAGACTTTGCACACCTTTTACTTAGATGCACCTGGAATGCAGGCGGCTGGAGGGGTTTTTTTTGGGGGGGGGCGGCATACAATGACCCCCCGGTCGGTCTGGCCGATCGCACACCCACTGACCCCCCCATCCGTCATTGGTCGGTCAGCCCACACTTGCCCCATCAAGGGGGCAGTGCGTCCCTCCGGGCGGCGGCTTCTCGTGTGTCTCCTCACTGTGGCCGTGCGTCTCCTCTCTTCTCCTCATAGGTGGCCAATGGGATTGCCTTTCCTTTCAGCCAATCTAGTCCCGCTTCCTGATTGGCCGGGAGGAGAATCAGTGTGACAATAGCAAATATTCATTCAATATTGTCACACATCTGGGTGGGCTCTGGGCACAGTGCTCTATGCCCCAAGGCCACCTTTTTTTAAGCCAATTAGAGCCTCAGGCTCTAATCATGTGCTTCAAAAAAAAAAAAAAATTGGAATCCATGTGTCCGGCTCACTGCATGTAGATCAGGGGGTCACCACTACTGGAATATATTTACCTTCAGCCACGGGAAGATTTGCCCTCCTTCCCGAACAGGCCATTTTTGCGTTATTTTAATTGACAATTGCGCGGTTATGCGACGTTGTGCCCAAATAAATTATTGTCCTTTTTTCCCCACAAATAGAGCTTTCTTCTGGTGGTATTTGATCCCCTCTGCGATATTTTATTTTTTTGTGCTATAAACAAAAAAAGACCGACAATTTTGAAAATATATATATATTTTTTACTATCTGCTATAAAACATCCAATTAAAAAAATTTCAAAAATCGAATTTCTTCATCAATTTAGCCCAATATGTATTCTGCTACATATTTTTAGTAAAAAAAAAAAAAAAAAATCCCAATAAGCGTATATTGCTTGGTTTGTGCAAAAGTTATCTCGTCTACAAACTATGGGATATTTTTATGGAATTTTTATTTAGTTATTTATTTTTTCTACTAGTAATAGCGGGGATCAGCATTTTTTAGCGGACCAGTGACAGTATTACAGTGATCAGAGCTAAAAAAAATGCACAGTCACTTTACTTTTGACGCTGGCAGGGAAGGGGTTAACATTAGGGGCAATCAAAGGGTTAATTGTGTCCCTAGGGGGTGCTTTCTAACTGTGGGGGGGGGGGTGCTTTGACTGGGGGAAAACAGAGATCTTTGTTTCTACTTAGCACAAACACAAGATCTCCATTTTGCCTTCTGTCAGAACGGCGATCTGCCTTGTTTACACAGGGCGACCGCCTGTTCTGCCTCTCCTTGGAATGATGTCCCGGTGGACATCGCATCCGCCGGACCTGCTGATTGGCTCCTGCTGGGTCCAATTACAGTGGCAGCGGGTTGCCGGCAGCATGTGCCCCAGACCCCGCACATGAAATCACCTACAGGTATGCGTTTTTTGCGCAGGAGGGCTGCCCTGCCACCGTGGGTCGGTCCAGAACTGGTTAAACTAAACGTCCAACTGGGCTTTTTGAACCCTTTCTGTGCTTCCCATTAGGTAAATAGAAGGTCGCATTTTTCACTGTTTTTTTTTTTTATTCTCAAAAAGCGTAGAGTTGGGTTCTGTAGGGTGGGTTTTGGGAGGCAGTACTTCACTCCACGCTCGTAGCGGAGACGTGCAGCCCCCATATACACATTAGTGTCAAGTTTCCCCACTAATGGTTTTCCAATACGGAGCTTTGCTGGGATTTGGCAAACAACGCAGCTTTAAATGACACAATATTTACAAAGTAGCGGGAGATAAATGACACGGCCTCTAATCCTTACATCAGCACTTCACATGCCGACGCCAACAAACACACATTATTTACCGCAAGGGGAGGGCGGGCGGGGATTTGGGCGCTAAGCGAAAACACAGCCACAATGATTAAAAAAAAAACAAAAACAGCGTTGTATCATTATTAGGATGTTCAGATTCAACTTCTATTAAACCCTTGTCATGTGCTCCATTGTATTCAGGCTTTTCAATGGTTTCCATGAATTCTCAGAGTATTCCAGGATCTTTTCGTAAACCACAAAATAATTAATGTGCCAATCAACCTCTCGTCTTTTCATGGCAAAGGAATTAAAGTGGACTTATCATGAGAACAATCCTTCCATGAATCCCCAGAGCATATATATCTGTACATATATATATATATATATATATATATACAGTATCTCACAAAAGTGAGTACACTCCTCACATTTGTGTAAATATTTTATTCTAGCTTTTCATGTGACAACACTGAAGAAATGACACTTTGCTACAATGTAAAGTAGTGAGTGTACAGCTTGTATAACAGTGTAAATTTGTTGTCCCCTCAAAATAACTCAACACACAGCCATTAATGTCTAAACCGCTGGCAACAAAAGTGAGTACACCCCTAAGTGAAAATGTCCAAAGTATCAATATTTTGTGTGGCCACCATTATTTTCCAGCACTGCCTTAACCCTCTTGGGCATGGAGTTCCCAAGAGCTTCACAGGTTGCCACTGGAGTCCTCTTCCACTCCTTCATGACAACATCATGGATCTGGTAGATGTTAGAGACTTTGCGCTCCTCCACCTTCCATTTGAGGATGCCCCACAGATGCTCAATAGGGTTTAGGTCTGGAGAAATGCTTGGCCAGTCCATCACCTTTACCCTCAGCTTCTTTAGCAAGGCAGTGGTTGTCTTGGAGGTTTGTTTGGGGGTCGTTATCATGTTGGAATACTGCCCTGCGGCAGTATTCCAACATGTGTCTGTCTATGTGTGTCTATGGGAATGTTTGACCATTCTTCCAGAAGCACATTTGTGAGGTCAGGCACTGATGTTGGACAAGAAGGCTCGCAGTCTGCGCTCTAATTCATACCAAAGGTGTTCAGGACAGGTAAGTTCCTCCACCCCAAATTCGCTCATCCATGTCTTTATGGACCTTGCTTTGTGCACTGGTCCAAATCAGGTGGAGGGGGGATTATGGTGTGGGGTTGTTTTTCAGGGGTTGGGCTCGGCCCCTTAGTTCCAGTTCCAGTCCACAATTTCATGCTCCCAGCTTTTTAGGAACAGTTTGGGGATTGCCCCTTCCTGTTCCAACATGACTGTGTACAAAGCAAGGTCCATAAAGACATGGATGAGCGTCTTTGGGGTGAAGGAATTTGACTGGCCTGCACAGAGTCCTGACCTCAACCCGATAGACCCCCTTTGGGATGAATTAGAGCGGAGACTGCAAGCCAGGCCTTCTTGTCCTACATCAGTGCCTGACCTCACAAATGCGCTTCTGGAAGAATGGTCAAACATTCCCATAGACACTCCTAAACCTTGTGGACAGCCTTCCAAGAAGAGTTGAAGTTGTTATAGCTGCAAAGGGTGGGCCAACTCAATATTGAACCTTACGGACTAAGACTGGGATGCCATTAAATTTCATGCGCATGTAAAGACAGATGTCCCAATACTTTTGGTAATATTATATATATATATTTACAAACCACAGTAGTATTATAAATAAAAATGACCCCTAACTTGCCATGAATAAAGAAATCCAGTAATAATACCTCTACCTCGTACATGATCTGCCGCCCATGATACTTTACTCTCTTGCAGAGCTACAGCAGTCAAAAATCTTCATCTTTCCACACTTCTGTGCATGTTGAATCCCTGAGTCCCCCGATGTGTGCTGTGGTTTCACCCATGTCACCATGTCATAATAGCTTTGCAAAGGTACAGGATTTATGTAGTGGCAATCGGGTGGAACCACAGCACTCAGCGGGGAATGAATGCATCCAACACACCCAGAAGTGTTGGGTGGTGAAGTCTTTTTGTCTACAGGAAAGCAAAGACTAGAGACATGGGTGGACACTAAGTCCCCATTGGGTAGTGATGTATTGGGCAATGGATGAAACCACAGCACACAGTGGGGAATAAATGCATCTGACACACCCAGACATGTTGGATGGTGAAGAGTCTTTGTCTTCAAGAAAACGAAGACTGGAGGCATTGGTGGCTGCTATGTCCCCTTTGGATAGGGATGTAGAAGGTGATGGGTGAAACCACAGCACACAGAGGGGGGTTGAATGCATCCAACACACCCAGAAGTGCTGGGTGGTGAAATCTTTTTGTCTTCAAGTAAGCAAAGACAGGAGGCACAGTTGCCGCTATGTTCCCTTTGGGTAGTGATGTAGGGGGTGATAGGTGAAACCACAGCAAACAGCGGGGAATTAAGGCATCCAACACACCCAGAAGTGTTGGTTGGTAAAGTCTCTTTCTCTCCAAAAAAGCGAAGACTGGAAGCATTGGTGGCTGCTATGTCCCCTTTGGATAGGGATGTAGAAGGTGATGGGTGAAACCACAGCGGGGGATGAATGCATTTAAAACACCCAGAAGTGTTGGATCATGAAGTCTCTTTGTCTTCAAGAAAGCAAAGACTGAAGGCATTGGTGGCTGCTATGACCCATTGGATAATGATGTAGGGGACGATGGGTGAAACCAAAGCACACATTGGGGAATGAATGTATCCAAAACACCCAGATGTGTTGTGTGGTGAAGTTGTTTCATCTTCAAAAAGTGCAGACTGGAGGCACAGGTGGCTGCTATATCCCATTGGGTAGTGATGTAGTGGGCAATGGGTGAAACCACAGCACACAGCAGGGGATGCATGCATCCAAAACTCCCAGAAGTGTGGGATTCTAATGAATCTTCATTTTTAAGAGAGCAAAGACTGGAGACACAAGTATCCGCTATGTCAGCATTGGGCCCCTGCAGAGCAGTAATGATGTAGTGGACAATGGGTGAAACAACAGCACACAGGAGATGTATGCATCCGACACACCTGGAAGTGTTGGCAGGTGAAAGTTCTTCAGTAGGTGAAGCTCTTTGATAGAGAAAGGGTTGCAGGCATAGGCTGCCACTATATCCCCAATGGAACCCTGAAGAGCAGACGTGATGTAGCAGGCAATAGGTGAAACCAAAGCCCAAAGCATACATGTATCTAACACTCCTGTGTTGGATGGTGAAAATGTAGCTTTCAGGTGTAGCTCTTCAAGAGAATGAAGGCTGGAAACATGGGTGGCTGCAGTGGATGAAGCCACGGCACACAGCGGGGTATGCATGCATCCAACACACCCAAAAGCATTGAATGGTAAAGACTCTTCATCAGGTGTAGCTCTTCATAAGAGATAAATCTCCAGTGGGTACCTGCAGAGTAGTAGTGATTAAGTGGGCAATAGGGGAAACCACAGCACACAGTGAGGGAAGCATGCAGCCAACACAACTGGAAGGTTTTGGTTGGTGAAGATTCTTCTGCAAGTAAAGCTCTTCAAATGGGTGAGGACTGGAGGCACATAGAAGAAGATGTATGAATCTTAATTTTTAAGAGAGCAAAGACTGGAGACACAAGTATCCGCTATGTCACCATTGGGCCCCTGCAGAGCAGTAATGATGTAGTGGACAATGGGTGAAACTACAGCACACAGCAGGAGATGTATGCATCCGACACACCTGGAAGTGTTGGCAGGTGAACGTTCTTCAGCAGGTGAAGCTCTTTTATAGAGAAAGGGTTGCAGGCATAGGCTGCCACTAACACAACTGGAAGGTTTTGGTTGGTGAAGATTCTTCTGCAAGTAAAGCTCTTCAAATGGGTGAGGACTCGAGGCACATACAAGAAGATGTATGCGTTCAGCACATCAGGACCTGTCAAACGGTGAGGATTCTTTGGCAGGTAGAGTTTATAAAGAGGGAGAAGATTAGTGGAATGGGTGGCAGCTATATCCCCATTGGGTAGAGATGTAGCATACAATGAGTGAGACCACAGTGAGCAACAGGGAGAGCAGACATTTGACACAACCAGAAGTATTGAACTTGAAGATGGTTTGGCAGGTAAAGCTCTTCAAGGGAGCAAATTTAGGAGGAATGGGCGGCCGCTTGGTTCTCACTAGGACTCTGCAGAACAGTAATGATGTAGTGGACAAGGGGGGAGACCACAGCACGAAGCAGAGGGTGCATGTGCACATCCAGAAGTGTCAAATAGTGAGGATTCTTTGGTAGATTAAGCTTTTCAAGAGAATGAAGACTGTAGGAACGGGTGGCCGCTATGTCCCCATTGGGTCCCTGCACAACAGTAGTGATTTAGCAAGCAATGGGTGAAACCGCAGCGAGCAATGGAAAATGCAGACATTCAACACACCCGGTAGTGTAGGATACTATAGCTCTGCAAGTGAAGATCAGAATCATCTTCAGTGGGGCCGATAAGTATTTTTACTTTACTTTTTTGAGGCCTTACAAAATATATATATATTTTTTGGGTCAGAGTCACTGTAAGTGGTCAATTTTGGATTTGCTCATGTCGGCCTTTCCTCAACCAGTGGTAAATTAAATTTGAAAGTACTTTTGGTACCCGGTGAACACACAAGCTGCAGTTATGAAAACCCGGTTGCAGTGTTGCAGGACGCTGGTGTGCCATTGTCCAATGACTCTAAAAAGAGCATGACGTTTAATGTCTGACATTATGGCGTCGAGCCCCAAACTGAGTAATGAAACCGCTAAGGAGAGGCTGTCGGGCACCCTTACATGACTAAGAGCCTCTGCTTGGCTGCGGAGCAGAGATATACTGCTAAGCCTCGTTGGTGCTTTAACCTCCAGCACACAGTTTGCCTCCCCATTACCCAGAGGCAGTGCATATATTGTGCTGCTACCGAGCGCAGAGACGAGGCTACGGAGCCATCTATTACACAGGCTGACCGAGCTGGCTGCCTCTCTATCGCTGCCTCTTTGCTCCAACATGATGGATGTCCCGAGCCTTGACTTTGGCTGCATCGACGAAGCCGAATGAAAAGCCATTAGTGACATCCTCTGGATGCTGCATCGATACTTCTTAATTAGAAACCTAAAGGGGAAATCTGCTCAATGGGGTCTGTTTACAAATGGGTTCAATCTAAATTTTTTTTTTTTTTGCTTTTTTTTGCTTTTCCACAATTCTGGATACTTGTAAGCTTGATTTAATTGCTTTTTGCTTAGAAAAATCCACATTCTAAATTGATTTTGCCTTTTAATATTTTTTTTTTTTAATTCAAGTGAAGGAAATTAAAGAGTCCAGCCAAAGCTTTTTTTTTTGGATAGTAGTTATCCTGAAAATTTGGATGTTAGTGCAAATAAAAAAAATATCATGGACAGCGCTCAATTGTTTTTGGATGGTAAAAAAGAGTTAGAACCTCTAAGGCAGTGGTTCTCAACTCCGGTCCTCGGGACCCCCTAACAGGCCAGGTGTGCAGGATAACTGAAATACATCACAGGTGATATAATTTGCTGCTCAGTGATTGCAGTATTCTAGTCTGCATCTCCCCAAGGTAATACTTAAAATCTGGCCTGTTGATGAGTCCTGAGGACCGGAGTTGAGAACCACTGCTCTAAGGTTTTTACTTTAATCTGAGGCCCCGTTGAGAACATTTCCGGTCCCAACATGGTCATCAGCGGGGACACAGAAAGATAGTGTTTCTTTATCCATCCATCTATTCCATTCATCAATCCATTTTTTTAATGTGCCCTTCAACAATTTCGGAAAAGGACCTGGAATATTTGTAAACGTGATTTCGTCACTTTTCGGAAATGCATAATTTTCCGTAGAAAAATCGAAATTCTAAATGGATTTTGCCTTTTAACAATTTTTTTTTTAAAGTGGAGGAAATTAAAGTGTCCAGCCAAAGCTTTTTTTTTTGGATAGTGGTTATCCTGAAAATTTGGATGTTAGTGCAAATAAAAAAAATTTCATGGACAGCACCCATTTGTTGTTGGTTAGTGGAAAAGAGTTAGAACCTCTAAGGTTTTTACTTTAATCTGAGGTCCCAAGATGGTCATCAGCGGGGACACAGACAGATAGTGTTTCTTTATCCATCCATCCATCCATCCATTCTTTTTTTCTTTTTTGTGCCTTTCAGCAATTTCTGAAAAGGACCTGGGATATTTGAAAGCTGAAATTTGTCACTTTTCTCATGTGCATAATTTTCTTAGAAACATCTCATTTATAAAAAGATTTTTAGGCCTATTACAAGCCTTTTTTTGTTTTTTATTCAAATGCAGGAAATTAAAGTGTCCAGTCAAAACTTTTTTTGGATAGTGGAAAAGAGTTGGAACATCCATCAGGTTTTATTGTTGTCTGAGGCCTCTTTAAGGAAATTTACCTTCAGTTCCTGTCCCATTGACAGCATGGTCATCTGCAGGGGAATAGTCAGATAATTTTTCTTTAAAAAGCCATCCAACCATCCATCCACTCACTCAACCAGGGCTAGGACAAGGGGCGGGCGGGGGGATGTATGCCCTGAGCACTGTGGTATGATGTGAGGTGGGGCACCACAAGAAGTTTGGGGGGTGGGGATTTGTGTTGAAAA
>BLSH010400950.1:867990-919086 GCA_018402905.1 Glandirana rugosa | reverse complement strand
TCTCTTGCTGGTTGTCCACTGGAAAGATGGATGATTGCCAAGAACCCATGTCTGGTGCTTTTTTGTATTGGTGTCCGTTGACCAAGGAAATGGTCTTAGCATGTGCCTTAAATGCCATCCAGGCAATAACGGGTCCAAATATTCTGGCAGATAACATGTTTTTATTTCCCCAGTCTTAAAAACCCATCATCACTGATCATCCTTAATGGTCATCAAGGCATTGAGGGTCCTTAATGCACAAAGATTAAACACAGGGAAGGCTGCCAGATAAAATGAAGAAAAAAAAAAAAAAAAGAAGAAGCTATCTGTCCTTTGGTTTGATGGTCAGGTCGATGGGCAAAAGTTTTTCTTAGAATTCTGAAAGCTGGCACGAGTCTCTGAAAACAAGCCCAGGGAAATGTAATGGATTAATTCTAGTCTTTCACGTACAGCGCTGGAAAGCTGATCGGATCAATACAAATATTCAACTACCTCTGCCTGACCTTAGCCGGGTCTATTGTGAGCTCAGCTTCGACTTTACTCTTTAAAAATGTGCCTTGACCAGTGCGCTAAATATATTCCACTGGGACACAATTAAACCCCGCGCTGGTAAATGGAACAGAAACATGGCCTTTTTAATAACTCTGCACAAAGGGCAATATTAGGCATTTAACCAATGCAATAGACCTGGTTTCAGGGTTGTTGTTTTTTTTTTTTTGAGGTTTACAGTAGCCAGGCTGATAAAAAAAGATTTTCGGTACACTGGTGAAGATTTCAATCTTTGCTACCGTACCTTATTAAAAATGGCTTAACCCTTTCTTGGCCAGAGGCCATTGGAGCTTAGATGCCCAGACCAGATTCACCGGCGACAACATTCATCATTTAAATTGACAAAAAAAAATGTATATAAATATATATATATATATATATATATATATATATATATACACACTGTATAATAAAGACTGGTTATTGATTTTCAACATTACAATCCAATTTCATAATTATTTTCTTTTTCTTTTTTAACTTTCATGATTTATTTAGTTTTCAATACTGTTTAAAGTGTAAATCGGAGAAGCCACACTCCTAAGCAGCCTATGTATTGGATCAATGGATGGAAAGCGGCCTCAGTTTAGGCTCCTCCCAGGCCACACCCGCTGACTCAGGGGGCAAAATGCGTCAGTGGGCATCACCTGGGAGCAGCCTAGGCCGAGGGTGCTTTCCATCCATTGATCCAATACATAGGCTGCTTAGGAGTGTGGCGTCTTCGAGTCACACTTTGTACAATAGGCTAGGATGGGCACTTCAGAACTTCAGAACCTGGCACCTGAGAGTAGTGGGTCACCGAAGTGGGTTGGATGGGTGATTGGAACATAGCATCACAGCTCGACAAAAGCTCCATCGAAATTGTCCATCTAAATATTTTCTAAGTATTTAAGGAGCTATTAGGGTCAGTTCACACCACATGTGGTCCATTGCGTTTTTTTTATGTATCAAAAATGCATGGAAAGTAGGTTATATGGTTTTCAATGGCATAGTTCACACCAGTGTGGTCAGTTCCAGTGCATTCCAGTTCCAGAAAAAAAGTAGAACATGCTGCATTTTTTCTACACTGAACTGTACTGGAATGCACCGGAACGTATCAAAAACGCACCGGAACGTACCAAAAACACACCAGAAAGCGTAAAAAAGGACCGGAACATACCAGAAATGCACCAGAAAGCATGAAAAAATGCACCGGAACTGGCCATTAAGGTTAAGAAAAAAGAGGGGGAAAAGCACTGGACTGCATCAAAAACGTGTCAAAAACGTGCCTGCAGAAAAGCACCTGGAACGCATCTGGACTGTGTTTCTATGGTGTGAACTGGCCTTTAGGCTTCATTTCCATAGCATCCAAATGGACAAAAATTGAATATATATATACACTATATTATAAAGTATTGGGACGCCTGCCTTTACATGCATATGAACTTTAATGGCATCCCAGTCTTAGTCTGTGGGGTTCAATATTGAGTTGGCCCACCCTTTGCAGCTATAACAGCTTCATCTCTTCTGGGAAGGCTGCCCACAAGGTTTAGGAGTGTCTATGGGAATGTTTGACCATTCTTCCAGAATTGCAATTGTGAGGTCAGGCACTGATGTTGGACGAGAAGGCCTGGCTTGCAGTCTCCGCTCTAATTCATCCTGTGCAGGCCAGTCAAGTTCCTCCACCCCAAACTCACTCATCCATGTCTTTATGGGCCTTCCTTTGTGCACTGGTCCAAATCATTTGGTGGAGGGGGGATTATGGTGTGGGGTTGTTTTCAGGGGTTGGGCTTGGCCCCTTAGTTCCAGTGAAGGGAACTCTTAAGGCATCAGCATAGCAAGACATTTGGACAATTTCATGCTCCCAACTTTATGGGAAAAGTTTGGGGATGGCCCCTTCCTGTTCAAACATGACTGCGCACCAGGATTTCATTAATGTTCATGTGTAAAGGCAGGTGTCCCAATACGTTTGGTATATATATTCCGTTTATTATCTAAGATTAACAAAATGATCACTCATTTAATTACCAATTTTCACATTGGAATTAAGAATTAATTTAAAAACTGGTAAATATATGGTGAAAGTTGTGTGCCATTGATAAGTAGACCCCGATATATCGCACCGTTGTAGTTGCCAGTAGGCCTCAGTCTGCAAGGCATGGCCTGTTTGTTTGCAAATAAACACTTGTGGTTGTCATAATTAGTTATGGGGGTCACATGATCAGGAACCAATCATCTTTAGTGTACACAATGATGTTTGGGACATCTCGGTACCGAGAGCTACAGGTTTTAGTTGTCTAGATATTAAGACAAACCTGCTGGGAGCATTACCAGTTAATTGACCGCCCTTCCCACTTATCATCTGTATTCTGTTCTCCCGTTCTACTGTTTATAATTTTCCCACTGGCCAAAGCAATGCAAAAAAAGGGTTGCACCCATAGGGGTTTGCACAGGGTGTGCCTGGGCACACCCTACTCACACCGTGGGTTGGCGATTCCCCCTGCTTTCTCTTTCCCCCCTGCAGTGCTGCCAGCTTCCCTCCTCTCCTCTCAGGAGCGGGGAAGAGGCTGGTAAATATTTAATGAACTGCCCCCTTCCTTTTCTGAATAAACACAGTGAGTGATCTGTACCGATCGCTCCTGTCTTCATTCTTAACTGAAGCATAGTAAACTATGTTTACTGCAGGCTGCAGAGAAAGGGACTGGGGAATTTCTGTGCTCAGTTTCTTTCTCTGTCTTAAAAGTGAGGCATCAGGGGTCTGTTTAGACCCTTGATATTTCACCAAAGCCCCATAACGGGGCTCCTAAAAAAATTGTAAAAAAGGTAATAAAAATTAATTTTGTAAAAAAAATAATAAAAAGAAAAAAATTGTAAAAAATAATAAAAAAATATATAAATAAAAACTACTGACACCGTTCGCTGCCCTACTGACACCAATCTTTGCTCTACTGACACCGTCCACTCCTCTGCCGATATACACGCATGTGTGTTTGTGATCTGGGGGGCACACCCTAATGCACTAGGCTGCGCACATAAATGGTTGCCTCAGATCCATGTTGGTCTGGTAAGAGATGTGAATGTTGCTCGAATACGTCCATGTGCGAAACTCGGCAAAAACTCTAAACAAGAATCTGAATGCCATTGAATGTAATGATGACAGAATCCGAGTGGGCAGTACATACTGCACTCCCGCAGCTAAATGACAGATTCCCAGCTGCTATAATCCTGCCAGGAATCCCAGGTGACATTATTGACCAAACTTGGTCAATGACAGCACCCAGGATTCCCAGCAGTAAATGTAAACCTCCACAGACTGGAATCTATCATTTAGAGTTGCGAGTGCGGTGTGTGCAGATTGGTGGGTTACCTGCCTTGAAATTGAAGTAGATTACACTGCTGGATGCTGAGATTGACGTGGATTACCTTTCTGGACTCATGATTAATGCTAGATGTACTTTTGGGATCAATGAGAGCACCCAGGATTCCCAGCAGTAAATGTAAACTACCACAGCCTGGAACCTGTCATTTAGAGGCATGAGTGCGTAGTGTGAAGATTGGTGGATAAATTGACTAAATTACACTGCTGAATGCCAAGAATGACATGGATGACCTTGCTGGACCCATGATTAATGCTAGATGTACTTTGGGGGTCAATGACAGCACCCAGGATTTCCGACAGTAAATGTAAACTACCGCAGCCTGGAATCTGTCATTTAGCGGCATAAGTGCGTAGTGTGAAGATTGGTGGATACATTTATGTAAATTACAGTGCTGAATGCCAAGATTGACATGGATTACCTTGCTGGACCCATGATTAAGGCTAGATTTACTTTGGGGGTCAAGGACAGCACCTAGGATTCCCAGCAGTAAATGTAAACTACCGCAGCCTGGAATCTGTCATTTAGAGGCATGAGTGCGTAGTGTAAAGATTGGTGGATAAATTGACTAAATTACACTGCTGAATGCCAAGAATGACATGGATGACCTTGCTGGACCCATCATTAACGCTAGATTTACTTTGGGGGTCAATGACAGCACCTAGGATTCCCAGCAGTAAACGTAAACTACCGCAGCCTGGAATCTGTCATTTAGAGGCATGAGTGCGTAGTGTGAAGATTGGTGGATAAATTGATGTAAATTACACTGCGTTGGATCCATAATGAACGCTAGATTTACTTTGGGGGTCAATGACAGCACCCAGCATTCTCAGCTTTAAACGTAAACTATCGAAGCCTGGAATATGTCATTTAGAGGCATGAGTGCGTAGTGTGAAGATCGGTGGATAAATTTACTTAAATTACACTGCTGAATTCCAAGATTGACACGGATTACCTTGCTGCACTCATGATTAACACTAGATGTACTTTAGGGGTCAATGACAGCATTCCCAGCAGTTAATGTAAACCTCCGCAGCCTGGAATCTGTCATTTAGAGGCATGCGTGCATAGTATGCAGATTGATGGATAAATTGACGTAGATTACACTGGTGGATGCCGATATTGATGTGGATTACCTTGCTGCACCCATGATTAAGGCTATTTTTACTTTGGGGGTCAATAACAGCACCCAGCATTCCCAGCAGTAAATGTAAATGACCGCAGCCTGGAATCTGTCATTTAGAGGCACAAGTGTGACATGTAAAGATTGGTGGGTAACGCACCATCGGAATTGACATGGATTACACTGCTGGATGCCATGATTGATATGGATTACCTCGCTGGATGATATAAATAACATTGGACTTACTCTGGGTGGGGCCTTAATACATTTTACTTGTAAAAAATGTTAAGTATGTATTTTTGTTTTATTTTATTAAACAATTTATGTGTGATTTCTTTGCTTTTAACTCTTTGCGGAAATGGGCGAGGGGTACTAATATAGGGGAGGGGAAGGATATCTGGTCACCGCTTTTTTATAAAGCGGTCTTCTAGATTTCCACCATATCCCCCCCGCATACATTTTTCTATAACTCCACCTCCTGTTTGGGGTACACACAGATGAGAAAAGGCCCTTGCCCCTCAAGACTGGGACAAGGCAACTTTGCAAGGTGGGCTTTGCTGTCCCCCCTTGCAATAAGCAGTATAAAAATAAAGCAGTATTTTGATCACAACAAGTTTAGGCATTTTAGGCCCTCAATGTATTGAAGACAGAAACAGCCAGGACACTTTCAACAAATTCCAGCTATTACGTTCCTTCTACAATCAGTGTCGTTTCTACAGTCGTAAGTTGCTGGCTCTACATTGAAGGGGAGAGTTCCTCTTTATCCCGGACTGAACATTCTGCTGTAAATTGACATGGTTGAAGCAGGAGACGAAGCTAAAGGACCAGCGGGAGTCGCTCTTGCATCTGATGGAATGCAGTGAGGTTGTGCTCAGTCAGCACTCAGGAACACCTTGCATAAGTCAGATGAGCTCATTATTAAGGAAGATGCTTAGTCATAATCACAGGAGAAGAGAAGTGAGAATGGGCTCTGGAGGGAAAAACAGGCTTTGATTCACAGCCAACCCTCCTTGGAGGTCCCAGTGACTACAGATTCACCGCAATGATGAGCAGGGGCAAACGGGGCTCAGTATATAAGACTTTTTGAACAGATGGAAGCAACCTTGCTTGTTATAGACCTGCAGCACAAAGGGCAATAGCGGTGTAATCCCCAGCAATCATCTACAATGTATTTCAGATGTATGTGGACCTCTGTCCTCTGACTTCTGTCCTCTGTTATCGATGGTCTTACCAATCATGGGTTTGGTAAGCCTTTTTCTTGTATAATACAAAAATACATTTAAGGGTAAATGGGAAAAGTATGTAAAGGCATCAACAGCTCAAAAACTTTTATAGATATAATACCTTGCATGTCTACGAATATCTATAGAAGCCTTGTTCCTGCACCCATATCAGTGTGGATGTTTTTTCTTCAGGAAGTGACTCAATTAATAAGGCCTATGGGTAAAAGATGGTCAAAAACAAATGATTATGCTATCAACTTTAGCTCCTTCCTTTCCTCCTTCTCCCCTTTTCTTCTTTCCTTCTCCCATGCTGCCTTCCCTATTCCCTTCCTATCTTTCTTATTTACCCCCTCCAGTTTTTCTTCCTTTTTTCTTCCTCATTTTCTCCCTTTCTTCTCTAGTTTCCTTCACTTTTTTATCCTTCCTTCCCCTCATTCCCTTTATATTACTTTGTTCATTCTTCCCTTCCTTCCCTCCTTCTCTCTTTCCTTCTTTCTTCATTACTTTCTTTATCCTTCCTTCCTTCTAAACCCTTCCTCTATCCTGCTTCCATTTAGCCTTCCTTCTGCTCTTCTTCCTTTCTATTGCCCCCCCCCCCCCATCCATCTCCTGCCTTCCTTCCCTCCCTCCTCTCTTCGTTGTCTCTTCATTCCCCCGCTCCATTCCTCTTTCCTTTATCCTTCCTACCTTTCTTCTTCCTTTCTATAGCCCTCATTCCTTTTATCCCCCCTCCCCCTTCCATCTTTCTTCCTATTTGTTTCTTCCCTTCTTTCTTTCCTTCTTCCTTTCTTCCGCTTTCCTTTCCTTCTCTTCCTTCCTTCCTTTCTATCTAATTTTTCCTTTCTTTCTTCTTTGAATTGGTTACCCACTGTCCTTCAATCCTTCTTCTTTTCTATTTCTTCCCCCTTCCTTCATTTTTATCTATTTTTTCTTTCTTTCTTCTTTCCTTCCTACTGAATTGGTTACCCTTTCTATTCCTTCCTCCTTTCCTTTCCTTTCCTTTCCTTTCCTTTCCTTTCCTTTCCTTTCCTTTCCCTTCCCCCTCTCCCTTCCCTTCCTCCTTTCCTTTCCTTTCCTTTCCCTTCCCCCTCTCCCTTCCCTTCCTCCTTTCCTTTCCCTTCCATTCCCTTCCTCCTTTCCTTTCATTTTCTTCCTCCTTTCCCTTTCCTTTCCTTCCCTTTCCTTTCCTTCCTCCATTCCTTTCCTTCCTCCCTTCCCTTTCCTTTCCTTTCATTTCCTTCCTCCATTCCTTTCCTTCCCTTCCCTTTCCTTTCCTTTCCTTCCCTTCCCTTCCCTTTCCTTTCCTTTCCTTTCCTTTCCTTTCCTTTCCTTTCCTTTCCTTTCCTTTCCTTCCCTTCCCTTCCCTTCCCTTCCCTTTCCTTTCCTTTCCTTTCCTTTCCTTCCTTCCTCCTTTCCTTTCCTTTCCTTTCCTTCCCTGCCCTTCCCTTTCTTTCCTTGCCTTACCTTTCCTTTACTTCCTTTCTTTCCTTCCCTTCTTCCCCCTTTTCTTTCTCACTGTGAATGTGCTCCAAAGTTTCTATTGAGGGAACATGTAGGCTGCCATTGCTGCCATCTACTTTTGGTAAACTAGTCCCCTGGCCATCATGCTTATCCAGTGGCTTCACTACTTTCTGAATAATATCCCTGATCTGTGTGCTGGTTCTTTCTCAATGTCTCAGAGCACTGAGGGCAGAGAGACAGCCAGGAACTAAGCATTTTGAACAAGTCAGCCTTCGTATTGGTCAGGTTGACCATCCGAGCTGTAACACAAACAACACATATAGCATGATAGCAGTACATTGGTCTTTGATATAACGGTGAAAAGCTCATCATCTATGGAAATCTTTTATAGTTTGTTAAACTCCGCTTACAGTCTTGTCAGAAGGCTAAATACGGAGAGCCACTTAAAGCAGATGCTAGATTTATACCCCGTAAGCTGGTCCATTCCCCTCCCCGCCATTACATTATTCAAAAAAATGGAGCTATATAGGGAAGAGGCATGAATTGCTTCTGTAACATTGCCCTTTATTGTCAATTTGGGCCCTCCGCTATCTCGCAGAACAGCTGACCAATTACTTGTGCTTTAATTTGCCACCAGTAAACAATTTCAGCTCCAGACTTTGTTTCGAAGGAGCAGTTACATTACACGCTCACCTCCGGACCCCAGAAGCAGCTGATTCATGGCAAGCTGCAGGCTTTATTGCTGGGGCAGCAGCAGGGGAGGTACGTGCCATAAATTAGGTCCTCTACAGAGGGTGGAAGGACGAGGAAATGCAGGAATACAAGAAAACTTATCATATCACCCTCCCAAATGGCCTGACTGGCCCAGATTAACCTCTTCCATGCATTATATAATATAGGAGCCAAGAGCAATCAGCATCCAGAATGACCACAAAGCCTAAGCCCTATCCGATTCAGAGGGAACAAAAACACGGCCTGGTTCTGATCTTCCTAAGCAATCATAGATATTTGGAAGAATTTTAAAAAATTAGGAGTTGCGTGTGGTCACCGCCCTTCTCTTAGCATGCCAATCAAGAAATGGAGATTAAAAGCTCTGTTCAAAAAACACCATAAAAGCTTTGCACCTTAAGCTTCATGTGCTGGTTACAGACACAGCAATCTGCAAATTGGCACAAACCCACAAACCAGTTTTCCAACTCTGAAACCAATTTGTTAAGGTATTTAAACAGACCTGTCATTATAGACTATGGTGCAGTTTCCTTCCTTGCTTCCATTCTTCCATCCCTCTGCTTTCCTTTCTTCCTTTTATTCCTACTTTCATCCTTTTATCCCTCCTTCCATCCTATTATGCTTCTATCCATCCTGCCTTCCTTCCTTCTATCCCTCCTTTTTTGCTTCCTCTTTCCTTCTATCCATCCTTGTATCCTTCCTTCCTTTTATCCAGCCTCTCTTCCTTTTATCCTTCCCTCTGCCCTTCCTTTCTTCCATCCTTTTATCCTTCTTTTCATCCTTCTATGCTTCTGTCAATCCTTCCTTCCTTCCATCCCGCGTTCCTTCTTTTATTACTTCTTATTTTACCTTCCCTTATTCCTTCTTTTGTTATTGCCTTCCTTTCACCATTCATTCCATTCTATCTTCCTCCCCCGCCTTTCTTTCCTTCCTTCCTTCCTTTTATCCTTACATTTTCCTTTCCTTTCCTCTTTTACCAACCCTTCCTTCTTTCCTTCCCTTATTACTTTTTCCTTCTCTCATTCCTTCTTTTTATTGCCTTCCTTCTATCCTTTTACCTTTCCTTCATTTTATCCATCCATCCACCCATCTATCTATCCATCCATCCATCCATTCATCATTCCTTTCCTTCCTTCCACCCTCCCTCCCTCCCTTTGTGCAGTGGTGCGCAGTCATGTTGGAGGAACAGGAAGGGGCCATCCCCAAACTGTTCCCACAAAGTTGGGAGCATGAAATTGTCCAAAATGTCTTGGTATGCTGACGCCTTAAGAGTTCCCTTCACTGGAACTAAGGGACCAAGCCCAATCCCTGAAACAACCCCACATCATAATCCCCCTCCACCAAATGATTTAGACTAGTGCACAAAGCAAGCATGGATGACCGAGTTTGGGATGGAGGAACTTGACTGACCTGACCTCAACCCGATAGAACACCTTTGGGATGAATTAGAGCGAAGATTTAGAGCCAGGCCTTCTCTTCAACATCAGTGCCTGACCTCATAAATGCGCTTCTGGGAGAATGGTCAAACATTCCCATAGACACTCCTAAACCTTGTGGACAGCCTTCCCAGAAGAGTTGAAGCGGAAAAGAATGGGCCAACTCAATATTGAACCTTATGGACTAAGACTGGGATGCCAATAAAGCTCATGTGCGTGTAAAGGCAGGCATCCCAATACTTTTGGTAATATGATATACAGTATATATATATATATATATATACATACATAAATATTTATATAAAATTAACACCCTGTTATAGGCGGGCTGGAATAGTGAGATATTTGAGTCAACACGTACTTTGTAGCTCATCAATATTTTCTACATTTCGCTCTGTTTTCTAGAGTTTATTAGCGCCAATAAAACTTGTTGAACTGATGGGGTTTTTTTTTTTCCCGCATGTAGGAAATTGTCTTTATCCCTTCTTGGTAAAATCAGCTCTTTGCTGTTTAGACAATGCTGATTATTGATCTTCTGGGAATTGCAAAAGCTTGCACCAAGTGCTAAGCAATGAGCCATATAGACAAGGTAATACGTGGAGAGCGGGTTGCCTGGATACAGGATTCATATAAGGAAAATGTATTATCAGACAGAGAGTAAATTACCTTTTAATATATGTGAATTCATGACTAGTGGGGAGAGCCCGGGTAGTTAAAGTGAAGCTAAATCTTCAGATGGAGACGGTGGTGTACTTATGGTGAGTGTACGTTCGGAGCTGTTATTGTAATGTTTGTTGGAATGTAATTTTGGACTAGACGGTTATGCCTATTCTTTCTTGCTGTCCCAAATTTTTACACTTCATGTACAGCAGGGGTAGGCATCCTTAAAGAGGTGGACATCTACCTGGACAACACGGGAGAAGTCAAAGATCAACGGGCACAATGTCGTCTACTCACACCTGATTTAAACCTCTAATTGACACACTATCGTGTCACTACTGTGTGCATTCCATGCCAATCATGGGTTTAAATCAGGTGGTGAGGAGGCAACATAACACCTCCTCACCACCTGTCAAACACGCTCAGATCGCTTTTCACTCTTCTTTTCTCCTGCTGGCACCACTCTGGAGATCATGAGGCGGTATAAGAGGAGGAGTGCAATGGATATCACTAAGAGGAGGAATCGGCTTATGTGGCTGTTGCTCCCTACTACAGGTCCAACTTCACAAGTAGTCCCTCTGCATTTCACTCTGTTTGATGCTCTGGACTGGTAGGTCAGCAAGCCCAGACTGTGATCCACCAGTCACCTGTCCGTGATCTACTGGTAGATTGTGATCCACAGGTTGCTGGCCCTCGAAGTACTGTATACTTCAGATGCTTCCCCTAGTGGATAGATTTATGGTAGCACTGTAAGCATTACTACTGAACTGCTGAAAGTATTTTGAGTGTAAGCCACTCAAAGAGAGTTAATTGACTTCAATAAATCACTAGAGGATTAAAGTAGAACTGTGGGAAGGCTATGGTTAATATATACTAAAGCCGGCCATACTTGGATTGAAATTTGGCCAGTTCAGCAGGGACTGGCCAAATTTCGATCCATGTATGGGCAAGGAGGCTGTACAGAAATCAATCTTCTGCTTGTTAAGGCAGCCCATAGATGGGTGTTTTTTAAAATTATTTTCAAACAACAGGTTGAACGAAAAAACCGAGGGAATCCCAGCTGAGCTATTGTATTCTGGAAGTGGGAAGGCTTCCTTGCTGTGAGAATAAAAGAGCTCAGCAGGGAGGTTTCCCTCCTCCATTTTGAATGAGTGGATGGAGGAGTCGGTCAGTTTTTTCATTCAATCCACTGGTTGAATAAAAAAAATAAATAAATGGATCCATCTATAGACTACCTTAACAAGCAGTAAATAAACTTTAAAACAAACCCTCACTGACCTCTGTAGCTACAGATACTGTTATGCAATTAATCTTCAAAGTTCACAGGATATGCACTGAAGATGCTCAAGCTGGGTCTCTGTACTCTGCTCTCCAATCTTTCTGCTCACCTGCTCTGTGTACATTAGAGATTAGAAGGCAGTTTACCAATTCACTGGTGGGAGGGGAAAAGGGGAAGCCAGCTGTAAAGCCACTGCTGGGAGGGAGAGCAGTGGGAGCTGCGCTGCTGAGTCACTGCTGGGAGGGAGAGCAATGGGAGCTGAGCTGCTGTGTAACTGCTGGAAGAGAGGAAGAGGGGGAGTTGAGCTGCTGAGTCACAGATGGGAGGAGCGAGCGGGGGAGCTGAGCTGCTGTGTCACTGCTGAGAGAGAGGAAGAGGGGGAGTTGTGCTGCTAAATCACAGGTGGGAGGAGAGAGCAATGGGAGCTGAGCTGGTGAGTCACTGCTGAGAAAGAGGAAGAGGGGGAGTTGTGCTGCTGAATTACAGATGGGAGGAGCGAGCAGGGGGAGCTGAGCTGCTGAGTCACTGCTGGGAGAGAGGAAGAAGGGGAGTTGTGCTGCTGAATCACAGATGGGAGGAGCGAGCAGGGGGAGCTGAGCTGCTGAGTCACTGCTGGGAGAGAGGAAGAGGGGGAGTTGTCCTGCTGAGTCACAGATGGGAGGAGCGAGCAGGGGGAACTGAGCTGCTGAGTCACTGCTGAGAGAGGAAGAAGGGGAGTTGTGCTGCTGAGTCACAGATGGGAGGAGCGAGCAAGGGGAGCTGAGCTGCTGAGTAACTGCTGGAAGAGAGTAAGAGGGGGAGTTGTGCTGCTGAATCACAGATGGGAGTAGCGAGTAGGGGAGATGAGCTGCTGAGTCACAGCTGGGAGAGAGGAAGAAGGGGAGTCGTGCTGCTGAGTCACAGATGGGAGGAGCGAGTAGGGGAGATGAGCTGCTGAGTCACTGCTGGGAAAGAGGAAGAGGAGGAGTTGAGCTGCTGAATAACTGCTGCTAGAGAGGAAGAGGGGGAGTCACAGATGGGAGGAGGGAGTGGGGGAGCTGAGCTGCTGTGTCACTGCTGTGTCACTGCTGGGAGAGAGGAAGAGGTGGAGACGTGCTGCTGAATCACAGATGGGAGGAGCAAGCAGGGGGAGCTGAGCTGCTAAATAACTGCTGGGAAGGGGGAGTAGGAGGAGTTGGACTTTTGAGTCACTACTGGAAGTGGGGTCAGGGGGAACTGAGCTTGAGTCACTGCTTGGGAGACAGGAGCAGAAAGGGCCTGAACTGCTGAGTCACTGCTAGAAGGTGGAGCATAGGGACTGAGCTGCTGACAGTCAGTGTGTGCCTGCTGCAAACTTGAAAATTATTTTCTCCACATTGGCTGCAGCTATAGTTATCAATGAGAGTTGAAATTAAGTTTCTGCTTAAAATGTGTGAATATGTAGTAGTCCAAAGCTTGGCCACAGTTGTACTTTAGATTTGCACCACGATAAGAGAAATAATTAAACATAAACACTGTGCTCCAAGAAGATATATAATAAAAACATGGCAAAATGTATGTGTGGCCTACAAAAAAAAATCACAGATCCTAATGCACATATAAAAAATAATTTAAAAAGATTGACTGGCATAGTTTAAAGATGGAAGACTCCCTCTCAGCAAGTGCAGCCTGAAGCTAATTCCGCCTGCCCGGGCTTGAAGGGGTTAACGCTGCGGTTCATCCAGCCTACGTGTAGCAAGGTGCCGGGTGATTAAGTTACCTGCCTATGTAGAATGAGGCTGCAATTTCACAGCGGCGTCTCCAGCCAAATATAGCGGAACCCCAAGAGGGGAGCTGGAGTAACTCCCTGCAGTTAGTGGCCTACTTTCAGCTCCATTAATGGAAGAAGGGGGCCAGGAGGGATGATGTCATGAGATTAGCTTCCTAATTAAACATTGCCTCTCCTGTTGCTGCTCTGGCTATATGTTGTGTCTCTGCTGCCTTCATAGAGAAAAGGGATGTCTAATATTCATCCTACAAGTGATCTCTTTATTTTAACATGGGGCCGCCTCTCGTGGCCTGAGCAAGATTTCAAAGGATATCCTATTTTTGGTTCTCGGAGTGAAGAAATGTTGGCACTCAGGAATATCTACAGAGAAAGAGGGAAGGAGGGAGGGCCCTGGTTTAGTTAAAGTGAAAAAACTAAATTATTAGACAAATACAGAAGAAATGGGGTTGGATAGTTTACATCTGATGAGGTTGTAAATGGTCATAAAAAATGGTGTATGCAACCTTTGGTGGGCACTTGTGGAGAATATATCTGTACACAAGCAGATGCCAAAATGGTTATCCTTGATATTCTGAGCAATTGCCTGAGGGACATTAGATAAACTTAGTATGGAAAAAAAGTTTTTTACTTGGTTAAGAAATATTTAGTATCTTTTAGTTTTAATACAGGGCTCTGCCTCATTGATCGAGCAAGGTTTTTAAAGTATATCTTATTTTGTGGTTCTTGATCTGAGGGAATGCAGACATTCAGGAATATCTGCAGTGGTTGCGTAACTTACATCTAGCGATGTTGTGAGTGACCATAAAAAATGATATACAAAAGCTCTGGTGAGCACTTGTGGAGAATAGATCTATCTTCCTACAGTTGATGAAATGGTTGCTCTCGAATGGTTTCAGCCCTAGGTCCTTCTAGGGAACAACAGGATGGTCATAAAAACTTGGTATAGCTGTAAAAAGCCCAAAGGTTTCTACTGTACCAGAGACTCCCACGGATGCATAGTTCCCAACTGTCCCTGATTTGGAACAAAGTCCCTCTGTCTCCTCATTTTGGTCTGATCTATATAGTTGCATATGAAATGCACTTCTTATCCTTCAAAAAGTGTTTCCTAGTACTAAACTTCATCCTATTTCTAAAATGATGCATTTGTAAACTTCAAAAGCAAATGAACAGTAGTGGTAAAAAAGCACTTGTGGGTTTAACTAATAATTTTTCTGTATAATTCTCCTTTAAGGGGGTGTGGCAGGGGGTGTGTCCTATAGCTACATACTTTTACAATTTTAAAAAGTTGGGAGGTATGTGAATGGATTTATTACACGTTTGAAGGAACTGTATGATATAAGGGCAAAAGGTTTTGAAGAATGTTTCCTTCTTGCTTAAGAATTAATTATTTATATCTTTGGCGGGGGGCTCATTGTACATGTCCTCTAAGAACTTTTTTGAGGATTGTCATTAATAGTGTATGGCCTTTCATTTATGGATTTACGGAAGGAATATGACTGAATACCTTAAATGTGGTGAGGTTGTTAGTGACCTTTCTGCTTAGATCCTGGAGAAAGATGGCCAAACTCACCAAGAAGGTTGGCATTTGGGGGAAATATGGGGCCAATTATGGTGCTTCCCTAAGGAAAATGGTCAAGAAAATCGAAATCAGCCAACACGCCAAGTACACCTGCTCCTTCTGTGGCAAGAACAAAAGGAAGAGGAAGGCTATAGGAATCTGGCACTACGACTCTTTCCTGAAATTTTAGCTGGAGGTGCCTGAACCAACAACACCACCTCGGCTATCGCAGTGACATGCCATGAGAAGACTGAAGGAATTTATAGACCAATAGATCAACTATCCTTCTGAAGTTCTGCTTCTTGTCTGTTTTTCTGGACTGTTATTTAATAAAGAATATCTAGTAAAATGAAAATGCAGGTGGGGAACCCAATCCTAGGTCTACTTGATGAACAACAGGATGGTCAGATAAACTCAGTATAGTTGAAAAAAGCACAAACGTTTCTCCTGTACCAGAGACTCCCAAGAATAGATTTATTATACAGATGAAGGAACCTTATGATATTAGTTCATAAAACTAAAATCAGAAAAAGGTTCAGAAGAATGTTTCTTTCTTGGTTTGTTTTGACACGAGACGGGGGCTCATTGTCTGAGCAAGGTTTCAAAGTATGCAGTGTAAACACTCAGGAATATCCATCCAAGTAAAACGAGGGAAGGTGGAAGAGGGCTTATGGTTTTGTATTAATGTTAAACATTGAAATAATTAGACAAATACAGAACAAAATATGGTTGTATACCCATCACCTGGAGAGGTTGAAAGTGACCATAAAAGTTGATATGCACAACTTTTGATGAGCACTCGTGGAGAATATATCTGTTTCCAGGCAGCTAATAAAATAGTCACTCTATCCTAAGGGGAGCCCAGTCCTTGGTCCATTTGGGGAAAATCAGGATGGGCTGGTAAACTTGGCATGGATTAAAAAAGTCCACACATTTCTACTACAGCAGAGGAGTCCATGGATGGATTTGCTGTGCAGTTCAAGGAACTGTTTGATATTAGGACAAATGTTTCGGAGAACATTTCTTTCTTTATTAAGCTTTTTGTTCTAATGCCAAACAGTTTCTTCAACTGTCTAATAAACTGTACCGTACATAGAAACCTTTGGACTTTTTTCTAGGATTCAATGTGCGCCTGAGACAGAGAAACAATAACTAACATAGTAATGGGGCCATTTATGCAGATACAGTGTAACTCCAATAACTAAGATCTTATAAGGTTTACCATCTTAATGTCATGTTAATGTAATTTCAAAAGTAATTTTCAATATGTTTTAATCTGCAGCTTCCGTTAAAATAATACCTAGTGATCCTGCAATGAAGGCCCTTGTCCAGACACTTCCTGTTATATGGTGCTATATGGTGGTATATGCCCCTATCTTCCAAACTCTTCTCTCATGTTTTCCCCCTCTCACACACTCTCACAATGGAGACTACAAGAGGCTGGGATTGATGGAACGTTCTCAGCATCATTGGCGACCGCCCACTCCCAAGGACAAGATGATCAAGGAGAGTACCTCTAGGATAGGGGTATGTTTTAAACATCAAAACTAGTTTTGACTCTTCTGTATACCTGGACAATGGCACAGTATGAGCTATGAGGTCCCTTTGAGTCACTACAGTGGCATTTTTTAATTCTGCTGCATGGATGGTGATTTGAGCTGACATAAGACAGACTTATCAGCTCAGACATTTCATGAAAAGCTTTCAGAAGTGAAAGGGTTATGTTAGGCAGATTTCTACCCTTACTGTTTGTCCCCTGTGGACTTTTTTGGCACGTATCAGGGAAAGGAAGAAGAAAAAAAAAGTGAGTGAATGCGGGAGCGTTGGAGAAAACCCGGTGCTCGGCAGGTTTTGTGCAGGTGTGGAGCCGCTTTGTAAATCGTAGATCAGCATTCTGGGAAAGTGTTCAGTTAACATTTATCACCTCTTCCCTGACTCATCAGAGCCGGTTCGCTCCCTGGAGATGCCCTGTGCTAATTCATTTGAAGATTTACACCAGCCCCTGGGAGAACGGCCTGAACTTCTTAAGGTAAAGAAAGTGTGCTCCACTGGCCAGAAATACAGTTTAAAGAGTAATATTGAGGTCCATATAATAGTGACTGAGATCAACCAATAAGAAGTCATCATTAATTGTTCTAATCATTCTACTCAGATGAAAGATTGATCTTTGCACAGATCCTTATTAAAGAAGATTCAGATGGGACTAAAAATATTCATAGCCTAAAACACGTTTGACGGCAAAGGGTTTGTGAACCCCTGACGATCATGCCTAGCTTGTTTGATATCCAATTCCAAAATTATGGACATTACTATGAAGTTGCCTCTCTGTGGCTATAACAGCCTCCACTATACTGGGAAGACTTTCTAGTTTGGAGTGTATGCCCATTCAACCAAATGAACCTTTGTGAGGTCAGGTATTAATGTTGGGTGGGAAGACCTGCTTCACAATCGGCATTCCAATTCAATTGCCAAAGTTGTTCAGTAGGGTTGAGATCAGAGCTCTGTGTAGGCCACTTGAGTTCCTCAAAATTGAGCTCATCAAGCCATGGGGTTGATTTACTAAAGCTGGAGAATGTAAAATCTGGTGCAGCTCTGCATAGAAACCATTCAGCTTCCAGTTTTTTTTTTTTGTCAGAGTTTAATTAAACAAGCTGAAGTTGATGGCTACCATGTACAGTTGCACTCTCCAGTTATAGTAAATCAACCCTCGTGTCATTACGGAACTGGCTTAGCTTATGGGGGCACAATTATGCTGGACTGAAAACGACCTTCTCCAAAATGTTACCGCACAGTTGGAAGTGCCCAGTTGTCTAAAACCATGCTGTCCAACTGCAGGTCAAAGGCTGCATGTGACTCTTTTTGAAGTGCAGCCCTCAAGCCCCAGAAGTCAGTAGTGGAAGCAATAATCTGTAAAAATGCCTTTAAAACTGTAATCTATAGCAGTTTCATGTAACGTGTCCCTAGGTACTGATGTGACTTCAGTCTCCAGCCACTCCTGTAAAACCGTCTCTGACCATTTCCTGGACTTAAGGCCCGTACACACGATGCAACGGTCGTACAACAACGGTCTTACAACTGCTTGTTATACGATTATCTGACCGTTAGTACACGTGATTACAACAGCCGACGTTCAAAAGAAGTTGGCTGAGCAGACTAGAAAACTTTTGTTTTACAACAAGTTGTTGTACGACTGTTGGCTTGTGTGCACAGAAGTTGGCCCAACAAAGTTGTAAGTGCGAAACACGCATGCTCAGAATCCAGGAAGTGTCCGTTCGTGTAACATGTGTTCCTAATTCACAAATCACATTCACCTGAACTTCCTCATTAGACACTTGTAACACGTCACTACATTCTGCTTTGTTGTACAACTACTTGACTCATGTCAGTACGCTAGACACAACCGCCAACAGCCGATTTTGGACAAAAGTTGAACGTGCGGTTGTACGACCGTTGCACCGTGTGTATGAGGCATAAGTCTTCAGTGTATCACAGTCTTCTGTAGCAGTACATAGAATTTTAATAGACAACCCTTTGGAGATATTAGGAGAAATGTGTATGAGGGCCTCTATACCTTGTAAGTTGACAACCACTGGTCTAAATTGTCTTTGTATGTTTAAGGAAAATATATTTTTTTCATTTTGGATTTAGTAAGGGAGGGTTATAACCCATGTAAAGGTTATTTTTAACAAACAAAAGCTCCTTCCTGCGCTCGGAAGGAAAGCCTCCCAAACCCGATAGTCTCGGCTGATGTAAATTATATAGCTGTGGATAATGTGCCACCTTGCTGCCACTGATGAACTGGGGAAGTCCAGAAACACTGTAGCAAAGACACAAAGAGACAATGGTGCACTGGCCTACCGTATTATCCTCAGGTTTAAATTTATTAACCACTTGCCGACCGCCAACCGCAGGTTGACGGCGACAAGGTGGTTCGTTATCGCAAACCGCCGTCATACGACGGCGGCTGCGATAACGCGCACTGCGCTCACTGCGCGTCCCGGGCGCTCACTGTGTTCGGGGAGGGCCAGGGAGCGGGTGCGGCGGCTTCGATTGCCGCCGGCTACCCGCGATGGCCCCCCCGGAGCGAGTGAGCGGAGGTCCGTGTATGTAAACACGGACCTCCGCTCTGTGTGAGGGGGAAGGGCTGTGATCACAGCCTTCATTTACGTGAAGGCTGTGATAACTTCCCTTCCCCTGTTAGGGCATCCCCCATACAGTTAGAACACGCCCAGGGAACATAGTTAACCCTTAGCGCGCCCCCTGCAGGTTAACCCCTTCACTGCCAATGGCATTTACACAGTAATCAGTGCATTTTTATAGCACTGATCGCTGTATAAATGTCAATGGTCCCAAAAAAGTGTCAAAATGGTCCGCCATGTCCGCTGAAATATCGCAGTACCGCAAAAAATCGCAGATCGCCGCCATTTTTAGTAAAAAATAAAAAAAAAATAAAAACCCCAAAAATGAATTCTCATCATCCGTAAACGCGGCCACTTTTGCGCAAACCAATCAATAAACGCCGATTGCGATTTTTTTTATCGCAAATATGAGGAAGAATATAAATCGGCCAAAAACAGTGAAAAAAATGTTTTTTTATATTTTTTTTTTGGATTTGTATTCTAGCAAAAAGTAAGAAATTTGGGTTTTTTTTCAAAATTGTCGCTCTTCTTTTGTTTATAGCGGCGATCAGAAATGACGCAGAGGGGATCAAATACCACCAAAAGAAAGCTCTGTTTGTGGGAAAAAAAGGACGCAAATTTTGTTTGGGTACAATGTCGCACGACCGCGCAGTTTTCAGTTAAAGCGACGCAGCGCCGAATCGCAAAAAGGGCTCCGGTCCTAAAGCTGGAAATCCTTCCGGGGCTGAAGCGGTTAAAAAGTTAAAAATATACTCACAAGCGAGCTGTAAAAACAGGCATGTCATGCAATGCAAAAACCTTTGAGGCCATAACCACATGTGCTATGCAGTTGACATCTCACACAAAGAGAAAATGGCTAACGTGTTTCAAGGTATAAACCTCTTCTTCAGGCTCATGTAGTTATGGACGCGAAGGTTTTTGCATTGCATGACATGCCTGTTTTTACAGTTCGCTTGTGAGTAAGTTTTTAAATTTAATAAATTTAAACCTGAGGATAATGTGCTAGGCCAGTGTGCCATTGTCTCTTTGTGTCTTTGCTAAAGGGCTATTCCTATTGGGGAGTTTTACCTTCAATCCCTGTCCCATAGCCAAAACAGGAAGTGAGAGGAAATCCCTGCTAATTAAGGGAATCTCTTGGGACCTCCAGGTCACCAGAACTAGCGTCCCCATTGGAAGATTTCCCCTCTATTACTTTTCTGGGGACAACCCAAAATTTTAGAATTTTCACTTTCAATGATAATGGTAAATAGGACAGATAGAGAGGGCGAATCTCCCTAACGGGGGATAGACAGACAGCTATAAAAACTGACAGTGGTTCTAATCCATCCATCCATTTTTTCGAAGCACATAATTAGACAACGGGCAAGCGATGCGGCGATCAAGCGCGCACGGGGGGGAGGGGGGAGCGTCGATCAAGCGAGCACCGGGGGGGTGAAGAGTGGTTGGTTGGGCCACCCCCCCCCCAAGAAAAATGAGCACCAACCGGCACTGCTCGGAAGGGACGGGGGGGAGGGGGGAGCGTCGATCAAGCGAGCACCGGGGGGGGTGAAGAGTGGTTGGTTCTAATCCATCTCCACTCTATCCAAAACTAAATAAAACTTTTTACCTTTAGTTATACAATACCCGTCACTGGAAACAAAGTCACTCATTTGGAAGCAGTGGTGGCCGCCTCCCTAATCCATGCCCCTAATCTACATGCTGGGCACTGGATGCATGGATTCCAGTGTTTGTTTTTTTTTTCGAAGCACATAATTAGACAACGGGCAAGCGATGCGGCGATCAAGCGCGCACGGGGGGGGAGGGGGGAGCGTCGATCAAGCGAGCACCGGGGGGGTGAAGAGTGGTTGGTTGGGCCACCCCCCCCCCAAGAAAAATGAGCACCAACCGGCACTGCTCGGAAGGGTGTACACATACTGTTGGCCATGTTTAGAAGTAATTGTAAGGGTTCCACAAACTTTTGGCCGTATGGTGAATAATACAATATTTTAAATATGATAGAGAAAAATTGGAAGGTGTGTCAACTTGCATCAATATTACTTTCAGATAAAATGTCTATACTACAATGAGAATGTGGACTCCCTAACAATGCACTAGAGTCCCCCTTTAGAAATGTTCTATAAATGCAATATGTCTGTAAATTGTCCCGTGCGTTCCCTTATCATGAAACAGGTAGAGCAGCGGCGGGGCCCGGGCGATGACAAACTCCGCACAACGCGGACACAGTAGCAATTAGAGATAAATAAAAGATAAAGCAATCCTTATTATACTCTTCTTTAAAGTCCACGCCGGCACAGCTCACAATTCTTAGCTGGCCCGCAGCAAGTGAGAAGTGAGCGGAACCTTTCTAAGTGATAGCGTTATTAATAAAAAGAGCTACAGTCACTGGCAGATGCGCTTTTTCTTTTTTTTTTTTTTTTGTGCGGCTCAAGAAATTCTTGGAATCCCAGAGCAGTTAATATATCTGAAGTAGAGCGGCTGCAGGGCAACCTATTTCTATGATAATGTGCGTTCCGCAGACATTATTGTCATGTTCCCCTACGGAATCGATAGGCCCACGTGATGCATAATGACCCGTCCAGCTGGCAAAGTTACATCCAAACTTTGCCAGTTAAGAATAATGTTTGTGAATGACTTAAATTCTCCGTGCTGTGTATGGCATATGCTGGGTAGTGTATATGGGATGGGTGCTCAACCTGCGGTCCTCCAGCTGTTGTGGAACTACAAGTCCCATCATGCCTCTGCCTTTGGGAGTCATGCTTGTAACTGTCAGTGGCTTGCAATTCCTCATGGGCCACAGGTTGAGCACCCATGGTTTGTAGGGTTTTAGGCTTTGGTTAAGCTGAATGCAGGGACAAACAGCTAAATACACAGATGATTTGAGAGGGAGATACTTTACCTGACAAATGATTTGGATTTTTGTCCATCCCGTTCCAAAAATTACACAGCTCTGCCACACAGTAGAGCAGATTTTTTTTTTCTGCTGCAGGTGACTGACACTTCTGGGTCCTTTCCCTCGCCCAGCCTTTGAAAGGAGAAGCAGCAGACTTAGGAAAGGCCATCTATGTCATACTTTAACAACCATCCCTGAACAGGGTTGGGGACCTTAGACATCATCTGTCTTCCACATATTAAGTCGATTAACCATCTCTTTCCCAGTGATGTAATAATGATTCACATCTTCAGATATGTAACTCCCATGATTAACACATGTGCAGAATTTCTGACACTAAGGAAGGGCTTCTATAAATAGAACATGGAGGTTTTACACCTCTAGTCCTGTCCTTGGACAATCAAAATCCACATTTTGGTGATTGGATTAAGGTGACTGTGGATATATTGTACATGCTGAGGTGTCTTATGGACACCCATTCAAACTGAAAAAGTGCCTTGGATAGGCTGCAAAGCATCTTCAACATTACAATACAAGGCCAGCTGAACTGGGGACTAACTACTACTAGCTACACTGCATTGCCAAAAGTATTGGGACACCCGCTTTTACACGCACATGAACTTTAATGGCATCCCAGTCTTGGTCCGTAGGGTTCAATATTGAGTTGGCCCACCCTTTGCAGTTATAACAGCTTCAACTCTTCTGGGAAGGCTGTCCACAAGGTTTAGGAGTGTGTCTATGGGAGTGTTTGGCCATCCTTCGAGAAGTGCATTTGTGAGGTCAGGCACTGATGTTGGATGAGAAGGCCTGTCTCGCAGTCTCCGTTCTAATTAATCCGAAAGGTGTTCTATCGGGTTGAGGTCAAGACCAGTCCAGTCAAGTTCTTCAACCCCAAACTCGCTCATCCATGTCTTCATGGGCCTTCCTTTGTGCACTGGTCCACATCATTTTGTGGAGGGGGGATCATGGTGTGGAGGTTGTTTTTCAGGGGTTGGGCTTGGCCCCTTAGTTCCAGTGAAGGGAAATCTTAAAGCATTAGCATACCAAGACATGTTGGACAATTTTATGCTCCCAACTTTGTGGGAACAGTTTGGGGATGGCCCCTTCCTGTTCTAACATAACTGCACACCAGTGCACAAAGCAAGGCCCATAAAGACATGGATTAGCAAGTTTTGGGTGGAGGAACTTAACTGACCTCAACCCGATAGAACACCTTGGGGATGAATTAGAGCACAAACTGTGAGCCAGGCCTTCTCGTCCAACATCAGTGCCTGACCTCACAAATGCGTTTCTGGTAAAAATGGTCAAACATTCCCATAGACACTCCTAAACCTTGTGGACAGCCTTCCCAGAAGAGTTTAAGCAGTTATAGCTGCAAGGGGTGGGTCAACTCAATATTGAACCCTACAGACTAAGAGTGGGATGCCATTAAAGTTCATGTGCGTGTAAAGGCAAGTGTCTCAATACTTTTGGCAATATAGTGTATTTTTTTTGTAAGACTCAAAACTTTAACTTTTGGTAAAGAGTAGAAAGCTAGCCACCTAATGGAATATAAACCTATGTTCAAAGTGTGATACATACAGAGAACCCTAATACCATTGTAATGCGGTTTCACTCCAGTTTGATTGCTAGGGTACACTTTCTATAAAAGAGCTGGCTTGTGAACTCTTGTCCTGACCATATTAAAAGGTAGGTCTTCTTTTGAGAGTGTATGATGTAATAAATGCCGAGAACTCTGAACCTATAGGAGGTTTGAACAACCATAGGACTGATAAATATTGACTACTAGGGTGAAAATGCAAGCAATAGACAGTCATGACCCAAATGCAACATTCCAATGTGCAAGCCTCTACAACCCCCTTTTTTCCAGTAACACAAAGTTTGGCTTCTGCCTGCTTTTAGATATTTTGTTGAAGGTGTCCTTAACACTATTATAAGGGGTCCCTATCACCCTATTGGCTTTCTAATGTATTTTATATTATGCAGCATATAGTTAGAAAAATGGGACAGCCTCAAGTGGATGAGCACTTCCAAAACTCAAGGTGGGTAGGAACAGAACTGAGTACATTAAGTTGAAGAGCTGGTTGTTGGGGGTCCAGCCAGTGATGCATGCCCCTAGACTCTGCCTATTACAAAAATATCACTTTTGAGTGGATTATATCAGACCTATAGTCCAAATCAAAGTTTACCTTCAAAGGCATACAAAACAAAGGCCTGATTGAAAAAACATATCTTCCTTCCTCTTTCCAGGAAGTCCCCTTCTTGCCGATTGCAGTGTTTGATCAAGCAACTTGGTTTGAGAAATGGCTTTTAGGCAGAGCTGTCCAATCTGCCTGAACTGTGATCCGTTCCTTTTGTAGGACTCATGGAATAAAATGGAGGTATCTGGACCACCACCAGTAGACAGAATAACCGAGTGCTCCCAAGCTCAGAGACAAAATTGTCCATAGGTTGTATGTAGAGCTGTAAACAGCTTTAGACTCTTAAGAAAACTTTTGACCATTAAAGTATTTTTGTTTTTTTCAGCAGAGAACAAATACTTGGGTAATTTATGGGGAGTAAATGTTCCTGTATGGACTATTTGCCATGTTTATAGATGGACTCGTAAGTTTGAATTTTTTTTTGCCTAGGGCCTTCTCTTAATGTCTCTGCAGGAATGTAAGGAAAATATTGAAAGTGTGTAAATATAGATCTTCCGAAGACTGCTATATATTTTACCTGGATTTATGGACTCATTTCATACACTACTTAACCTAAATGAGATTTTTTTTCAAGAGCTCTTTTGGGCCATATGGGACCCTTCCCCCAACTTCACGCTACTTTATTGAAATCCAATTGGGCTCTCACATTTTCTTTGTTAATGTCTTTTTTTTTTAAAGGAAATTCAAGGATAACTATACTATCTTATGAAGTAGAGCTATTCTTCCTTCATAGTCCACCTGTCCAAAATAATGCCCCACATCCCATGGCAAAACCTTTTTTTTCTGATGGCCAACCCTACACAACCAATCCCTGTAGATATGTATGGAGCCATCTCCCAAACATCACTTGCATTGAAAAGTCAGTCTGTGAAGATCACGATCAGTAATAATGAGAGTCTGGCAGTTGGTGGCAGTTGGATGTGAAAACTATGGAGAAGTTTCAGCCATGGGATCCATGTAAGTATATAGCTGGGACAGGGGAAGGTGGAGCTCTAGGCAGGAAGGATATGAACTTTCAGTTATCCTTTGAAAGTAGACCTTGATGAGGATAGAAGACCTTATGCACCTGGAGACATGTATGGAGCCATCTCCCAAACATAGCTTGTATTGAAAAGTCAGTCTGTGAAGATCATGATCAGTAATAATGAGAGTCTGGCAGTTGGTGGCAGTTGGATGTGAAAACTATGGAGAAGGTTCAGCCATGGGATCCATGTAAGTATATAGCTGGGACAGGGGAAGGTGGGGCTCTAGGCAGGAAGGATATGAACGTAAAGTTATCCTTTGAAAGTAGACCTTGATGAGGATAGAAGACCTTATGCACCTGTAGACATGTATGGAGCCATCTCCCAAACATAACTTGTATTAAAAGTCAGTCTGTGAAGATCAAGATCAGTAATAATGAGAGTCTGGCAGTTGGCGCAGGTTGGATGTGAAAACTATGGAAAAGGTTCAGTCATGGGATCCATGTAAATATATATCTAAGTATATATGAGTAACAACTCATGTTACAATCTGGGACAGGGGGAGGTGGGGTTCTAGGCAGGAAGGATATGAAAGTTCAGTTATCCTTTGAAAGTAGACATTGATGAGGATAGAAGACCTTATGGTTTATAGGCTATGGAATGCTGGATTTGGTGTTCGTAGGCCCGAGGTATACACCGTCGCTCTGCTGAAACATCAAACACTGATTGGTGGGAATATAGCAATGACAAACTTACTGCTGAGGTACCAATATGATGTGAAGACACAACTCATGTTACAATATATGGCTAAGAGTTTGTGGACACATCACCATCACACCTAAATGAGCCCATTGCACATTTCATTGTAAACTCAGAGATATTAGCTACTTCCACATTGCCTACAGTATATTCACGGCGGCAGTGTGGACATGTCCTGCAAATCGCCATAAAAAAGCGGCAATCTGCGGATGGCTGCTAGGGGGCGCGTGTGCCCGCTGTGCTCCTGAGGAGTGTGCCCGCGGCTTGGGTGGACCCGATGTTCGCCTGCGAGCCGCGATGAGCAGCCACAGCCAAAGAACGGGGAACCGCCGATGTAAACACGGCGGTTCCCCGCTCTGTTCGTGAGGGCATAGGAGATCTACTGATCCCTGTCACTGGGATCAGTTAGATCTCTTATGCCCATGGTAGCCTAGCCCCCCCACAGTTAGAACACACCCAGGGAACACAGTTAACCAATTCACTACACCCTGCAGGTTAACCCCTTCAATGCCAGTGACATTTATACAGTAATCAGTGGACATTTAAATTTCTGATCGCTGTATAAATGTCATTGGTCCCAAAAAAGTGTCAAAATGGTTCGACATGTCCGCCCAATATCGCAGTACCTCAAAAAAAACGCAGATTGCCGCCATTACTAGTAAAAAATAAAAAAATAATAAAAACCCCAGAAATTAATTCTCATCACCCGTAAACACGGCCACTTTTGCACAAACCAATCAATAAATGCCGATTGCGATTTTTTTTTACCAAAAATATGAGGAAGAATATAAATCGGCCAAATACGATGAAAAAAATGTTTTTTTATACATTTTTTTTTGTATTTGTATTTTAGCAATAAGGAAGAAAAAGATGTTTTTTTGTTTATAGCAGTGATCAGAAATGATGCAGGGTCGATCAAATACCACCAAAAGAAAGCTCTATTTGTGGGGAAAAAAGGACGCAAATTTTGTTTGGGTACAACGTTGCACGCCCGCGCAATTGTCAGTTAAAGCGACGCAGTGCCGAATCGCAAAAAGTGCTCTGGTCCTAACCTGGGAAATCCTTCCGGGGCTGAAGTGGTTAAAGTGGTTGTAAACCTAAATTTACAAGTTGTACCTATAGGTAAGTCTATTATAAGGCTTACCTATAGGTACTGTAAATATCTCCTAAACGTGCACCGTTTAGGCGATATTTACTTTGTATAGCACTGATGATGTAATTGGCGCATGTGCTGCTTCTTCACTAGCGAGTGCCGTAACTGACAGCTCCAGCGAGCATGCGCGGGAGTGACGTCACGTGGCTCAGGCGACGAACATGAATGTGGCCTCCAGCGGGGACAGCGCAGGCTTTCGTTTTCAGGTAAGTATCACATAATATGCTAGTATGTGATGCATACTAGTACAGTTTGCTTTTACTTTGCAGGGAACTAAAAATGAAGTAAAACCCATCAGGGTTTACTTCTTCTGTAATACGGAGTTGTTTCCCCATCACCCTTGCACAAGCTTTTTTAAAGGATTTTGGAGCAGGTATATGTAAATGTGTGCCTATTCAGCCAAAAGATCATTTGTGAGGTCAGGTACTGATGTTGGATGAGAATACCTGGCTCCCAATTGGCATCCCAATTTATCCCAAGGGCATTTAGTAGAGTTGAGGTCAGGGCTCTGTGCAAGTCACTCAATTCCTCAACACCAAACTCATCAAACCATGTCTTTATCACAGTCACAGCACAGTCATGCTGTAACAGAAAGGGGCCTCTCCCAAACTTTTGCCACGAGGTTGGAAGAGCACATTAGTCTTTGCATGCTGTAGAATTAGCTAGAAACACCTGAACTGATTCATTTAGAGGGGTGCCCATGTACTTTTAGCCATACGGTGTATATCATGCAGCACTTTGAAGGGGTAAGTGTGTTCAGTGCGATCTTTACCTGGATTCTGAAATGGCCTGCAGTTGGGGAACCACCAGGATAGAAAAGTCCGGGGTTGAAGTTAATATACTCTATATAACTATGGAGTTTAAAGTAGGAGTTCAGCCAACCTAGCACCTAACTACCTCTAAACCAGTGGTTCTCAACTCCGGTCCTCGGGACCCCCCAACAGGCCAGGTTTGCAGGATAACTGAAATACATCACAGGTGATATAAGTTGCTGCTCAGTGATTGCAGTATTGTAATCTGCATCTCCCCAAGGTAATACTTAAAATCTGGCCTGTTGGTGGGTCCCAAGGACCGGAGTTGAGAACCACTGCTCTAAACCTACTGGTAGCCACATTCTAAAACTATCTAGCCCTGTAAAGAGAAAATCACTGTACTTACCTAGTCTGCACCTGCTCTGATCCGGTCCAACGCTGAGCCATCAGAGATGGCTTCAGTGTGTGGGGATGCATGCAGGAGAGGCAGTAGACAAAGGAAGCCCCATGGTAACGATATGGGTGACGTCACTTCCCAGGCAATCCCCAGCCATTGACGGTTCTCTCCTACACACAGCATCCACCACTGGAAACCGGACCGGATCGGCTTCAGAAAAAAATATGTATAGCGATTTTCTTCTTTACAGGGCTCGATAGATAAGTTTTCGAATGTGACTGCGAGTAGGTGTAGTTAATTCGTTTTTGGGTGAACTTCTACTTTAACTTCAGTAACAAAGGGAAACATATGATGTTTTTTCTCCTTATAGGCCCTACAAAATCATAGAATGTAACCTCTGTGACTACCAGCAGGGATGATTGAATTGGTAGAATTGTTGATTCATCGTTTTTTGATTCTCCTGGACATTTGTGCGCTCATCTGTACAAAATTTGTGCAATTTACAAATCCAGGTTAACGTGGCTCGAGAGTTGTATGGTTCACTGCAGGACAGAAAAAATCAGAATGCATATATTCAGGACAATCAAAAAATTTGGCAAATTGCCCAGTCTTCAGTCCAAATCACTCATCACTCTCTACCACCCTAACAGGAATTTGGCAATGACTACTTTTTGACTTATGTTACATTTTTGAGAAGATTTATTTGCATATTAATGGTCCTCCCAGCTTTACAAATACACAAAACATTCTTCGAAGGCCTAAGTGAATTAACAAAATCTACCAATAGATGCTTTGGAAAGGTTCTGGTTTAGATCTTTTAGAGTTATTCTTTAAAAGGAGGACAATAGAATCTCTTTTACTATTGTTTGTTCTGTGATATAAGGCTCAGCGTACGGAGAGGACGGGGTGGAGGGCCAGTGAGTGGGAGATGTTATATTAATCATACAGAGATGATGTTATCTAATGTGTGATAATATCTCTTGGTACCATGGTAGTGGCAGAGAGCTGATTCATTTATGTGTCTGCAATAACTCTTTTCTTGATGAATCACCCCCTGAGTAACATAACAAGAAGTCATATTTTCTCTCCTGTGATATTATCACCTGTTTGATTAATGCTCCTCCGTTAGAATTATCTGATATTTTAAAGTGGACCAGCAGAATAATTTAACGTGCTTGGATGGTGTGGTGCAGCTCAAGTTGCTTGGCCCTTGTTTCCATTTAGAAATGAAGTGGCGTGTGCACAAATTGGGTTCTTTGTTATTTTTTTATTTTTTTTTATTGAATTGTGAATTTTTCATTTGCTTTAATTACTCGTGTAGATTTACATGTAAAGAGTCATGAGAGTAGTGAATCTTGATGGGCCTAGGAATTGTGACAATCTTGATGGACCTAGGAATTGTGTGAACCTTTATGACCCTAGACATTGTGTGAACCTTGATGGACCTAGAAATTTTGTGAACCTTGATGGATCTAGAAATTGTGGGAACCCTGATGGACCTAGGAATTGTGCGAACATGGATAGACCTAGGAATTGCAAGAATCTTGATGGCCCTAAAAATTGTGTGAACCTTAATGGACCTAGGAATTGTGTGAATCTTAATGAACCTAGGAATGTGGGGCTCTTAATGGACCTAGTAACTGCGGGCACCCTAATGGACCTAGGAATTGTGTGAGCCTTAATGGACCTAGGAATTGTGGGACTCTTGATGGACCTAGGAATTGTGTGAATCTTAATGGACCCAAGAATTGTGTGGCTCTTGATGGACCTAGTAATCATTTGAATCTTGATGGACCTAGGAATTGTGTGAACCTACTTGACCTAGGAATTGTATGAGTCTTAATGGACCCAAGAATTGTGTGGCTCTTGATGGACCTAGTAATCGTTTGAATCTTGATGGACCTAGGAATTGTGTAAACCTACTTGACCTAGGAATTGTATGAGTCTTAATGGACCCAAGAATTGTGTGGCTCTTGATTGACCTAGTAATTGTTTGAATCTTGATGGACCTAGGAATTGTGTGAATCTTGATGGACCTAGGAATTTTGTGAACCATGATGGACCTAGAAATTGTATGAACCTTGATGGATCTAGAAATTGTAGGAACCCTGATGGACCTAGGAATTGTGCAAACCTTGATAGACCTAGGAATTGCATGAATCTTGATGGCCCTAAAAATTGTGTGAACTTTAATGGACCTAGGAATTGTGTGAATCTTAATGAACATAGGAATTGTGGGACTCTTAATGGACCTAGTAATTGTGTGCACCCTGATGGACCTAGGAATTGTGTGAACCTTAATGGACCTAGTAATTGTGGGACTCTTGATGGACCTAGGAATTGTGTGAATCTTAATGGACCCAAGAATTGTGTGGCTCTTGATGGACCTAGTAATCATTTGAATCTTGATGGACCTAGGAATTGTGTGAACCTACTGGACCTAGGAATTGTATGAACCTGTAGATAGCCACTAGAGCAGCGATTCTCAAACTGTTTAATATGGGAGAACCCTTGAAATAACTTTCAGGCTCAGGGAATGGCTACTAATAATTACTATATCTACAGCTTACATTAGTGTGATAGTCTGTGGGAAGAATGTTCCCAACATCTGTGGTCATTGGGAAGATTCCTCCTCTAAAGATAGCTAAAAGGATCATTGGTGTCAGTCAGTCTGCACTAGAGAATGCCTTAACCACAACACAACTTTTACTAGCAAAATCAGTTCATTAAAATGTTGTGTTCAAACAGAAGGTTAAACAAACTATTAAGAGCAACTAGGAAAAAAGTCCTTCAATAATAATTAGAGGGTAAGGAGATTTCCATAATATAATCATTGCACATAAGTAGTACTATATTGAAAGGCCTATCCACATCACATGCAATGGACTGTGTTAGGTAGCCTTGCCCAACTCAGTTCAAGTCACGCCACTTGAAAAAAGTAGGACATGCTATAAGTTTTTCAGCACAGAGTGTTTTGATTCTAATGTTGTACTAACGTTTTCTTGAAGGACTTTTTCGACTTTGCTTGAAAGTGCCTCAGAAAATCTGGATTTAAAATACCAGCATGAAATTATGGCACAGGAAGCAAACAATACAAAATACAATATAATTATATAGAAAACATAAAGTTACTTTCAGAAAAAATGTTAGGCTGGGAAATGACTACATGCTATGTGGTTTGCTTTCAGTAAAAATTGGGTTGACATTATCAGATGGTATCTGGAATACAGAGGACATTATGCTTTATTGGCAGCTAAGTGAGGAAAAATATGACATAAGTCAAAAGGCCTCGGAGCCCGCATCGATGGCTATGTTTAAAAGGTGGCTGAATTTCCCCGTGGCAAAAGAGAAGTTAATAAAGAAAATGAGAGAGGCCTATTGAATTTCAATAAATGAGCGTGAAGCAGGGGTTCCCGTTTGGCGCTTCAGTGATGGCCCAAAATAGCTCTTGGAAGAAAAAAAAAAAAATCTCTCATTTAGGTTAAGTAGTGTATGAAACCGGTCAATAAATCCAGGTAAAATATCTCACATCCAACACGCTGCTGAGGATCTATATTTATACACTCTTCAATATTTTCCCACACTGACATTACTGAAAAAAAAACCCAGGAGAAACCCCTGGAGAATGTTAAAACTTCCATCAATTCCACATATATTAAAGGTACACTTCAGTTAAAATTGGAAATGAAGCTATGAGTTGCATACAGTGAAAATAGCCTGCTTGAGCAAGGCTTTGGTATTTTGTTCAGGCATTGCTGTTATATATCATTCCACTATGCTCCTTTATGTTTGCCTTTTGCTAATGTGTTTTTCCGTAGGGAGAGTTATTTTCAAATATACCCACTGTATGACCCTTCCTATCTGAGCCAGTTCTAGGTTCATCAAAGCCTGCAGATACAAACTTGTCTTAGAAGTTTAAAACTGATTGAAGAAAGAGAGAGAGGAAGTCATACAACCTATGAAATCGGGTTGCAGTGGAACTCAGATGAACAAGGGCATTCCTACAATGAGGCAAGTAGAGCCGGCTGCCTCAGGTGGCAGTCATGGACGAGCAGTACTGAGGTCGGAATGTCCACACAGAAGATCTTACTCCCGTCACCCTGGTAAAGTGCACATTCCCATTTAAAGCCCAAATCAAGCTTGGTTTAGACTTTAGAGTATGGATCTGCAGTATTTTTTAAATACTGTACCATCTGCTCTAGGTATCTTATGTCCATCACTGTCCCCCACAGACTCGCACATTCCTGTGCTCGTCCAGTTAAATGAGACCCAACCTTTTTCAATCCAGGACAATGAGGCTCCAAGTCCCAGCCATAAACTTACAGAAGACAGCGGCACCATGTCATCAAGATCTCAGCATTTGGGATCTGCTTACTGGTGGAAGAAAAAGAGGATGAAGAGGATCTGTAGCATCTCTGGACTAACAACACCAGAAAAAGACGTGTGTTTACAGAATTTTTTTTAAAGGGTGCAAGGATTCTCCAATGGGATAGTGGGGACAAAGGAGCTGGGAAGATCTTGACCCTGGAGTTGGGCATTAGGGCCTTTTTGCAATTATGTGCATTAGTCAATTGTGAATGGTCTGCCTTACCACAACACATGTTAATGTGCAACATAATGCAGGTAAACCTGCATGTGCTAAATGAGCCCTTAAGCACAGCTGTAATTTGCTGTACAGAATTAATGCTTCATTCCAACATGAACAAAGTTTTTTGCAATAGTTTGTAATGGCAGAGTTGTTTGGAACAAGTGTACTATTTTGTCTCTGTTTCTTGAGTTGGAATGGCTGCCCATATGCAAATGAGTCAATCTCCTAAGCAAAACACCCAGGAGAATTTGGTGGCTGTGCCCGAACTGGTTTAAGTTTAAGTTGGGAGTCAATGGGAGCCATGCTATGTGTGTCACCACGAGCAGCACTAATGCATCAATGGTCACTATGATCCTACTTTTAAGCAAAGATGACATGACTAATAATTTGGAAATTGGTCATGGAACCAATATACACCTCTTTTGGTGCTTAGATGAAGAAATGTCATCAACACACCAAGGATTCCTCAAAAGGATCCAAAGCCTTATTCATACATAGTCACGCGGTGCACATACGTTTCGGAACCACGCAGGGCCTCTTCATCAGGCGAGTGCTTATGAATTTATGGAAAACAGGATAGTCAGAAAAAGCCAATTAAAATCATTAAAGAGCTACCCATTTCCAGATAGACCACTACCCCTGTTACCTGTGCTCTACACTGTCTGATTACCATACATTGTACTAACTGACACGACTCTAAGGTCCACTTGAACCCAAGCAAAGAGCTGCCCTCCCCTTTCATCACGAGACAGGTTATCATTTGACCTAGATAATCCCAGACATTCCATGACACCAGCTGCAAGGACTTCAAAGAATCATGATTCCAATTAATTCAGTCTCATTACAATACTATGAAACTTTTATGGTGCTCCGTAGATGTGTTTTTGAATTGGCACACGAGGAAGACTGATTCCAGCCTTAAACAAGATAAATTGTACAACGCTTCTATCCGAACCATCTACCGCGGCAGCCATAGATCGCGTGGAGACAAATGCCGTGAGTTCTTGGCTCTAAAGCAAGACCGTATATTCTAGAGAATGGCGTTCTGAGATAAAAAAAATAATCTCATGTTAATGATTAATGTGAAACTCAAGTCTATGCAATTATCATCAAAGACCCACAAAACCACCCCCAAGACAACCAAACTATCCGTCATTTGGGGCACATAAAAAATGTGATACAATTGTTTATGAAACAATTGTTGCCATTTTGAGTCCTCATTTGCATGTTTGAAAGGTAGGGTAATTAGAGGGAACTATGTATAAGTAATGTAACCTCCATTGGTTCTATCTGCCTGACAAACTGGATGTTCAGTACAGATTGAACATTACAGAAGTTTTCCACTTTCAGCCAGAAGCCCCTTGCTGGAAAATAGAAAAGGATGGTTGCACACCAATGCCCGTCCAACAGGTTTATTGAAAGACTGCCACCAGGACTATGACAACGGACCAAGGGGTGACACGTTTCACACATACATTGTACTTCTTCAAAACCCTGGTGCCCCTTGCTGCCACCTGTCTGGTGTGCCCCACTTACAACCACCCATGACGATTTTTTTTCCAGCAGTTTTGAGCTGGGGTGAGCAAACTAATCTACTCCAAGTGGGAATCACTCCAGCCAAAATGGTTCATTTCTTTTTAGATAGCGCAGGGAAAGGTTATATAGCTTTTATTGCTGTCTATGTCCATATTATATTTTTCGACATTATGACCCTGGATCCCAAAACAATGGTAACCCCACCCATGGTCTTATCTCATGGTTTCATCTGCCCAAACCAAACTCACTTTGTGGGTTAGTCCCGCTCAGACCTAGGTGGTGCAACCAAACCAAACCCACATATGGGTTGGTCCCACCAAGACCCCTCTTCTAAATATGTGGGACCATCCACTCATCGCCCCAGGGCCCATAATTAATGTCTTTTTAAGTTACTGCAGTTACTGCAGATGTGCAGTAACTCAAACAATGCTGATGCTGTGAAACCAGGCCTGGGACAACAAGAAAAAGTCAACAAAAGGCCAAGTTGGAGGATTATCTCTGCAAATCTGGGACAGTTGCAGGAGCAGCCCATCCATTAAGGGCGCACAGGGGCTGTCCCCTTTATCTAGCCACCCCCTATGCTAAATGAATAGTTTCATACATAGCATGAATCTATCCATGGCTGCCGCGACCACCCCCTAATTCATGCCCCTTTCAGGACGCCAGCCGCATTAATTATCGTGGCGGGAGGTTTCTTTGAAGCACCTGATTAGAGCCATAGACTCTAATAGGCTTCAAAATAGAGTGGCTCGGAGCGCAGAGTATTGTGCTCCCAATCCCACTCATGTGTGTTAGAATAACAAATAAATATTTGCTTTTCTAACACTGAATCGCCTCTCCGCCAATCAGGAAGCGTGGGTATGTTACCGGTTTCCCGATTGGCGGAAAAAGACAGGCGATCCTATTGGATGCCATTCTTGGAGGAGAAGGGGGATGCATGACTGAAGCCAAGCATGTTAACACTTGCTGGACACTGCTGCCCACTTCCTAGCTGGGGTAAGTGTGGGACTTTGATGCCCCGACTGTCCTCCGGAAGTGGGTTGCTATATACACCTTTGGTGATTCTGTATATACCCCACAGTTCATGCTGTGTATTCCTCTCTGCTGATGCTGTATATACCCCTATCTGGTGATGCTGTAGATACCCCTCTGGTGATGTTGTATAAACCCCTCTGGTCATGCAGTATATACCCCTCTGGTGATGCTGTATATACCCCTATCTGGTGATGCTGTATATACCCCTATCAGGTGATGCTGTATATACCCCTATCTAGTGAATGCTGTATATACCCCTATCTGGTGATGCTGTATATACCGCGATCTGGTGATGTTGTATATACCCCTCTGGTAATGCTGTATATACCCCTATCTGGTGATGCTGTATATACCCCTCTGGTGATGCTGTATATACCCCTCTGCTGATGCTGTATATACCCATATCTAGTGATGCAGTATATACCCCTCTGGTGATTCTGTATATACCCCTATCTGGTGATGCTGTATATACCCCTATCTGGTGATGCTGTATATATCCATATCTGGTGATGCTGTATATACCCCTCTGGCGATGCTGTATATACCCCTATCTGGTGATGCTGTACAGTATGTACCCCTCTGGTGATGATGTATATACCCCTCTGCTGATGCTGTATATAGCCCTATCTGCTGATTCTGTATATAACCATATCTGGTGATGCTGTATACCCCGATCATCTGGTGATGCTGTATATACCCCTATCTGGTGATGCTGTATATACCCCTATCTGGTGATTTTGTATATAACTCTATCTGGTGATGCTGTATATACCCGTCTGGTAATGCTGTATATACCCATATGTGGTGGATACTGTATATACCCCCATCTGGTGGATGCTGTATATACCCACATCTGCTGATGCTGTATACCCTATCTGGCGATGCTGTATACCTTATCTGGCGATGATGTATGCCCTATGTGGTGATGCTGGGCTGTATACTCCTGACACAATGGGTGGAATCTATAAAGGGTGGGGCTTATGAGAAGCTGGAGGGGTCAAAAATGTCACCAGCCACCACTGGACAGTTGGCATCTATATCAATATTAGGAAATATAAGACAAATGTACAGTCTGTAAATGTCTGTCATCACCGACCTCCTATTGTAAATACTAGTTAGCTGAAAGCCTGTTTGCCATGATGCTCCTTTAGCTTAAGAAGTTTCTCAGCCACTGACCAAACCTCAAGTCAGAAATTCTGATGTGTGTGTGCTACCTTAGAGTAAGCAACTCAGAAACGATAGAAACCATGGGCTCAACTAGCATTGCAAGGAAGGGCACCATTGCCAGTTCACATTTTTCTCATGATGTTTCCTTCACAAGAAAAAACTCCCAGCAGAGAGAAGAACAGACTTGCTAGGAACTATTCCCTGGCAAATATATACCGTATGGTGTCATGTGTTGCTGGGAAAAATGTACAATAGTCTATACCAATACCAGCTTCAATCCTTCACCTCACAGGGATTGCATGCTGCTGACTTTCAAAGTAACTGAAGATCTTGATAAAAAAAAAGAAAAAAAATTGCTGTAGATCACAGTGTTCTCCACATACTAAATTTCGCCTCGCCACCGTTGTAGTTTTTCTGCACATTCAGCTCGGTAAAATCTTGTTGCAGCGGATTTATATATAGAATGAATGATTTTGACCAACAGCATCAATTTGTCAATCACAGCCTTAAAGCGCCCCATATAACTAAGCTGGGAGCACAAACCACCATCATTTTGCAAAAAAAAAAAAAAAATGTTATCAACATTGGCACTAGTGTATTTTAATGCTTTCAATTAGGGAGTTAAAAAAAAAAAAAAAAATACATATATATACACATACACACACACATACACACACCGTATAGTCCTCTGTCCTCTAAACTTTCCAATATCTGGGACAGCTGTGGAGAACAGAGAGACAGGGAATTTGGAACAGTTGTCAAGGTTGTCCTTAGTCTCTTTGTCCTTCATGACTGTCTAATATCTGGACCCAAACCTCCTGTCTCTTTGTCCTCGACAGCTGTTTCATATTTGGACCCATATTTCAATGTCTCTCTGGAGGAGAGGAATAGGTATTAAGAACAGAGAGACACATACATTGCGGTTCAGAAGAAGGACAGATGTGGTGGTTATTTGGAACCAGAAGAAAAACTGCTGAGGAGGATCGTTAGTTGGTAATTTGGGTCTGGAAGAGGGATAGGAGGGCAGAGTGTCATGACCTAGGTCTGAACCTGCAACTACTGCTGTATCTGATGATGTCTCTTCTTCTGGAGCCACCTGAGATGCTGGTCACCCTGCATGATCCATTGGACAATCCTGCCTTGTGCCTTGTTTCTACTGAAGCTTGAACGTCTTGCTCCTCCCATGAACTTCCTATTAAAGCCATGCTTTTGTACTTCCTGTTTGCCAGATTATTGTGCTAAATCCAGTCAATATCTTGCTCTTTTCATTCCTTGCACCATCTGTATCTTTGCCACTACTCATTACCAACTTTTGGCTTGTTCCTTGACTGTGCTTCTGCTTAATCCCAACCTGCGCCCACTTGATACTGACCTTTGGCTTAATGACTACGCTTCTGCTTGATCCCTGCCTGCCATATCTGCTACTGGATCCCAACTTTCTCAGCTTCTGGTAGGCGATTCTGAGGACCGTGGCCCGGTACCAAGATGCAGCAAAACCCATCTCTGGCGTCAGAAGCATTAGGGAGTACTGGTTAATGCTTAGACTCGGATGAGCCAGGATGACCTGCTGCTGCATTTATCCAGCTGGTCAGTGGCAACGTCTCTACTGCTATAGCTACTGGCCTCCGAGCCTGACCTCTGACTGTAACACAGAGAGACAAGTAAATTTTGTTTCAGAGGACAGGCAGTTGTGAGAACAAAGGGGGATTTGGGTCTAGAAGATGTACAGTTGTACATGGAAGGGAGATTTGCTTTTGCAAATAGAACAGTCATGAAAGACAGAAAGACTGGTGCATTTGTATGCAGAGGAGGGACAGTTGTGTAGCACACAGAGATTTGATTCTATAAGATGTACAGTTGTAGAGCACAGAGAGATTGGTAATTTGCCTCTAGCAGAAAGACAGTTCTGGGGGAAAGAGAAACATAGAGATTTGGGTTCAGATGTTGGTCAGCTCTGGAAGAGAGATTTGATTCAAAATCTACAGCTGTGCAGGACAGGTAGACATGAGAATTTGGGTTTAGAAAGGGTTAGTTTTGGAGGACAGAGAGATTTGATTGTAGAAAATGCACAGTTAGGGAGGAGAGAAAAGTAAGGGAATTGGAGCCCACAAGGGGGGCAGTAGCAGAAGACAGAAAAAGTTTAGAAGATGGATGACAATGGAGTGGAGAGGGATAGGCAGATTCAGTTCCTCATGCATATAGTTACTGAAGGACCAAGCTGGAAGGACATATTAGAATGTGTAGCTTCTAGTAATAGCTTAACAGCCTGACCCTGTGACCAATCTAAATAGAAGCTGCCCTAGGCCTGAACCACCAAGGCATGGGAATATCTGGTCTGTGGACAATTGTACCCATTAATCATTTGGCAGCTGTTCAAATGCCTTCACAAATATTGGAAATTGACACCCACCATGGCAACCTAATGAGATCATGGTGTTACCCACCACTAGTGGTAGGCCAGGGCTTACCCCCTTTGGTTTATCATCTCTAAATCTCTGCAGTGTTCTAGGGTTTTCTATAAAATAGGTTATTATGACCTAGACTTTCAGAAGGAAGAAGAAGAACCAAGTTTGATCACATGACGTTCATGTCAGTACAGCCCAGCAATGGCAATTTGGGGACATCTACTGAAGGAAATATAAATAATTACTGGATCTCATTCAACCAAACAGCTACTCCTCTGCATTCCACTAAACCCAATTTGAAACATGAAATGTAGAATTTGGCCGTTTCTTCTTGCATTTTTTAAAGATAAGGGAAGTATTATTTCTTCTTTAGATGGAAATATATAAACCCCACATGAATGAAAGATGTTTTCGTCTGTGGTTGTGATCTTTCATTTTACTTTCAATTTCACAGTGGTTCTTTAAAGTCTCGTCCTAAAAAAAAGACAACATTAAATTCCAGATATTCTCCCATGAGGACGCGTGTCTGAATACATAATGCAGTGTGTCTGGATCCTTCTCCACTGACGGCACTGAGCTCCATCCTCCAGGGGTCCGCTATGCCTGAAACTTGCTTTACTCTCTCTGAGAAATCCCTTGGACGTTGACATCTGACCAAGCCAAAATGTTAGTAGTTCACAGGATATCACGCCACAGCAGAGCAAAACCAAAGGGATATCAACCATTTTTAGAAAATACTGCTTCCCAACCACCAACAGTCAACCAACCAACCATTCATTCAGTCTATCTATATATCTATCTATCTATCTATCTATCTATCTATCTATCTATCTATCTATCTATCTGACCATACACATTATAGGTGCTAACCACTATGCAGTTCAACAGCATGTTTGGCTGGTTAGGTAGGACCTACATTGTTTTTACAAATTTAAAGGTGATGGTTTACAATCAGGCTGTAACATATTTTAGATCAACTACATTTAGAAATAATTGTACCGATAGAGGGACTACCTTATTGGATATGATTCAAATGAATGAACAAGTGAACAGCTCATTGAAAGATGGCATACCCAAACCAGCTTTTCCCAATTGAAATATTTACCTGCCACTAGAACAGCCCCTAGTCTGACCCCCATCATCATTCAACCCACTTCCTCTGAGCTCAGTTCATCACTGACTTTCCCACAGGATGTGACTGGACAGTGAAAAGAGAAGCAGCACCATGATAAGCTAATCTCTTTTTCACTCTGCTCTCTCCTTCTATTAGCATGCTTCTTGTCAGCACATGAACCGATTGGCTCTTTGTGCTGCTTTTTCCTCTCTCACTGCAGCCCTGCTCTACAAGGACTGAAAGAAGCTGATACCAGGTCAGTGTATTATTGATTAGACAGCTGCAATATTTAATGTCTTCTGTATCTTCTGGGGATTTAGCTTTCAGAGGGTCCTTACGCTAAATAGCAGTTGGTAAATTGTGTTGATTGATCAGGTCAAAATATGGGTGTGGTCAACTGTATTTTTTCTACTTTATAAAACGCATGTTTTAGATCAGCCTTTCTCAACTTTTTTCACATGGAGGAACCCTTAAAATAACTTTCTGGTCTCAGGGAACCCCTACCAATAATTAAGCCACCAGTATGGTGGTCAGTGGCAAGGTATGCCCTTTATATTGGTGGCCATTTGGAAGCATACCCCCATTACAGAAAGCTAAAAGGATTATTGTTCTCATTGGGAACTTGCCTAACAGGAAGAAATTGCTTACTGCTCAAGGAACCCCTACCATCCCCCGGAGGAACCTTTTGATTCCATGGAACCCTGGTTGAGAAAGGCTGTTTTAATTGTTAATGTAATACTGTACCCCTCAAAATAGCATATAGTAGCAGTAAACAGCAGCTATGACTGATACATTTAGTATACCTTCTTAACCAATGATGATTATTCATCTCTCATGCATCATTCTATAATAATAATTTTCATTTGCTTAATGGTATTTGTATGTCTGTCCCACACTCTAAGGATCCAAGACCAGGTGGTCAAAAACTGCAATATTTGTGTTGAGGTCGGCTAACCCATCCTGTGCTAGAAAAGCTTGAATAGGACAGGTTGAGTTTACGCCAGGCATAAATTTGATTGCCTCCCAGTTTTTAGCCAAATTTTGCAAACTACTGTGAAATTGCTGTTTGTCTAATTTGTGGGCATGCGTCCACCATCCACTACTCATCTACAACAGCTGGAGAATGTAGAAACTCAAAAAGGAAGAGGGTCCGGATAAATGTCACTTGGAACACAACTGCTCCTTTCAAAAAAGGTGGTCTTTTCATTTTGGCTCTTATGAATCTTGGGAAATGTTATATGATCACTCATACTGCTGCTTGGAATGGGCCATGTGATCTTTTAGATGCTTCTTGGAAAGGGTTTAGTGATCAGCTGCCCCATATGATGGATAATGTGGTATTTCAAATACCTCATAGAATGGATCAGATAATCCATCATTGGTTATCACAAGAACTGGACCACACTATCTCTGAAATGTTCCTTGGGACAAGTCAATAAATTCTCACCAACTTGTATGCAGGTGCCATTAGCTAGTCTGTCACCAAGTGGCTCTGTTCCACAACAGAGCCTGGTTACAGAAAGTAGTGCCATCGGGTACTAGGTCCCTTCTAGCTAGAGTCCTACTGTAGTACTGTCATGGGTGAGCCAGGTTGGGAGGAGCCTTAGTGCAGTTGGGGCATGGGAGCCAGAGACCCCACCATCAGGCAAACACAGTCAGCAATTGGAAGCCGAGGATGGGGAGAGGTAGACTTGCACCTAGAAGAGCCGGCTGTAAACTTCCTGACCCTTATGGTGGTGGAGGCTAGGGCGGGTTGCAAAAGGCCTTTTAGGCAGGCTAAGTGTTCCCTGGAGTGTGGCTATTCCCCTGGAGGAACTGGGAGAGGTGTACCCAAGCTAGAGGTGTCTGAAGTGGTCCTAACCCTGTGAGGAACATTAAGTGGACACAGATAGCCTAAGGTGAACCAGAACCTCTGAGTGAGTACTAATGATCTCGGGTAGAGAGACACAAAGGTAGGCAAGATGGCTTACTTAATGTGTTGCGTGTTGCTTTCAGATGTGACTGCTTTGGATCATCCACTATAAGCGATTGACAATGTATAGTTAAGTGACCCCGGGTAGTATGTCGATGTGATGTGGCTGTGAATGTCATTCTTAAAGTAACATTAGTGAAGTGCAGCAACTCTATCATTGCATGGACATTCCTTCCTTTGGGATATAAAGGCTAATGGCTGGGAGTGTCATGAGGAAGCATGGCGTGGCATGGAGAGGGCACAAGATGGAAGAGGGTTTAAGCCTTAAACAAGTGGATTGTTCTTCTGGTAGGAGAAGGTGCAAAACAGGGACTTGTGCTCTTGGCACCATTGTAAACCATTCACAAGCTCCCTTACAAATTGTCACCTAGCATAGGACTTGTCTCTTAAATGGGATAAATAATATCTTACGAACTACCTTTTGAAATGGGTCAAGTAGCTTCTCATCCCTTGCCACCTGTATTGAAGGAAGAGAGCACCAGGTGGAGATCTGAAGATGAAGTCCCTAGACTGTCTTTAGGAAGTTGTGTAAAGAGAAGATAGCACCGGACATATGGTTCAAAGTCCAGTTCAAATATTATTCATCATAAGGTTAAGAGCAAACACAGCAAGCCATTAATCCATGCTGGAGAAATCTACTCAACGATACCTGATACCCTTAATGCATGTTAGAGGATAGAATTTATAGTCCTGCTTTCTCCCAACCCTCACCTGCACAAGTCCTGGTGAAGGGGTATAAACCTCAGAAATATGTTGGCTATCCCTTTAACTCTTTTGATGAATAAAAATAGAACTGGCGTTTCAACCATATGTCTGGTGCTCCCTTCACTTTACACAACTTACTATTGACAGTCTCGGGGCCTCCTTTTAGACTCCTTCAGACCTTAGAGAGCAGCCTCTTAATATATATAACAACAGATCTAAATACCTGACAAAACCCTGATCCAGCACTCCATCAACTTAGTCATTTTAAACCATTGCCCCTTGCAATGGATCATGAGATCCATCATCATCTGCCACTTGGAATGGTTCATATAATCTCTCAGTGGTTGCCACACGACATAGAACCATTTCTTAGTCGAATGCAACCTCTGGAATTGCGGGTCAAATTGAACACGCAATCTCCCAACCAATGCCATTTGAAAGGAATCACATTCATATCAACTGACACCTATCAAGAGCCAGGTAATCTCCCGTCATCTGCCACTTGTACCAGGTCAGGTGACTTCTCACCAACTGCCATCTAAAGCCACACAAAGAGTGAAGCAGGCCTCTAAATAAAAGGGCAGCCTCCCCACTCAACTTGTTAATACGGTAGGCCTCGTATTCCATATTACTGGCCTCCAATCCAGTGCCGAGAGAGTTAAAAGCATCCATCTGGCTCAGTGCAATAAGATGCCCGGGATAAAAAAACAAGACAGCCAACACGAGCCAAAAAATGGAAAATCTTGTTGACAGGTTTAATACGTGACCTTCTTGATCTGCTAAACGCTGTCACAAAAACATTTATTAATATGCAAATGTGCAGCGGCAGTCTGGAAGGAGCCAGGTTGCGCTAATTTGCACATTAATATAATATCTTTTTAGGTGGCTCAGCAATTCATAGCTACAGAGGGGAGCAATGATAGGGCTGCGCTGCTGCAGACAAACAGAGACGATGGTTATAACGTGTCTATACACCTTCCACGTATATCGCCCAGAAAATAACAACTAACCCCTGCAAGGCCTCTGGTCATATTAATCAATGCCACCGCAAGCAATTATCACGCTTCTTTACTAAAGGGATTTGTCACTTTTTTAACCTTAATTGTTTTATTAACCACTTACCAACCGGAAGGTTTTCCAGCTTTAGGACCAGAGCACTTTTTGCGATTCGGCGCTGCGTCGCTTTAACTGACAATTGCGCGGTCGTGCGACGTTGTACCCAAACAAAATTTGCGTCCTTTTTCCCCACAAATAGAGCTTTCTTTTGGTTGTATTTGATTGCCTCTGCGTCATTTCTGATCACCGCTATAAACAAACAAAGAGCGATGATTTTGCAAAAAAAAAAAAAAATTTCTTACTTTTTGCTAAAATTCAAATCCAAAAAAAAAATATATAAAAACATTTTTTTTCACCGGTTTTGGCCGATTTATATAATTCCTCATATTTGTGATAAAAAAACCCGCAATCGGCGTTTATTGATTGGTTTGCGCAAAAGTGGCCGCGTTTACAGATGGTGAGAATTCATTTCTGGGGTTTTTATTTTTTTTTTATTTTTTATTAGTAATGGCGGCGATCTGCGATTTTTAGCGGTACTGCGATATTGGGGCAGACATGTCGGACATTTTTGACACTTTTTTGGGACCAATGACATTTATTCAGCGATCAGAAATTTAAATATCCACTGATTACTGTATAAATGTCATTGGCAGTGAAGGGGTTAACCTGGGGGGGGGGGCTAGGGGTTAACTGTGTTCCCTGGGTGTGTTCTTACTGTGGGGGGTTGGCCTACAATGGGCATGAGAGATCTAACTGATCAGTAGATCTCTCATGCCCCTAACAGAGCGGAGAACCGCCGTGTTTACATCGGCGGTTCCCCGTTCTTAGCCTGTGGCCGCTCATCGCGGCTCACCGGCGGACATCAGGTCCGCCCGAGCCGTGGGCACACTCCTTAGGAGTGCGGCGGGTGCGCGCGCGCGCGCCCCCTAGTGGCTGATTGCAGATCGCCGTCTTTTTACGGCGATTCGCGCTCAGCATCCCGACTGCCACCGTGAAAACACGGCGCGCGGTCGGGAACTGGTTAAAGGTGCGTTTCCATTATGCTTTATTTTTATGGTAAGCGCTATAAAATATTGGTTTTTTTGCAAAATTGTTGCTCTTTCTTTGCTTATAGCGGTGATCAGAAGTGACGCAGAGGGGATCAAATACCACCAAAAGAAAGCTCTGTTTGTGGGAAAAAAAAGGACGCAAATATAGTGTGGATACAACGTCGCACCACCGCGCAATTGTCAGCTAAATCGATGCAGTGCCGAATCGCAAAAAGTGCTCTGGTCCTAACCTGGGAAATCCTTCCGGGGGGGAAATGGTTAAAATAATAATCATCATCATAATATAATATTAATATAACATACTACATATCATTGATAGTAATATATAAGAATAAAAATAAATAGAAATAGAAAAAGATGAAAAATCCATATGCACCATAGGAAATTTAAAACAGAAAAAAAAATGTATTTCTTACGTTTTGCTGAAATTCAAATCCAAAAAAAAAAATATAAAAAAAAATTTCATATTATCGGTTTTGGCCGATTTACATCCTTCTGTAAAAAAAATTGCAATCGGCGTTAATTGATTGGTTTGCGCAAAAGTTGCTGCATTTATGGATGATGAGAATTCATTTCTGGGGGTTTTATTTATTTTTTATTTTTTACTAGTAATGGCAGTGATCTGCGATTTTTAGCGGTACTGCGATATTGGAGCGGACATGTCGGACATTTTTGACACTTTTTGGGGACCAATGACATTTATTCAGCGATCAGAAATTTAAATGCCCACTGATTACTGTATAAATGTCATTGGCAGTGAAGGGGTTAACCTGCAGGGGGAGATCTAGGGGTTAACTGTGTTCCCTAGGCGTGTTCTAACTGTGAGGGGGCTGGGCTACCTTGGGCATAAGAGATCTAACTGATCCCAGTGACAGGGATCAGTAGGTCTCTTATGTCCCCATTGACAGAGCGGGGAACCGCCGTGTTTACATCGGCGGTTCCCCGCTCTTTGGCTCTAGCAGCTTATCGCGGCTCGTCAGCGAACATCGGGTCCACCCGAGCCTCGGGCACACTCCTCAGGAGTGTGTCGGGCACGAGAGCGCACCGGCGTGCGCTCGCCCCCTAGCTGCGCCTGCATTTCTGGAGGGTTATTCAGCGCAGGAAAAGACAAGTGACATTGGACAGATTTTTCAGCAAAGCTGAGCCTGCAGCTAAGAGACAAAGAAGAGAGGAAACCCCTGCAGGAGATCTCCCCAATGTCCTTATGGAGGGGGACTCTCCCTCCGAACAATAACTGCCCCCCACCCACCTTCCTCTGTGCCAGAAGTCACCTCAAGCCAGGTTAGTGTTCTCTCTCTTCATACTATACTGTACTACTGTACTTTGGTTCATATTTTTGTGGTTCAAAAACAAAAAAAAAAAAGGTCAGAACTAGAGTTAAGTGAACCCAAACTGTAAATTTCGGGTCCGTACCGAACTTTCGGGTGTTCGTGTCCCGAACCCGAACGTTTGAGAAAAAGTCCAGGTTCGGGTTCTGGGTTCTGGTATTTTATCACGCATGTTGAATAGCTGCAGGGCAGCCAATCAAGAAGCGTTTCACTGGTTTTCCCTAGAAGCCATCACAGCCATGCCTACTAATGGCATGGCTGTGATTGGCCTGTGCATCATGTGACCCAGCCTCTATATGAGGCTGGAGTCACAGTGCTGCATGTCACATGCTCTCATGTTAGTGTAGGGAGAGAATGCTGCCGGCGCTGTGAGGGACAGATTGCAGATGTAATAACTAGGTAGAGATTACTACTACTGCTTTGAGGGACAGATTGTAGATCTATAACATCTCATCCTGCATTACAGAACGATCTCTCATCCTGCATTACAGAACGATCTCTCATCCTGCATTACAGAACGATCTGATACTGGACTAGATAGAGATTACTACTACTGCTTTGAGGGACAGATTGCAGATCTAATAACATCTCCCATTTTTCTTCCTTTTGCAGCCCCCTAGCACTTTCCAGGACTTTTTTACAGCCATTTTTGTGCCGAAAAGTTCGGGCCCCCATTGACTTCAATGGGGTTCGGGGTCCAGGGTCAAGTTCGGGTAACGTTTGGTACCGAACCCGAACGTTTCCGCGAAGTTCGGCCGAACCCTCCGACCCCGAACATCCAGGTGTTCCCTCAACTCTAGTCAGAACGGATTAACCAGATTTACATTGAACCCTATGGGAAAATTTTCCTTGGTTTGCGACCAATTTGGCTCGCGACCAGAGTCGTTTCACGAATTAAGTTAAGGTATCACTGTACATCAGAGCTTAGACTAGGGTAGGAAGTAGTACAAGGAGCCAATTAGTTCATGTGCTGACAAGAAACATGCTGTATAGGAGGAGATATCAGAATGACATTTTGCTACTTCTCCTTTCATTGTCCAGTCACAGGCTGGGGGCGGGTCCTGGACTACCTGGGCTCAGAGAAAGTGGGTTGAATGATGCTGGTCATCAGACTGAGGACTTCTAGTGGCTTAAAAAAGTACTGCAGTGGCATTCTCTGGAATAAAGGTGAATTTTGCAGCAATAGCTGGTGTTGTTATTTTATCTTTCAATGAGCTATTTTTTTTTAATCGTATTATTTTTAGTTGGAGTTTTGCTTTATTGTGTATTTCCTATCTGCCTAGAGTTCAGCTTTAGCATTCTGCTCCTGGCCTGGCTTTTCTGCTAGAAAACACAAAGATGGCTTTCCAGCATCGCGCCGCTCCTCGCTGCTATCTGAGGAAAAAAAAAGTTGTTAATTAAATGGTAAGGCAGTGGATCCTTTCTGGGAGATATCATTTGCACTTAAAGAATGTGTTACTCCGGGTTCTCGGAGCAGCCATGAAAACAGAACCACGGGCAAGGCAGCAAGTCATTAATCCTGTACAGGCCTTTAATTTATTTCATTTATACAGTGTGAAATTCCGCAGAGCAACAGAATAGAGAGGCAGGAGTTCAGCCTCACGCTGCCTCCCCTCCTGGGCGCCAATTCTTAAAGGGAAATTCCAGCACATTTCCAGACAAAGAGCAATTTCATATGAAGGATCCCTTTTTGTTTGGCAGGAGCTTTGATTGACACAGTCCAGTCTCTATAGGGTGACCTCCCTTGTTGGTGGCTTTAGATATTCCAAAGGTCGATGGGTAATCATGTATCTGCGATAATCCATCTGACTTCTGATGCCCCCAAGAGGCTGCTGTTAGACATAACAGGAAATATACATAGGGTACATCTCTCTACTTTAAAGTTGAACTCAAAAAAAAAAACAAGATAATAATCAATATGGGATTAAAAGATAAAGTAAAAAGAAAACACTTTTTATTGATTTTTTTATTTTCAGTCCCGAGATTTCACCCGCAGTACTTTTATTCTGCCACTAGATGCCCTCAGTCTGAGTGTCATATCTGGGTGTCCAATCTGCGGTCCTCCAGGTGTTGCAGGCAGGGCTGACCCTACCATGGTTCCCAATGGGTCCATTGGACCCAGGCAGCACTTTGAGAGGGGCAGCAAATTGAACCATGGCCACCTCTCCTTCTTTTCTATTTACCCAGCAAATTGACGACCAAGATTTTTTTTCCAGCAGTTTTGTGTGTCGTGATGACAACTGCCCCCGGGCCGCTCCTCCTGCCCCTATACTACTGTAGCCCATCCCTATACTGACCTAGCCTGTCTATATACTACTCTAGCCTGTCTGTATACTACCCCAGCCTGCCCCTATATTACTCTAGCCTGTCCCTATACTGCCCTAGCCTGTCCATATACTACCCTAGCCTGTTCATATACTGCCCTAGCCTGTCTATATACTACCCTAGCCTGTCCATATACTGCCCTAGCCTGTCTATATATTACCCTAACCTGTCCATAAACTACCCTAGCCTGTCTATATACTACCCCAGCCTGCCCCTATACTGCCTTAGCCTGTCCATATACTGCCCTAGCCTGTCTATATATTACCCTATCCTGTCCATATACTACCCTAGCCTGTCCATATACTACCCTAGCCTGTCTATATACTACCCCAGCCTGTCTATATACTACCCCAGCCTGCCCCTATACTTCCTTAGCCCGCCCCTATACTACCCTAGCCTGTCTATATACTACCCTAGCCTGTCTATATACTGCCTTAGCCTGTCCATATACTGGCCTAGCCCACCCCTTGGAATTGAACATAATGGTATTTCATGTAATTTTGCATATAGACAAGGTGCTGTTGCATGTAAATCTGCCTTCCTGATACATTTAATTTTAGTTTTAATTACCATGATATAAAATAATGAATGTGGGGGCCTTATGACGGGCAGCACAATGTCTTGGGCCAGCCCTGGTTGCAAGGCTACAAATCCAGGGGCATTGCAAGGTTCAGTTACATGCATAACACCCAAAGGCAGAGGCATGACCCAAAGCCCTGCAGTGCAGTGGTGCACATGCAAGGGTCGTGGGAGAAAAACGTAATTCCCGCATAATTATTATTAAAATAATAAACAGCATTCCTAAAAAAATGTTCAATTGTAAGGGGGGGGGGGCAGGGCAGCATGACATATTCTTTAGGCCTCATTCGCATTAGGAGATTTGGAATCGCTGTGGGTTTGCCCAGGATTCCAAATCGTATGATGCACGTTTGAGGCCATTATGCTTAATGGCCCCCAAATGTGATGCCCTTCTGTCGCTATTGTGTGCAAAAGAATCACGAGGCAATCAAGGCAAAATGCATGTTGAAAAATCGCGCTAAGCTTGTCACCTAAAATGGAGCATGTCGCATGGGCGACAAACATGTATAGGGCGGTCAATTGAAGTGAATGGGATGCACTGTACGTGACACACGGAAACGCGCATAAAGCGTGCTTTTCAAATAAAATTGCAAGCAGGAATGCTTTGTTCCCACAATGCAATATCTGAACAAGGCCATAGGGTGAAGGTCTGCTTCGAGTTACACTTACAAGTCTTGCCCCTCTCCCAGCTTGTGACTGGACAGTGAAAGGAGAAGCAGCAGACTGATGAGCTCATCCCCTTGTCACTCTGAATGCTCCTCCTATCAGTATGCTCCTAGCACTGCATGACACCTAATTGGCTCCTTGTGTTCTTTTTATTTTTAATTTCTCGCCCTCCCAGTCTGAGCTCTCTTGTACAGGACTGCAAGAGGTGGATACCAGGTCACCTATCAGTGCCCATCAGTGCCACCTCATCAGTGCCCATCAGTGCTGCCTCATCAGTGCCCACCAGTGCCGCCTCATCAGTGCCCATCAGTGCAGCCTTATCAGCGCACATCAGTGAAGGTGAAAAATGACTTGTTTGCAAAATTTTATAACAAACTATAAAAATGTTTTGGGTTTTTTTCAACATTTTTGGCATTTTTTTGTTTGTTTTGCAAAATATATAAAAAAACTGTGATAGTTAAATACCACCAAAAGAAAGCTCTATTTGTGTGTGTTTTTTTTTTTTAAATTTAATATGGGTACAGTGTTACATGACCGAGCAATTGTCATTGACAGTGTGACAGCGTTGAAAGCTGAAAATTGGCCTGGGCAGGAAGGGGGTGAACGTGCCCGGTAGGCAAGTGGCTAATATGAGTCTTCAATATCCTGTCATGTCTATGGGGTGATTTTATGGCATGCAAATATTTAAACACCTACAACCGAAAATTTTCCTATGTTTGATCAGGGAAACGTCCCTTTCGCCTGGGGTTAATTCACGCTCCCGCATTTCGCAGAGGTCCCACTCGTGCCCTAAAGGTTAAACAGATTCCTCCATTTGAACCAGTATGCAAGTGGCTTTTGCTCAAGAGGATTTACTACGCCCTCGGGAGATTATTGCAAGACAGACACAGAGAAGACAATTCTCAACACAATCCCTTGGAAAAAAAAACACAATTCTCAGAATATTTTGCACAATAAGACCCGTCCTCCCTCCCCATGTTCTGACTTTCCATTAATGATCCCTCAACACCCACAAATGCAGAGAGTTGAGCTTTTAAGTCCTCTCTGTGTCTCTGCGGCTGCTTTTTTTCCCCAACATCTCCCGTTCCCTCTTCTTATGTCTTCTGCCTTTTGTTACTTAGCAGATGTGTCAGAGCCGGGTATTCAAATAAGAAGTGCTTGGGCCTGAAATGGAGCTAAAATCATAGAGCTGGAGGCCCTGGGGGGGGGGGGGGGGGGGGC
>BLSH010400950.1:839856-867980 GCA_018402905.1 Glandirana rugosa | reverse complement strand
CTCTCTGTGTCTCTGCGGCTGCTTTTTTTCCCCAACATCTCCCGTTCCCTCTTCTTATGTCTTCTGCCTTTGGTTAGCAGATATGTCAGAGCCGGGTATTCAAATAAGAAGTGGTTGGGCCTGAAATGGAGCTAAAATCATAGAGCTGGAGGCCCTGGGGGGGGGGGCAGAGGTGGTTCAGTGTGGAGTCGTGTGCATGGCAGAGATTTCTGATTCCAGTAATTGTGCACTGGAAAGCTTTTTCCCAGACTTCTCACACTTGTTGTGTCTGAGAGGATCAATGAAGAGGGAGAAAAACAGACCGGGCGGATGAGGATGAGAACACCAGACTGGGTACATTGGGATCCAAAACCGAGAGGACCATCTAGACATGATGGTGGCCTTTCAAATTCTGGTGGTTGCTGTCAGACTATTGTGATTAAAGTAGTACTAAACCCTCCAACTTTCCATTAAATATCTCTCGTTATATGGAGGAGTGTTCCCCGTTCCTTGCTTTTAGTATTAGCTCCTCAGCTTCATTTCCCCTTAGCTCTAGACTGTTCTGCGCCGCTGCCCTGAGCTTCCACATATGGGAGTTATGCACAGGGGACACACTGAGTGTGGGGGAGCGTGCACACTGAGTGTGGGGGAGCATGCACACTGAGTGTGGGGGAGCATGCACACTGAGGGCACAGTGAGGGTATGGGAGTGTGTGCACTGGAGTAACAGTAAGTGTAGGGGAGTGTGCGCAATGATGACACAGTGAGGGTATGGGAACATGCACACTGAGGACGCATTGGGGTTAGGGGAGCAAGAGCACCGAAGATACAGTGAAGGTAGAGGAGTATGTTCCTTGAGGACACAGTAATGGTAGGGGAGTGTGTGCACTGAGGACACAATGATGGTTGGACAACATAAGCAACAGCAAGGACACAGTGTGGGTAAGAGGGCATGTGTACTGAAGACCCAATCAAGGTAGGGGGGGCGTGCATACTGAGAACACAATCAGGATAGGGGAACATGCGCACAGAGAACACAGGGAGGGTATGGGAGCATACACACTGAGAGCACAGTGAGGGTATGGGAGCAAACACACTGAGAGCACAGTGAGGGAAGGGAGCATACACACTAAGAGCACAGTGAGGGTAGGGGAGCATACACACTAAGAGCACAGTGAGGGTATGGGAGCATACACACTGAGAGCACAGTGAGGGTATAGGAGCAAACACACTGAGAGCACAGTGAGGGTATGGGAGCAAACACACTGAGAGCACAGTGAGGGTATGGGAGCAAACACACTGAGAGCACAGTAAGGGTATGGGAGCATACACACTAAGAGCACAGTGAGGGTAGGGGAGCACACACACTGAGAGCACAGTGAGGGTCGGGGAGCATACACACTAAGAGCACAGTGAGGGTATGGGAGCATGCACACTGAGAGCACAGGGACGGTATGGGAGCATACACACTAAGAGCACAGTGAGGGTATGGGAGCATGCACACTAAGAGCACAGTGAGGGTATGGGAGCATGCACACTGAGAGCACAGTGAGGGTAGGGGGGTATGCACACTGAGGGCACAGTGATTATAGGGGAACATGTGCATTGGGAACACAAGGGTAGAGGAACTTGTGCACTGAAGATACACTGAGGGTAGGGGAGCATGGACACTGAAGATACACTAAGGGTAGGGGAGCATGGACACTGAAGATACACTGAGGGTAGGGGAGCATGGACACTGAAGATACACTGAGGGTAGGGGAGCACGGACACTGAAGATACACTGAGGGTAGGGGAGCATGGACACTGAAGATACACTGAGGGTAGGGGAGCACGGACACTGAAGATACACTGAGGGTAGGGGAGCATATAAACTGAGGAAACAATGAGGGTAGGAGATTGTGTGTACTGAAGACACAGTGAAGGAGATTTACTAAAACTGGGGCACTCAGAATCTGGTTCAGCTGTGCATGGTAGCCAATAATCTTCTAACTTCAATTTGTTCAATTAAGCTTTTACAATAAAAACTGGAAGCAGATTGGTTTCTATGCAGAGCTGCACCAGATTTTGCACACTCCAGTTTTAGTAAATCTCCCCCCATTAGTGTAGGGGAGTCTGCATACTAAGGACATTGTGAGGGTAGGGTAGCTTGCGCACTAAAGACACAGTGAAGGTAGGGGAGCATGAACACTGAGAAGGCAGTGAGGGGAGAGTAGCTTGCGCACTGAAGACACACTGGGTAGGGGAATTTGCACCCTGAGGACACACTGAAGGCAGGGGAGCCAGAGGACTGAAGACACAGTGAGTGTGGGGGAGTGTGCACACTGAGGACACAGAGAGGGTAGGGGAGTTTGTACACTGAGGACCTCATAAGGGTAGCAAAGTGCGCACACTGAGGACACAGTGAGGGTAGGGGAGGAGGCAGCAAGAGAGAGGAGGGGCCAGCAGGGAAGTGGCTTCCTACTCTAGGCTTAGGGGTCAGCGTACACCTTGGGTGCACACATGCAGGGGTGGTGGAGCCACCAAAAACCAATGTAAACCAGAAGATTCCCAGATAGACCTTATCAAATTTGAAGGTAAGATATCTGACTACAAAACAAGGCAACGTCTCAGGATGCTTCCTGCCTACTTCAGCACTCTCAAGCTGCAATGACATCACTACCTTAAGGGATTGACCCGATATGAAGGGAATGACATGCTCAAACCCAGCTACTGTACAAATCTCTTTTAAGTCATTAGAGAAAATAAAATTTAAAAAAACAACCACAGAAACAATATTCATTTATATTTAGAAGATGTCACCATCGCCTGGAATTCGTTTCACTTTTTACAAAATTGCACCTGTATCTTAATTAGCCAGCAAGCTGTTTATTTACTTATTCGTGACCGATGGATTCAACAGCAGATGCCTACGGTTGCATCTCGTATCCTTTGCATCCAAAGATGAAAATATCTATCCTTAAAAGTACAAAAACTTTTTTTTCTTTTTTATAAATTATTCATTAAAAAAAACGTTCGTTGGAAAGGTGTGCTTGCTAGTTATTTCCTTGTTATCAACTCATTACTATGCGTATAAAAGAAAAGTGTCAGGCTTACTTTTTAGATTCCCTCTTCTTGTATATTCACAGGGAGCAAGGGATGGCTGTGGACATGCGATGACTCATTGTTGGTTTGATCTGGTGACAATCTCATGTTTGTGGGAGAAGACACTTATCTGCCAAATGCTGTCTGGGGGAGGCGGGAAAAACATCAAGAATTGTCAAGGTTGGAAAAAACGATCCAATTGCTATTGTTCACTCCTCCTAAGTTAAAACGACTGTGGGTGTCTGGCAACTTTGGTTATTCCACCCCTCCATTCAACAAAAGTGCATGCTCAGCCAAATCTAATTTAAGAACCCACCCTCCAACGAATATGCGCTCAGGCTTTAGGTTCATGCCTTCGTCTTGGTACACATAGATCCTGCCTATGTGACGACAGTTGGCAAAAGACTAGTTAGAGCAGGAGGTGATGCCTGAAAGTGGCATAGGTTGGTTGTCTGCTATGCTGGGTGTGTTTGATCTTTGAGTTATGGGATTCAGCAGCTGAAAGGCTGGAGTCGTGAAGGAAGGTTCTGGTGCCACACATAACCCATCAGGGAACAGGTCATAAGTTGTAGGCACTGCTTACCCCGAGAGAAGGGAGGTGTGTTTCTGGCATCCCCTGGTTGTTGGACAAGGAAAGGAGTTGAGCAAGCCTGGTAGGAAGCTCTGTAGAGCAGCTATTCTCAACTAGGGTTCCTCAAGAGGCTACTAGGGGTTCCTTGAGCTGTGGCTAATTGACCTCCCATGACCTCCCGTGTGAAGGTGCTTTCATAGATCCATGTTAATCACCACTTGGCAGAGTCAGGAGCATGGCACTACCGATTTTTAAAGTTGTCTCTAAGGGTGCATTCTACCACTGTAAGGGGGACATTCTTCCCACTGGCCATCAATGTAAGGGGCATTTTCCTAATGACCACTAATAGACAAATCTTAGCAGGGGTTCCTTGAGACATGAAAATAATTTCAAGGATTCCTCTGGGTAAAAATATTGAGAAAAGCAGCTCTAGGGTCTAAATGATCTACTTGAATTGTGTAAAAGTTGCTCAGTGAGTTTAGCTTGCCCTGAAGATCATGATGTTATCTAGTTTTAGGGGTTAGAGGTGAAGAGAAGAAGAACCCTAGTGGTAACAAACTGAATGCCAGCTAGAACAATTCTTGTATACAGTGGACAGTTCTGAGAGTTCTGTCCTTGTTAGACGGGTTCCAAGACATACATTTCCTACAGGGGGCTGCACAGTTTCTCTTGCAAGGGACCACATTTGTGGAGCCCATGCTTTTCCAAGGGCAGGTGCATATCATGATGCCAAAGTTGGGTTCCAAGCTGTCGTGTATTTATGGGTTGTCCATGTGAATACAAATACTTGTGGTGTGGACTTTTCTAGACGTTCAGTAAAGTTACTGTTCAATAGTGGTGCCCATTCCTATCAGGATAACACCTTTGGTTTTAAAATTACATCAGCAAAGGCATGCATCAACTGTGGTGAGGAGAGTTGACACAAGCGTGTCTCCATTTTGGGATCCATTTTCCCCAGAGGCCTTACTACATCTGTCTAACTTTGGGTAGTACATACTCCACTCTTCCTCAGCTGGGATGGCCCATTCTGTTCAGGTTCCAGAGTCAAATCCATAAAACCTGGGTGTGCCAAAGAAGGTATGTAAGCATATTAAAGAGACTCTGTCACTTGGTTCTGAATGGTTCTCCTATGAGAAGACACCCCTACCCATTTTGCAGTGCTAAGATGTCGTTTTGCCTATTTAGGGTCTATCAAGATTTCCCAAAAAAGAATTCTGAACTACAGTCAAGGTCATTAGGCCTGTGCAAATGGCCATCCCTTAAGACAGAAGGACTTACACTGGAACAAGTTGACCTTGGTCTATTCTACCACCATGACCCATTTTTTTGGTAGAACTGAAATGCTCCTTTAACTAGACACAACCTGCTTTTCTTTTTTCAAACAAACAAGGCCATTCGCTGTGGAATCCAAGGAGTTAACCAAAAAGTAAAGATTTTTTTTCCTTCATGTGCTGAGGGCATAATACAATAGGGCACAGTGCAGATGATTTTAGTTGTCGAAGAAATTTGATATATATTTGTAGCAGTTGAATTTTTGGTCAGGCCCTGGGGACGGCCAGCCAAAGAATTCCTAATAAAATGCTGATGATCACTCGGCACAAGGCCTTCTGCAAGGAGGAAGATAGTAAAAAAAAAAAATTTCCCAAATGCCCCGTTTTAGTTGATGTCTCGTACTGTAGGGTGAGATGGTTCTGTACACAATATGTCCTTGTATATGCTGTTTTCAGTGAGCTGCCACTTGGGGATCTTGCAGAGAAAAATGTTCCATCTCCACAGAGGGGAAATCACTGTTTACTGAACTCCAAGCATATATTGCTCTGGATGAAAAAAAGAAACTTCCAAGTTATAAAGAGTCACAAAGTTCTAAGCCTGGACGGAGAAAATAAAATGAACGGCACGCTGAGGTTCTTGGACTTGAGGGACAAACCTAGAAGATCATAAAATGTTAGATGGGATCATGCATGTCACCAGGGTGAGTGACATCTTGGTAGACTCCTGAGCTGGCATAAGACAAAAGTGGGCCTAGGGCAATGATATAACTAGTCAGGCCACCTTTATAAGTTGAAGGGACAATGCTACCCTGGGATTTGTCTTTCAAACCTTTGTTTTGTGTATTCCTTGTTTTAATTAAAGACAGCCTCCGGGCACTCAGCTAGATGAAATCTGTACATATGAACTGTCTTACCTGCCGAATGATTTGTAATACTGTTCCACCATTTTCATGATTCAGGTTCCCCATCCCTTAGCCAGAACTTTAACCTCACTTTTCTCCCATTGAGCTAGTACTACAGCTTGGTCACCGACCCACCCCGAGTCAACTTAATAGGACAACTTGATAGCACTAACAAGGTTATCATGTTGCTCTCTCCTCCTGTTAGCAAGCTCCATAGATTCCAACTGTACTGGATTTGTCAGAGCAGTCCCTCATCCTGGACCTTAGCCCTGATGTTGCTGTGTCCCGGGCAATGTCTGGGGGTCATAGCGCCACCCATATTTGAGCTACTGTACATGCACAATAACTTGATAAAGCATTTGCTACGGTGGTCAGACTCTGCAAATGGGCAGCAGTCCCCACATATTTAAAGGTGGGGTTTGGGTGGGCCACTTCTGTAAGTGATCATGGTCACCTGGGCAGACCGGAGTTGGAATGTGAATGGGGAGTGGGACTGAAATGTTGGTAATTATGAAGCTGTAAATATTACAATTACAGCATTGTACAGTGAAATGCAACCGGACTTCCTCACAGTTTTTCTCCTTCTCAATTTGGTGGGGATCTGCAGTGGTGGGTGAGTTGAATATTTTCATGGCGGACTCTGAATTTCCATGCCTTGCCCATATCTGTAAACTAACCCATTGTCAAAATTGGAAAAAGCTGCTGAAAACATTGCTAAGACGTGAGTCATGCAGAGCAGCATGCAGCTCTGGAATCTGATGGCATGCAGCATGTTCATTCTAACATTAACTCTTCTATCTCTTTTGCTTAGCCCTTCCACAAACTGCAGCATGGCACTGGAAGCCTGTATCTACTCTATGGAGTTTATTTACAAAAAGCAAAGAGATGTCCACTTTGCAAGAGATTTTTTCCCAGAGCTTAGTGAATGAGGTGAAAATACTTTATTTTTTATTTCTTAGCATGTGATTGGGTATCTTTTGCAAAGTGAAATTTAAGTGATTTCTTTAAAGTGGACCATCACCCTTAAATATATGTCATGTTACCCTGTCCCCCCCCCCCTCTTACAGTTGGATATCATTTTATTTTTTATTATTATTATTTATTTATCAGCCTAACAAACAGAAAGCTTAACTAACAACTAACTATATAGAGTACAATATATGCAAAATGGGGAACACAGAAAAGCAGGGGAAAACTAAAGGTGCAGTGTGCAGATGGGAAAGGGAAACCAAAACTGGGATCATGAACAAGGGAGGGCAGGATATAGGGTACAGGGCAGGATCAATGGCAAACAGAATCTGGCAGCAGCAAAACACTGGAGTATTAAGCACTAGTAGGGGAGGACCTAAATGCCCTCCCAGCAGCCAGCATCAAGTGGAAACTGATTAGTGGAATATGCTGGCTGCTGGGAGACACCTGCTGGTGGATACTGGAACTACGCCCTTCTCCTCTGGGAAGCACAGTGCCACCAGCAGGTGATCCTAGTCCTGACAGCAGCACTTTCTAATTTCTTGCCTAGATGAGAATAACATCTGTGTGCCCCTCCCCTTTGAATGTGGCCAGATGTGACTTGAATATCTGGGTATGTGCAGGTTTCCCTGCGCATGTGCTAAGACGCCAGTTGTGGAAGTCCTAAACCTTTGCCATCTTCATGCATGTGCAGGAAATCTCCTGCCCTGAAGGCCCGGCAGAGCCCTTTGGCACATCCCGGGGGGGTGGGAGGGGGGGCAACGGAGCGAATACACAAGGCACTGAAGTTCCTCTTTAAGCTCTGGGGCAAATTCCCTTGCAAAGTGAGCAGCCTATCTGCCTATAAATCAACCCCTATAGGTTGTGCAGAAGCTCCAGTCGAAAAAATGATCACAGCTCCTGTCCGCCCTCTGTTATTTTGGCAATATTTTGACACCTGTGGTCAAATAGTATCCCAAGCTAAAATTACGCAGTCAGCCCATCATGAGCCCTTTTATCTCATCTGTAAAAGACGCACTTGGCTTTTTCCCAGACGGAAATCAGGAAAGGAAGCCAGAGTTGACCTTACGTAGGGCAATGCCGGGGTCTGCCGAGATTTAAAACCCAAGAGATCGCGTCTCGATGATAGGATGGTTTGAAGCCATCTGGTGCTCCACTTGAGAGACAATGAGAGGTTGAAGCTCTGATGTATTATATTCAGTCCTGCTTAGCAATAAAACAGGGTAAGTCAAGCATAGCTCAGTACCTAATTGGGTGTTCACATAGGACTTAATTGGTTGTATTCCTGCATCAAAATTCTGCAACCTTCATCTTCCACCGAGCCCCTCTCAGAGACTAATGAGCTTTGTGTAACAGCAAACATTTCGCTCTGTTGTGCTAATTCATTAACATAATGGCCAATACAATAAGCAGTTATGATAATAAACACTAATAAAGAGAACAGCACTTATCCCCAGCAACATCATGCTTACGTACTCAATACGGGAACAAAAAAAAAAATCTCCTTTTCTTCCTTTGTAGACACGAAGGAGGATAAAACACCACAAGCTGCATTCATTGAGCTTTGTGGGCCTCAAAGTGGTGCCTTCCCTTTACCTGTCTTCCTATTCCTTTGAGGATTTTTTTTCCTTTTTGAGACTTTTAGCTTACAGATAAAATGACCAAAAATTACATTAGAAAAGGAAAAAAAAAAAAAGGAAGATTTAATGGCATGCATGAGATCATTTATTTGGAGTTAATTCCAACTTTCACTGCATTGTTTGAAGACATTAAATTAAACTCTAGAGTATGGATACCAGATGGCTGACAGTCATTAGGGGACAAGGGATCGTCAGCCGGGAAACATAATGGAAGGTTGTGGCGGGGCTAGGACAAACCGTGCACACCTGATGCTGAAAACTACTGCAATGAAGAAAAAAAAAGTAATTCCTCTATATCAGGGATAAGCAATTAGCGGACCTCCAGCTGTTGCAAAACTACAAGTCCCATCATGCCTCTGCCTCTGGGTGTCATGCTTGTGGCTGTCAGAGTCTTGCTATGCCTCATGGGACTTGTAGTTCTGCAACATCTGGAGGTCCGCTAATTGCATATCCCTGCTCTATATCAAGATTTTTTAAACCCTCCCTCCCCCACACAAAATATGGCTCAAAATTTGTAAATCTTAAAGTGTACGTAAATCCAAGTCCAAAATGTAATAAATTGCAGCCTATCAGTCCTTAGATTAGATGGCTGCATTATTCTATTTTTTTAGGTATATTTTCCTTACTTTTCACCTGGTAATCCTACCAGTAACACACTTGTAGGCAGGTATATCCACCAACCTGAAGGTGGCACGGTGCTGTTCTTCAAGCTGGCAGGAGACCATTGAGAACTAATTTGTCCCCTGCTATGGACTCCAGGTAGCCATGTTGGGGAGGACAGCATATCTTATTCAATACCAAAATCCTGAGAGATTAGGACAGCCATTGTTGACATGGAGTTCCTTAAAGAGGAGATTCTGCATCATTCGTTGTGCCCCACAGTGTGGGTCTAAGACAGAAACAGAGCCCCCACCTGTTAGGGAGAGAGTAGGAGTAGTGATAGGGAAAGGTATCTGTTGAGGAGTGAGGGAGTCGGTTTTCCCTTACAGGGTGTCTCTTCTGCCATCTTCCTGGAACTGTCTCCAATTAAGGTTTTTAAATTCCTCTCTCCCCCTCACAAAAAATGGGTCCAAAATGTTATATTGTAAAGCGGATCTAAACCCAGGTACAAAAATGTATTATATTTCAGCCTACCAGCCCTTAAATAAAATGGCTGCATCAGTCTAGTTTTTTTAGGCATACTTTCCTTACGTTCGACTTGGTGATCCTGCAGTAACACACTTGTAGACAGGTGTTGGGCTGCAGTATATCCACCAACCTGACGGTGGCACTGTTCTGTTTCATCAAGCTGGCAGGACAGGAGACCACTGAGGGCTAATTTGTCCCCTGCTATGGGCTCCAGGTTGCCATCTTAACGAGGGCAGCATATCTTATTTCATACCAAAATCCTGAGAGATTTGGACAGCCATTGTTGACATGGAGTTCCTTAAAGGGGAGATTCTGCATCATTTGGGTTGAGTTCACACTGGAGAATGCAGTGGCTCACAGCAGGAGTTCGGTGTTTCTCTATTCATTGATTCAGGTCTGATTTCAGCCCGAATTTTGGGCTGAATTCGGACCTGAAATAGACCAAAAGGCACACGGGACTCCTGTGCAATTCGCACCGGAGCCGCTGTAGAGATGTGTGAACCGGCTTCATAGAGAGCCGGTCACAATCTCCTGCTATGCAAATTGGATGCAGGGAAACCCACATCCAATTTGCAATAGTGTGAACCCAGCCTTAGACAGGAACGGAACCCCCACCTGTTGAGTCTGTTTCCCATTACAGGGTGTCTCTTCTGCCATCTTCCTAGAACTGTCTCCAATCAAGGTTTTTGAATCCCCCTCCCCTCACCCTCACAAACATGGATCCAAAAGGACATATTGTAAAGTGGATCTAAACCAGGGACAAAATGTACTATATTGCAGCCTACCAGTCCTTAAATTAAATGGCTGCATTAGTCTAATTTATTTAGGCATACTTTCCTTATTTCGACCTGGTGATCCTGCCAGTAACGCACTTGTAGGCAGGTGTTGGGCTGCAATATATCTACTGACTTGAAGGTGGCATTGTGCCATTTCTTCAAGCTGGCAGGAGACCACTGAGGACACATTTTCCCCCTGCTATGGACTCCAGGCAGCCATCTTGGGGAGGACAGCATATCTTACTGCATACCAAAATTCCACAAGATTTGGAAGGACATCTTGACACAGAATTCTTTAAAGTGGAGGCAGAGACTGGGGATTGCTTAATTATGACTAAGGCCCGTAGAGTCTAAAACATGTCAACATCTTTCCTGCTGGATTTTAACTCCTTTAGTTTGGACAATCAATAAACATTTGAACCCCACAGTTCACCATGTTGCCAGCTTTTTTGGATCTTATATGGTGTAGAGCAGCTTGAAGAGGCTGAGAGCAAGGCACCGATGCAAGATTTTCCCTGTTGAGGTGAGCTGACTGGGTTGCAGCGCAGTTTGTTTGGTTTTATTTTCCAACATTGAGGTTTGGAGTCTTTTACCTCCTCCAAGACAATTACTCCTCTAAGATTCTGTGGTCTGTAAGTGCATGATATATTGCTATTAGAAAGTGTGTTATGGATCAGTATCACCTTCTGCCTGAAGAAGTCAATGGCTACACTCAGTCTTTCACTGTCTCAATGAAGGCAAATGTGGTTGTCATTCAGGCTGGACTTCAAACATGAACTAAAATTTATTTTGTGCCTTCACCTTCCATGCCTGAGAGACGGCGCACAACCATCAGAGCCACCATGTAAATCCAAAGTAGAGCAAATGGCCAGCAGTAGAAAACGTTGAGGTGCTGGCCATTTCTTCTTTGTTGGACTTCAAACATGTCTGCCTCTGTTCACCTCTATTACATTGGGGCTGGTGGGATTAGAATGACATCATGCCCTCAGATCCTGGGACACTGTTGACCCCATCAATGGCTTCAGTTTTGTCTGCCCACTTCAATCACTCCCACTGTTTGGTTTGGTCCCACCCAGACACCGCCTCCAAATATGCAGGAACTGCTAATCACACCCACTCTATGGGTTGGTCCTACAGATACCCAGCCTGGAAGATTGCCCACCTGCAGCCCCAATCGTACATACAGTAACACAGATAAGGTTAATTAACACTAAAGCTGTGATCCCAGAACTTTGGGCAGAGGGCCAAGATATGGGACAGTAGACATTTATTGATTAGTAGTTTACAGAAGCATGATATGGTTGTGTTTCCAGTACTGGAAGAGTAGAGTAGGAGGGTAGAGTTGTCCTTTAAAGTAAACCTAACCCAAGCTAAATTGGTGAAAAATACATAATCAGCCACCCCTCCCACACTAAAAACTGTATTCCCAGATGTACTTAAATGCCAATTCAGCTCGGTCCAGCCCCCTCCTATACCCTGATACCGTATTCTTTTTAAATACTAAAAATAATTTTAAAAAACACACACACTTTAAAAAAAAACACTATACTCTTTAATGAAGTTAAATATTATTATTAAAAATAAAAAAATAAATTACTATATATACTATATATATATATTGTATTTTTTAAATACTAAAACTATACAAGTAAAAACATAAAAAAAACACACACTCTACCCTTTAAGTCCATAAATTAATAAATACATATAAACAAATATTTATATATATATGTTTATATATATATATATATATATATATATATATATATATATATATATATATGCAGTATCTCACAAAAGTGAGTACACCCTTCACATTTTTGTAAATATTTTATTATTCCTTTTTATGTGACAACACTGAAGAAATGACACTTTGCTACAATGTAAAGTAGTGAGTGTGCAGCTTGTATAACAGTGTAAATTTACTGTCCCCTCAAAATAACTCAACACACAGCCATTAATGTCTAAACCGCTGGCAAAAAAGTAAGTACACCCCTAAGTGAAAATATCCAAATTGGGTCCAAATAGCCACCCCCGGGTGTCATGTGACTCCTTCGTGTTACAAGGTCTCAGGTGTGAATGGGGAGCAGGTGTGTTAAATTTGGTGTTATCGCTCTCACTCTCTTATACTGGTCACTGGAAGTTCAACATGGCACCTCATGGCAAAGAACTTTCTGAGGATCTGAAAAAAAGAATTGTTGCTCTACATAAAGATGGCCTAGGCCAGGGGTAGGCAACCTCGGCTCTCCAGCTGTGGTGAAACTACAATTCCCATGAGACATTGCAAGACCCTGACAATCACAAGCATGACTCCTAAAGGCAGAGGCATGATGGGATTTGTAGTTTCACCACAGCTGGAGGGCCGAGGTTGCCTACCCCTGGCCTAGGCTATAGGAAGATTGCCAAAACCCTGAAACTGAGCTGAAGCACGGTGGCCAAGACCATACAGCAGTTTAACAGGACAGGTTCCACTCAGAACAGGCCTTGCCATGGTCGACTAAAGAAGTTGAGTGCACGTGCTCAGCGTCATATCCAGAGGTTATCTTTGGGAAATAGACATATGAGTGCTGCCAGCATTGCTGCAGAGGTTGAAGGGGTGGGGTGTCAGCCTGTCAGTGCTCAGACCATACGCCGCACACTGCATCAAATTGGTCTGCATGGCTGTCATCCCAGAAGGAAGCCTCTTCTAAAGATGATGCACAAGAAATCCCACAAACAGTTTGCTGAAGACGAGCAGACTAAGGACATGGATTACTGGAACCATGTCCTGTGGTCTGATGAGATCAAGATAAACGTATTTGGTTCAAATGCTGTCAATTGTGTGTGGCAGCAACCAGATGAGGAGTACAAAGAGAAGTGTGTCTTGTCTACAGTCAAGCATGGTGGTGGGAGTGTCATGGTCTGCGGCTGCATGAGCGCTGCCGGCACTGGGGAGCTACAGTTCATTGAGGGAACCATGAATGCCAACATGTACTGTGACATACTGAAGCAGAGCATGATCCTCTCCCTTCGGAGGGCAATATTTCAACATGATAACGACCCTAAACACACCTTCAGGACAACTACTGCCTTGCAAAAAAAGGGTAAAGGCAATGGACTGGCCAAGCATGTCTCCATACAAAACCCTATTGAGCATCTGTGGGGCATCCTCAAACAGAAGGTGGAGGAGCGCAAGGTCTCTAACATCCATCAGCTCTGTGATGTCGTCATGGAGGATTGGAAGAGGACTCCAGTGGCAACCTGTTGAAGCTCTGGTGAACTCCATGCCCAAGAGGGTTAAGGCAGTGTGGAAAATAATGGTGGCCACACAAAATATTGACACGTTGGGCCCAATTTGGACATTTTCACTTAGGGGTGCACTCACTTTTGTTGCCAGCGGTTTAGACATTAATGGCTGTGTGTTGAGTTATTTTGGGGGGGACAGCAAATTTACACTGTTATACAAGCTGTGCACTCACTACTTTACATTGTAGCAAAGTGTCATTTCTTCAGTGTTGTCACATGAAAAGATAGAATAAAATATTTACAAAAATGTGAGGGGTGTAAAAAATATTTTTTGTGCTGTGAACAGGGAACAAAAAAAAAACTGTATTACATGGATGAATACATTCTGATGCTGCATCCCTTGTTTTGCCTCTCTAATGTAGGAAAAAAAAAAGCCTAGCGTAAACGGCTTGACCTAGCTGCTGTCCGACTCAAGGAGAGAGCGATCCAGACTTTATTTCGATTAATGAGAGACAAGAATAGGGAGCGACATGGTCATTTTTAACCTCGCCATATTTCGGCATTCCAAACCCGGCGGATCAATACTATCGGCACTCACCGCGCCTCTGTCCACCTCGCGCCAGCGAGCTAACGCTCATTTTTCTTCTTTACTGTACGCGCTCCTACCCGGGTCTTGCTTGAAAGCCTCAAAGCATTTGTCTTTTTTAAGGCAATAAATATTAATGATAAACGGTCGGGGGGGGGGTGGAAACTCTTTGATACGCGCGCTCCTTTGTTTTTTTCCATCATGCGCTTGTCTCCTGCGTTTTGATTTGACGAATAAGGCCTCGGCTGAAATTATGCCTGAAACGCTTATTTTATTAGCAGCCGAGTATATTATTTTTCAAAAAATGGGCACTTGGGCGACCATATTTTCTCGCCGCTGATGGCTTCGTCTATTTATTTACAACGCTGCTGCAAAAGAAGCCGGAGCAGAAGCCTGCTTAATGACTTCGAAAGCGGTACGCCTGCTAACATTAGGCTGTAAAGCATTGAAGTTATATAATGCCATCAAACAGCAGAAAGTTGGATCTTTTCCACGGCACAATCTAATTGCAAGAATGTGTCTTTCAATGGAGAACAAGGGAATTGCGCTCTCTCTCTCTCTCTCCTTTTTTTTTTATATTCCACAACATTGAAGTTTTTGGTTTCCTAATGTTAAGTAATCTGCATTTTCGTATTTTTTTTCCCTTTCATTTTTATTTTATTGAACCGCAGAGAATAATCTAACATCTTCGGGTCTTTGAGAAGTTTGTAGAAAAAAATAAAATAAAACGCGCGGTGCCTTGTGCAAAGAGGTCTTTTTTTTTTTCAGAGATTTTTTTTTTTTTTTTTTGTCTTTTCTTAAAACTCTTATTGTAATGCCGGGGCTTTGAGAAATTGAATTACAATAGCGGCAGGATATTTCGAGCCTTCGGGCATAGTTGACTCTATTGGTAGCATAAACCTCTGGGACCCGGTGTAATATGATGTCCACCCCCTCCCCTGTTACTGCCTTGCCATGGCACACTTATGCAGGATGTGCAGAGTTAAAGTCGATACAAGCTAATGTAACTATGTAATCATTATTTCATCATTAGATGCTTTCTTTTAAATGTGTACATGTAAGAGAAAGAAGCAGCACGAGCAGCCAATCAGTGTCTGCGCTCACAAGGAGTATGCTGAAATGGGGGAGAGAGCAGAGTGACAGAGCGATTAGCTCCAGTGCTCCTTCTCATTTCACTGTCCAGTCACAGGTTGGGGGCTTGTCCGGGATGGCCCGATTCAATTATGCTGGTCGTCAGTCTGAGGACATCTAGTGGCTGAAAAAAAGCCCTGCAGGGTAGTTCTCTGCATTACAAGCTGGAAAATGCGCCAAAAGCTGGATTTGCTATTTTATCTTTAAATAGGCTATTTATTTTTATCTTGTTGTTTTTGGCTGGAGTTCTGTATTAAGCATTAAAGGATAAGTTCACCTTTGGGAACATTTTACATGTTCCACCCATTTTTAGGGTGGAACAGGTAACATGATCCCACTGCTGCAGCCATTCCCCGACATGCCACCTCCAGTGACAGGGAGCGGGGGATCTTCTCCCCGAACTTGCTGTCACAATTTAAAAAAAAAAAACGCGGCCGTGCAGGGGTCTACCCATCTGGCCGTGTCACTCATTGACAGAGTTCTGTGAATGAGAGAGCTACAAATACCAACATCCTTTGCGGCTGTTGGCTTGTAGTTCTTAATTAACTACCAGGGCGCTGTTGAGCATTCTAGGTAGTTTATTATTTCTTCCTGTCAGTCTGTAATTGTCTGCCCATAGGACGTATGAGCAGACAACTTAAGCCTCGTACACACGGGACGACGATCGCACGCACAACCGTGTTGAATCGTATGTTGGCTGTTGTATGCAGCATACTGACTGCACTACACGATCGTACGACCACAGAAGAACGTTCAGGTGCATGTAATTAGCATCCAGCCATTCCCGACTTCTGAGCATGCGTGTTTTGCACAATACAACTTGTTGTACCAACTGCTCTGTACACACGATACAACGGTCGTATGAGAGCTTGTTGGTACGACCAAGTTTTCTAGTCTGCTCATACAACTCCCTTGTACGACCGTCGTATGTATGTACAAATCGCGCATACGAACGATCTATATCGCATACAACGGTCGTGAGTACGACCTGTTGAATGCGATCGTCGTCCCGTGTGTATGGGGCATTACACAGACAGTCTGCAGGAGTCCTGCATTGCACCCGCGATGTGCAATGCTTTGCAAGCTACTAGTAAAAAAAAAATAAATGCATGTTTTTTTACCTGCATTTAATTATTTTAAGTGAACTTATGCTTTACGTTTAGCCCTCCATCTGTCTTTACTGACTTAAGAATGCAGTTAAGTACCACTTATTGCTTCCCTATCCTTAAAGTGGACCTTCCAGTAACTTTACTCGGCCATACACATGCCAACATAAAGCAACAATATATTTTGCTCTACCTTCTAGCAATAAAAAGCTGTTCTTGCTTCCAGTGACTTTGCCTAGGCTGAGATGATGTCATCAGTCTGTTGCAGGCAGGAGGAAGAATTTTCCTAGTCTCCTCTCCCCCTAATGATCAGATTGCAACACTGAAAGTTTTCTAGCAAGTGGCTGGGTTAGATTTCTTTTTTTACTTTATTCAATTTTTAATTTATCTTTTTTTAAATGTAATTGTATTTTATTTGTACATTTGGTTCTTTGTCATGACTCATATTCCTTTAAATGTATAACTGTTTTATTCAAATTTTTGAAAAGTAGAAAAATGTATTAACTGTTTATATATATATATATATATATATATATATATATATATATATATATTTATTTTATTTTTTATTATTATTTTTTTTTTCATCTTTATTTCGCACATTCCAATAAATAAAATTGTTCCTCTATGTTCTCTGGCCTCTATGTACGCTGTACCTTGTTGCCAGCTTTTGTACACGGGCAATTAGTCCCGACCACCCTCTGCTTAGCAGTGTGGGAGGAGTTACGTCACAGTTAATGCTCATTGGCTAGACTTTGTAATCTGATCTCCTCCTTTTTTTTCAGTTAATAATAACCAATTCAGCTTGTTACTGCCACTTGCTGGCTGCAGATGGTAAATAGCAAATGCAATATTTTAGTTTTACCCAATAAAAATAAAAAAGTGAATAAAAATTAAACAAAACATTAACAACTAAAAAAAAAAAAAAAAATTAAAAAAAAAAAAAAAATATATATATATATATATATATATATATATATATATAAAACCACACTATACCCCTTCAGCCAATTTTCTCCATAACTGTTTTTGACAGCACAGCACAAGTAAGGATTAAGGAAGCCACGTGCATGAAATAAAGGCATACAGCCATGGCGCAGGATTTTTATAGTATAGTATATCATTAGTCATTATGAAAGCTCTCGGTTACCAGTGGAACAGGGGGGGACCTCTGACCTCCTGTGATCAATGTTAATAAAATAGAACACAGGGACACTGGCCAAAAGTGGAGGGAGCCATCCTCTGTTCTCTGACAATGTGCTTCTTTTTACTTTGTCAGCTGTCAGAGAAAGGCGCGAGGCCGCGGCGAGACGTGAGTTGAGGTGCTAAATGGCAACTCTTTACCTCGTCCTGGGAGCTTTTATCTTCCTAAGGATGGGGACACCTTCTCTTCTCCCGTGTCACCGAGAGCCCCGCTCACAAAAGATACAACAGAGGAGAAATTTTAAAAAAATAAGCAAAGCGAGCGCAATTAGGAAAAGATATTTATAAAGAAGAGCCGATCTGAGATTTGTAGGCAGCTTCCTATCTGGGTGCTCTGGCCGGTTCTCCAAGGGATTGGGTTGACCGGAGAGCAGTAATACTAGTGGGATGTTCTTAGGTCTGTACGCCTGCTGTGCCCATCATGAGGGGTTCCCACCATCTCTGCACTGATTTCTTGGGTCTGTACACCTTCTGTGCCCATTATGAGGGGTTCCAGCCATCCCTGTTGTGAGTTTCCGAGTCTGTACATATGCTGTGCCCATTATGAGGGGTTTCCACCATCCCTGCCCTGATAACCCAGTCCTGTACACCTGTTGTGCCCATTATTAGGGGTTCCCTCCATCCCCGTGCTGAGTTCCCATTTCTGTACAACTGCTGTGCCCATTATGAGGGGTTCTCACCATCCCTGTGCTGAGTCCCGAGGTCTGTACACCTGTTGTGCCCATTATGAGAGGTTCCTACCATCCCTGTGCGGAGTTTCCAGGTCTGTACACTTGCTGTGCCCATTATGAGGGGTTCCCACCATCACTGTGTTGCGTTCCCATGTCTGTACACCCGCTGTGCCCATTATGAGGGGTTCACACCATCCATGTGCTGAGTTTCCAGGCCTGTACACCTGCTGTGCCCATTGTGAGGGGTTCCCACCATCCCTGTGCTGAGTTCCAGGGTCTGTACACCCGCTATGCCCATTATGAGGGGTTCCCACCATCCCTGTGCTGAGTTCCAGGGTCTGTACACCCGCTATGCCCATTATGAGGGGTCCCCACCATCCCTGTGCTGAGTTTCCAGGTCTGCACTCTTTCTCTTCTATATATTTGTATATAAAAGACATTAAATACATATATACTGTAATACATATTCACACAGTATATATAAAAAACAAATGAAAACTTTTTTCTGTAAAACATACACATACAAGGTCTCAATTCACAAAGCTACCACACAGGATAATTCTCGCTGTACGTGGAAACGCATCTTTCCAGCACCACATTGAGGTGTAATCCAGCCCCTAAAGCGTTGTGAATGGAGCCCATTGATGGGGTTTTGGTCGTCAATCTGACATCATTAACATACATATCATGAAGCGGGAACAAGCGCAATTTTCCGAGTGATTCTCACGTGATTATGCGTGTCGCATATTGCCAGTCCATTCATTTGAATAGGCTGCCCTATGCGCATTTGTCACCGAAAAGAACCTACTCCTTTTTGGGTGACAAGCTTCACGCATTTTTTAAAAGGTTAAAGGCATGGCTTGCTGCGATTGCTGCGCAATTTTGTTGCACGACAGAATCTCATCTCGTTTGGGGTGCCATTAAAGAATAATGTCACCCAAAAATGTGTTACGCGTCCTGCGAAGATTCTGCCAGAGATCTGAAATTGTGAGATCTGAATGGAGCCTAAATGGATCTTTGTTTCGTCGCCGACGCATTTCTGATACTTTGCTTCTCTCGTCCTGCTCTTTTTTTGCCGCCCTTTGACCAGCACTGCATATTTCTGATCTGCAGTAGAACATTCAAATTTGCCGGCGCCCAAATTTGATGTACAACACGTAGTTCCATTTTAGATTGGCTTGTATTGACCATGAGCCTCCCCTCCACGATTCCCAGCCTATCCGTAATTAACAGATGGCGATCACCATTGCGGCAATCTCATCCTTGACTTACTCCTGACATGATGGTCCATTTAGCGCACTTGACACGTGATGGATGATGCGGGCCGGGGTCACGGGAGCTCCGACAGGTTCACATCACGCCGCAGTTTACCGTGTTTCCTTCGCTGTGATTTATGACGTTTTAGGCGTTTTATGGAGCGCTCTGTCAAATGTCGTTATTTACAGCCGAGCCAAGGATATTTAACGCAGAGAGCGAAGGCTTCGGGTCAGGATCCCACTAGAAATACAACGCTATTCCAGGGAATTCTGATTACGTTTTTTTTTTCCCCTACTGGTGGCCTGCATATATATTATTAAAAGGATGCAAAAAATGCACGCTTAAAGCTCAACTTCAGGCATAATGTTTTACTTTGTTTTGGATGGATCGATGGTCTGCAGTCTCTGACCATCTCCTGTAATATATCTGCAGTCTCTGACCATCTTCTGTAATATGTCTGCAGTCTCTGACCATCTCCTGTATTATGTCTGCAGTCTTTAACCATCTCCTGTAGTATATCTGCAATCTCTGACCATCTCCTGTACTATATTTGCAGTCTCTGATCATCTCCTGTAATATATATGCAGTCTCTGATCATCTCCTGTAATATGTCTGCGGCCTCTGACCATCTCCTGTACTATGTCTGCAGTCTCTGACCATCTCCTGCATTATGTCTGCCGTCTTTAACCATCTCCTGTAGTATGTCTGCGGTCTCTGACCATCTCCTGTAATATGTCTTTGGCCTCTGACCATCTCCTGTACTATGTCTGCAGTCTCTGACCATCTCCTGTATTAAGTCCGCAGTCTTTAACCATCTCCTTTAGAATATCTGCAGTCTCTGACCATCTCCTGAAATATGTCTGCAATCTCTGACCATCTCCTGTACTATGTCTGCAGTCTCTGACCATCTCCTGTAATATGTCTGTGGCCTCTGACCATCTCCTGTATTATGTCTGCAGTCTCTGACCATCTCCTGTATTATGTCTGCAGTCTTTAACCATCTCCTGTAGTATAACTGCAGTCTCTGACCATCTCCTGAAATATGTCTGCAGTCTCTGACCATCTCCTGTACTATGTCTGCAGTCTCTAATCATTTCCTGTACTATGTCTGCAATCTCTGATTATCTCCTGTAGTATGTCTGCAGTCTTTGACCATCTCCTGTAATATGTCTGCAGCCTCTGACCATCTCCTGTACTATGTCTGCAGTCTCTGACCATCTCCTATTTTATGTCTGCAGTCTCTGACCATCTCCTGTAGAATTTCTGCAGTCGCTGGCCATCTTCTGTAGTATGTCTGCAGTCTCTGACTATCTCCTGTAGTATGTCTGCAGTCTCTGACCATCTCCTATTTTATGTCTGCAGTCTCTGACCATCTCCTGTAGAATTTCTGCAGTCTCTGGCCATCTTCTGTAGTATGTCTGCAGTCTCTGACTATCTCCTGTAGTATGTCTGCAGTCTCTGACCATCTCCTGTTGTATGTCTGCAGTCTCTGACCATCTCCTGTAGCATGTCTGCAGTCCCTGACCATCTCCTGTAGAATGCCTGCCGTCCCTGACCATCTCCTGTACTATGTCTGCAGTCTCTGACCCTCTCTTGTAGCATTCCTTCAGTCTCTGACCATCTCATTTAGTATGTCCGCAGTCTCTCCCCATCTCCTGTAGTATGTCCACAGTCTTTGACCATCACCTGAAATATGTCTGTAGTCTGTGACAATCTCCTGTACTATGTCTGCAGTGTCTGACCATCTCCTGTTTTATGTCTGCAGTCTCTGACCATCTCCTGTAGAATTTCTGCAGTCTCTGGCCATCTTCTATACCATGTCTGCAGTCTCTGACCATCTGTAGAACGTCTGCAGTCTCTGACCATCTGTAGAACGTCTGCAGTTTCTGACTATCTCCTGTAGTATGTCTGCAGTCTCTGACCATCTCCTGTAGTATGTCTGCAGTCTCTGACTATCTCCTGTTGTATGTCTGCAGTCTCTGATGCCCCATGCACCCTGTTCATTGAATTAGACTGCACTAGGGTGTATTTTTGGATCAAAATATGGAACAGCAAAGGTAAAAATGTGAACATTACAGAAAATATTGTCTGTCAGGTAAAGGTTATCATATTGATTTCAAAGTCTGCTCTTGCCGAAAGCCGAGCACACTTTCCCTTTAAGCCGGCATAGCGATCGGTGAGACGTTCGCGGTGTGAAGGTTTGCCGGCTGCGGCATACTAAACAGCTTTAGAGCATAACACAGGTGTAATAATTAGCAGCCCTGGGATCCCCTCCATCAATAACCGAGTCACGAGGGCCCCCGCAGCGCATAAATAAGTAACAAAGGTCAGGCCGCGGTAGGAGGGGCAGACAGTCACGGATGACTTGACGCGTCTTCCTGAGACAATTCACCTGCTGTTCCGGAGTGGAGGCGCTCCGCTCAGCCCGCGTCGGATTAATAAGTGTCAACAGCAGAAAACAAAACATCATTATCCGTTAATTATCCCCGGAGAGCTGACATCATCCGCACCGACCTCGCCGCAGCACCGCGTCTGCTCACAGCCAATGGCGGGGTGCTGATTGGCCACAGGGACCTCGCGGGTCGAAGAACGGCTCCTCGGGGTCATGGCTTATGTCTCCTGTGTTGGTGATGATGTCACATCGACGGCTTCTTGGGGTTTTTCATTTTATTTTGCTTTCTGTTATTGTTTGGTCAGTTCTCAGAGGACTTAAAGTGTCCTCATCATCCACTGGAGGTGGCCATTGTTACAGCGGACAGACAGGAGGGGGCAGTCACGTGACTGACGAGAGCGACGACAGGCGTCATACAAGCGGGAGGGTGGAGGACATCAGATCTTCCCTGTAATCTGCTCTCCTCCATGTGTGCAACTTACATCCCCATATTACACATAGCGGATAGATAAGAGATTTTCTCTAAGGGTCGCTTATAGGGCACAGGTGACCCAATAGTGGGCGATAGATAGATAGATTAGATAGATAGATAGATAGATAGATAGATAGATAGATAGATAGATAGATAGATAGATAGATAGATAGATAGATAGATTTTTGTAAAGCGCTGCGCAAACTGCTGGCGCCATATAAATCCTGTATAATATTAATAGATAGATAGATACACTACATTGTCAAAAGTATTGGGACGCCTACCTTTACACACACATGACCTTTAATGGCATCCCAGTCTTAGTCTGTGGGGTTCAATATTGAGTTGGCCCATCCTTTGCAGCTATAACAGCTTCAACTCTTCTGGGAAGGCTGTCCACAAGGTTTAGGAGTGTCTATGGGAATGTTTGACCATTCTTCCAGAAACGCATTTATGAAGTCAGACACTGATGTTGGACGAGAAGGCCTGGCTTGCTGTCATCCCAAAGGTGTTCTATCGGGTTGAGGTCAGGCCAGTCAAGTTCCTCCACCCCAAAGTCACTCATCCATGTCTTTATGGACCTTGCTTTGTGCAGTGGTGCACGGTCATGCTGGAACAGGAAGAGGCCATCCCCAAACTGTTCCCACAAAGTTGGGAGCATGAAATTGTCCAAAATGTCTTGGTACGCTGACGCCTTAAGAGTTCCCTTCACTGGAACTAAGGGGCCAAGCCCAACCCCTGAAGAACAACCCCACACCATAATCCCCCCCCTCCACCAAATGATTTGGACCAGTGTGCAAAGCAAAGTCCATAAAGACATGGATGAGTGAGTTTGGGGTGAAAAAACTTGACTGGCCTGCACAGAGTCCTGACCTCACAACACCTTTGGGATGAATTAGAGTGGAGACTGTGAGCCAGGCCTTCTCGTCCAACATCAGTGCCTGACCTCACAAATGCTCTTCTGGAAGAATGGTCAAACATTCCCATAGACACTCCTAAACCTTGTGGGCAGCCTTCCCAGAGGAGTTGAAGCTGTTATAGCTGCAAAGGGTGGGCCAACTCAATATTGAACCCTATGGACTAAGACTGGGATGTCATTAAAGTTCATGTGCGTGTAAAGGCAGGTGTCCCAATACTTTTGACAATATAGTGTAGATAGATAGATAGATAGATAGATAGATAGATAGATAGATAGATAGATAGATAGATAGATAGATAAAATATTGGATGGCAGGGTGCTCCGGTATCTCCTATGAGGCCCACAGACAGAATATAGAAGATTTCCTGTGCTGTATCTTTGGTAGGAAAAGTTGGGTTTGTGTTTCTGCTCTTTCCGCGGACGCCGGCTCCCGTGTTATATAAAGTTCTGTCAACTCCAACCAAACCAAGAAGCAGCGAGTCTATTTCTCCGGGGACAGGGCAGTAAACAGGCCGCTGTATTTATGGGCACGCAGCTGAGGATCCAATGAATAATATGAATGTGAATTGTCTCCCCCTACAAAGGACGAAGTTTATAATGGTGGCGGTGTGCAGAGCTCCACGCTCCACAGTCTAGAAAGAGGACCTGTCATTTTCTTTTATTATCAATTGGGTTGGGTGGCTTTCATGGATTTCCATGATAAAATGCATGTTTTTAGTTTGTCTTTATTTAAAAAGACACATTTTAAGAGTTATTGGCCTAAACATGCAGTATTTTATATATATAATATAATTAGTATAGTATCAGCCTATTGCTGCTTGTGCTGCAGCTGCAGGGAAACACATGGTGCTTTTGCACTCCGAGTCTCTCCACACTTCTAAGTAATGATAAATTATTATTATTATTAGTAGTAGTAGTAGTAGTAGTAGTAACAGTACTATTATTATTAATGTTTAATTATTTATTTACTATTAGTATTATTATTAGTAGTAGTAGTAACAGTACTATTATTATCCATTTGTAATTATTTATTTACTATTAGTATTATTATTATTATTATTAGTAGTAGTAGTAGTAGTAGTAGTAGTAGTAGTAGTAGTTGTTGTTGTAGCAATAGTAGTAACGGCACTATTATTATTAATTTTTAATTATTTATGTACTATTATTATTATTAATAATAATAATAATAATAAATAATGAATTGATTATAATAATAATAGTAATACACAAAACAGACATCCTAACTCTCCCCATTTTGCTGGGGAAAAAAATCCTCTTGGTCCTGTACGTCTCACCACTAGAGAAATGTCACCCCTCACTTTCTGATCCAACAGGAAGTGAGGAGTAATCTCCCAGGTGGGTCACAGCCTGCAATAAGAACCTCACGGCTCTGTGCCTTTCCCACGCTTTTCAAAACTAAAAAAAAAAAAAATCTGGAATTTCACTTTCTGTACTCAATAGAATTTAATTATTTTTGGATAAATCAGTGACGGGTTAGAATCGCTGTCAGTTTTTATTTTCTTTTTATTACACTCTCTCTATTTGTCCTGTACTATTATTATTACTTTTTAATTAATAATAATAATAATAATAAATAATTAATTGAATACAATAACAAATAAGACAGGCATTCTAACCCTCCCCATTATTATTATTATTATTATTATTGCTAATAATAATAATAATAATAAATAATTGATTGATAATAATAATAATAATACATAAAACAGACATTCTAACCCTTCCCATTATTATTATTATTGTTGTTAATAATAATAATAATAATAATAATAAATAATTGATTGATAATAATAATAATACATAAAACAGACATTCTAACCCTCCCCGTTTTGCTAGGAAAAAAATCCTCTTGATCCTGTACGTCTCCCCACTAGAGAAATGTCACCCCTCACTTTCTGATCCAACAGGAAGTGAGGAGTAATCTCCCCAGGTGGGCCGCAGACTGCCATAGGAACCTCACATAGGTTATTTGCCTTTCCCATGCTTTTTAAAACTACAAAAAAGAAAAAAATCTGGAATTTCACTTCCAGTACTCAATAGAATTTAATTATTTTCGGATAAATTGTTGACCGGTTCGAATCACTGTCAGTTTTTATTTCTTTTTATTGCACTCTCTCTATTTGTCTCCTGGTGACAAATACATTGATGGCAAATTATTATTTTTTTTTTTTTATTTACACTTGTTCTGTCTTTTGGAAAGATTTCCTATCTCACTTCCTATTGTGTCTACAGGACAGGAAATGAAGAGAAATCTCCCCGATGGGACACTGATGGCAACAGAAAATCTAACAGGGGTAAACACACTTCTAAGTATAATATACACAGTATATTCTGAATGACTCCTTAATTCTCCTTCAGGTTTGTGGAATCAAAAATGTTCTGTAATTCATTCTGGAGTTTTTCAATATTTGTTGCAATCAAACGGGGAGCCGGCATGAGATGGCATTGCGGCGTTGGCTATATGATTGCCGCTGCGTTTCAGGGAGCTGACCCGCGGTTCCAGAGCGGAGACTGGGGGAAGAGTAAGTAAAAGGAAGCCTGGCTCCTGGTAGACATCGTCGGCAGTTCCCTAGAACTCGGAGCTCGCCGGGTCTCCGGGTCTTGGAACAGAACGCAGCTAATAAAACAACGGCCAAGGTTAGGACACAGGTCGGCAGAGATTAATTGGAAAAGCTTCCCGGGGCTTGACATGATCTGTCGTTTCTATATCACCCCGATGCGTCCAGCTGCTATGGGCTTCTTTTTTGGAATCTAAATCAATCTCGGCCGCCACACCATTGGTGGGAAAAGAGGCAGCCTCATCAGTCTCATATCAGGAGCCGCTACAGTGACACACATTTCGAGGTTTTCATGTACAGTACAATGATCGTCTTTGGATGTTGGACACTTAGATAATGGAAAAGAAAAGAAAAATGAAAAGAAATAATAAGTGAGACAATTAAAGTCATGTCAATGGAAGTCTAACGGTTATTTAGGTAGGTGAGCAAAGCTTGGTTGGATTTAAGCCTATGCATGGTGACCACATGGGATAGGAGGATAGTTGGTGGATGCTCTAATTCAGTGGTCTCCAAACTGTGGTCCGGGGGGGGGGCGAATGCGGTCCTTTTCTTACCTTTATCCGTCCCTTGGGGCACTATTCCTCCCACTGACATGAGATCATATGCTGCCAACTGACACCAACAATGGGACACTATTCCTCCCTATGATACCAATGATGTCTCACTATTCCTCCCCCTATTACCAAATGTTGCGATGTTTACTCCCACTGATGCCAGGAAAACATCCACTCCTGCGGGCCACAGTCCAGCCTCCCTAAAGTCTGAAGGAGAGCAAATTGGCCCTTTGTTTAGAATGTTTGGAGATCCCTGCTCTAATGCCTTGGCATTAAGAGCCCACTGAAAATGAATGAAATGCTCCTCAACGCACACAAACCAGTGCCTAACTGCCGCAATTATATATCACTGTGTTGTTTTAGGGCCAGAACCTCCATTGGCACCCCAGAACTGTGACCAGGCTTTGCTCGCCTATCTAGGTAATCAACCTAGATAGGTGGGCAAAGCTTAGTTGGATCCAAGTCTATTCATGGTAACCACATGGAATGGGTGCATAGTCGGTGCATGTTCTAATAAGTTGTTAGGGGCATTTCTAGATCACTGTGTTGTTCTGATGGCAGAACCTACATCGGCGCCCCCAGAACTGTGAAGAAGCTTTGGTTGGTGGTTACCTAGATAGGTGTGCAAAGCTTGGTTGGATCCAAGCCTATGCATGGTGACCACACAGGATGGATGCATAGTTGGTGCATGCTCGAGTCTAATGCCTTGTCAGGTGCGTTTTTTTAGTTCAAGTTAAGAGAGCCCACTGAAAATGAATGAAATGCTCCTTAACACACACAAACCAATGTGTTATTGCAAATGCATGTGAAAGGTCTGAATGGGCCCTTGGACTGGACTCAACCTGTATGCATATTTATTTGCATTTGTTACCCCTTTATGACAGGAATACGCATGCATGTGGTGGCAAGGCAAATGGGTCTTAACGCCCAAATGCATTGGCTGTGTTGTTCTGGGGTCAGAACTTCCATCAGCTCCCCCAGAACTTTGACTGTGCTGCCACCAGCAGCTCATGGTCAACTACCGAAAATAAGAAGCTGGTAGGATGGACTCCTAAAGACGTCAGTATTGTGCAGCCAATCACAGTGATGCATGAGTCAAACACAATGTTCATTGTCATGCACATTTGCAAACAGGTTAATGTGTATTTACATGCACTCTGCACTACTTTGTCGGTTCTGTCCACCAGTGCCGGAACAAGGTCATCTAGAGCTCAGGACAAACATGCCAAATTGCCCCCCCCAAGATGTATGAGCATTATGCGTCAGCAAAAAACCCTCCAAAAATTTGAGCACTAATCTACATGCTTACCACCTAAGCATAAATTCCCCCAGTGCAAATCCACACCCCCTTAAATACGAATCCACCATTCGTACATCTAATCACGAGTTTAAAAACCTCCCAAAAAACGACTGCGTATTACGAGTATGTAGAACCCCCCCCGTTAAACCGTACAAACAGGACTCGAGATCTACTGGAACAAGGCCGTGACCACCTGTCTTGGCTGTTTCATCACGTCTCACGTACATTTATGTGTAATTGGACAAACGTTTACACGTACTGTTACTTGTAACACAAACTGAGTACGTAGTGACACTAACCGACGTGTTATGACTGCAGAAATCCTCAGGTAGGATGGTCGAAGAATAAAAGCCATCAACTGGTACTCGACGACCACCGTCGTGTCAGTTTCAAGACCCCCTCGACTACCT
>BLSH010400950.1:802655-839846 GCA_018402905.1 Glandirana rugosa | reverse complement strand
TATTGCAGTGCCCCCCCACCTCACATGAACACACAGTTCCCAGGGCAGCCGCCCCTCCTGCCCACCCCTTGTCTTGGCCCTGCTGTCTGCCAACTGGGAAAAAGTTGCTGTTGGAGGAGCGGGATGCCATGGGCTGGAGAAGACTGAGAATGAATGGTACTCGTAAAGAGCTACTGTCACCTATAGGGCGTGCTCTTATTTTGCCAATTGGCCACAGAGTCCACCCATCACACTAGAGCCCCCCCCCCATACATGAGAGCCCCCTCAAATCAGAAGATCCCCATTACATTGCAGTCTCTCCATCACCATAGAGTCCTCTTAACCATCTCTGATCCAGGGCAAACAGGGTCTCATGCTCGTAGCACAGCGGTGGAACTAGGGTTGACACCTCATCCCTTTAAACCCAAATACATATGAATTACACAGGTTCTGTGGCTGATTAAGTTGGTAATTAAACTCACTTGGTGCTTCATCTGCATTAAATTAGCCTCAGAACAACCTGTGTAATTCACATGTGTTCAGGTTTAAAGGGATGAGATGGCAACCCTAGGTGGAACCCAAATGGCACCTATAGCACCCTGGTTGAGAAACACTGTCCTAGGCCATCAGATCACCCACAGAACACAGTGGGATGGATTGGTGCACTACAGCGAAGCCTTGATGAAAGATTGAATCCCTAAGCAGGTCAACCATGTTCCTTTTATTTACATCTCAAGGTTTATTTTCAACGTTTGAGCGTACGCTTTACGTTTTTGTTGTCCAGCCTCGAATACCCGAAAGAGACACGAGGGCATTGTAGGGAAAATAGAGCAGCAGCTGTAATCCGGTGGGCAACAATAGTACCATGTCACAGGTCCGGAAAAGACATCCTGTCTAATTGGATGAACTCCCGCGTTGCACGGTTCAGAAATAGCGCAGCAGACCTTCCACGTGCAGGAAAGCAATTATAAGCGTATTTAATGCACCTGCATTCCCCCTGGGTGATATGGGCTGAGAGCCACCGAGACATCTCTTCACAACCTGAGCATCTCACCTCCGCTGGCAGCCTGACATTTTCCTCGTAACCCCTCGCGTGCCAAACTTCCCCCGCTTCCTGCCCCACCGGGCCGCGCACCGCGGCGAGCAGTCACACTCTAATTACAGATGGAGGGCTTTATAAGACGAGCCGCTTCTGAAGACATCTTTTCTTTAAATAGGAAATGTTTTGCCCAAAATCTGAAAACAATGCAATGAATACACAATAGAAAGAGATACTTGAATTGCTTGCATTGACACGGGCACATACATATTTTCTGCACGGAACGCAGGTTTTAGCTAGCAGAAGGTCCTGTGTAAAATGCGCGCCTAAAGGTACTTTTAAACGCGTTTTAAATGCACACAGTGACACGTGCAATCCTTCTTTCATTCCAATGAATGGCTAGGCACGCACGCATCTATGCAAACGCGCGTGCAAAACACGCAAATCAGTACTGTCATGGACGTAAGCCATGTCCTACTTTTTTTTGTGTGCGGCTAAACGCGGAGCGCATTTTTGCATGTTAACGCAGCTGTGTGTATGAGCTTGTTGGTTACCATCGCACCGCATTTAGATGTGCACAAGACTATACGGTAGGCGCATCTAAACGTAGCATTTTTTCTGCCCATGTGAATGAGCCCCCAGCTTTAAGGCCTCTACACTACACACTACTTGTAGCGGGAGCTCACTAGCGTGATTCTCAACGCGGAAATGCATGTTGCGCAAAGGGCATCCCATTCACCTGAGTGGACTGCCTTATGCATGATTGCTGCTCCAAAGAAGCTTGGGGGACCAAATTTTGGCCCTGAGCCAGGAGCAATTTTGCCATGATTCTTATGCGTTTTGTTGCTTGATCAGTGCGGTAAGATCACTCCACGTTTGGGGTGCCATTAAAGATGAATAGCACCACGCGTTTTGCGGTGATTTGGAATTGTGGACAGAACTGCCTGCAATTCCAAAATCGCCCGTATGTGAACGAGGCCTAGGAGTTTTTATTTTTAGAGAAATAAAAACTCTTAATTCTTCTCATCCCCAATCATTTGTCCCGTGCATGGTGTAAAAACATAAAGGAAAAATTTGATTGGTTGGGTGATCTGAACAGATCTGGTTGCTGTAGGCATTACGTTTACAAGTAAAGGGGAGCAGGGTGGGCACTAAACAGGCATTGGCTGCCGGCAGGGGTGGCCATAAGGGGAGCACGGGTGCCGCCCCCCATCCATATGTCCGGCCCCCTAATCTACTTGCAGGGCGCCAGATGCATGGATTCCAATGGGGGGTGTTTTTTTTTTTTTTTGAAGCACATGATTAATAGGCTCTAATAGGCTTCAAAATATGGTCGGCTCAGGGCGCAGAGCACACCCAGTTGTGTGACGCTAGCGATTTAATATTCGCTATTCTCACACTAATTCCCCTTCTGACCAATCAGGGAGCAGGTCCAGTCCCGTTTCCCGAATGGCCAAAAGGAGAAGCTACACTGGCCCGCGGGAGGAGGAGGGAGGAGACGCGAGGAGAAGAGATGCAGGGAAAGCTAGCCGGCTGCCCGCCCGTCAGTCACTGACACCATCAATGAGGCTCTATTTCTCCAACTGACACCAATAATGGGGCACCATTCCTCCCATTAACACCATCGATGAGGCTCCATTCCACGCACTGACAGCAATGATGGGACACCATTCCTTCAGCTGGCATCAATGATGGGGCACTATTCCTCCCACTGACTTCATCAATAAGGCTCTATTCCTCTAATTGACACCAATGATGGGACACCATTCCTTCCACTGACCCCATCAATAAGGGACTATCTCTCCTACTGACCCCATTGATAGGGCACCATTTCTCCAACTGACACCATTGATGAGGCACTATCCCTTCAACTGACATTATTTATTGACACTGAGGTTGGGGATGTTTCTACTCCCACTGGCCACATCAGGTCCCCCTGAAGCCTGAAGGACAGTAATTATGCCCTTGATTAAAATTTGGAGACCCCTGCTGTAGAATAAGGTGACCAGATTAAAATGATTTAAAATGAAATCCACAAACACCCTACCAATCATGCCGCTTATAACCCACCACTGAAATCGGGCCCTTATTGTAACCATACCCACAAGGAGGTTATGGTTATGGTCGTTGAAGGCAGTGCCAGGACAAGATCATCCAGTGCCCAGGGCAAAGATGCCAGATTGCACCCCCTTTATTATGTGCAAGCTTATGAGGAGGAGGGGGGAGAGAGCTCCTCCCAGCTCTTTCCTCCTCTCTTTGCCGCTTCCAGCACTGGGCTGACAGAAGTAGTGATGTAGCTCTCACTACTCCTGTCAGTCTTATAGTAGAAGGGACTTGCTGTGCCCCGGCCCTACAATTCACACTGCATCCAGGGTAGCCGCCTCTTCTGCCCACCCCCCATCCTGGTTCTGGCTGATGGTATCAAAAATAGGAATGGGGATTGTAGAGCACGCCAGCTGTTGCAGATCGAGCTGTCACTGCCAGAATAAAATATGTGGCAGCCAATATCATGGGATGCCATTACTAAAAATAGGGACACACCCGGGGACGCATTTTATCTGAGAGTAGCATCCTAAAACCGGGTCTGTTTCTGGGAATCAGGGACGTCTTGTCAGCCTACTCTAAACCCAATGCTATTATCGCTAGGTCTCTGCGCTCCTCTATGTAATGCAGGCAGATCATGGCTGGTGGAAGGGTCCAACGGGGTTCTGCTTCCTGGACACATCACAGCACCCTGCCTCAGTAACAACAAGAGAGAACACACTGCTGCAGGAAATTATAGGTGCAACCAGGCCCAGGTGCACCACCACAGAAATATTTTGAAGACAATGAAGTGGTCACACACTGGAGCCAAATGGATGCTTGATAGAAAACCTTTATTGTCAGATGCCAGACAAGTATGCAAGAGGTACAGTTGACGCGTTTCACACAAGTTTATCGTGCTTGTTCACAACATAAGCAATTATGTTGTGAACAAGTACGATATACTCCTGTGAAACGCGTCAACTGTAACTCTTGCATACTTGTCTGGCATCTGACAATAAAGGTGTTCTATCAAGCATCCATTTGGCTCCAGTGTGTGACCACTTCATTGTCTTCAAAATACCCTTCCTCAGTACTTTATTCAAGAGCCCTCGGTCCTGAGGCAGGCAATGGGCTGACTTTTGGGAGGAGATATGCAAATATCAAATGCCTTGATAGGTGGTGGCAGCCCGGAGAAGTGGGTGCTCCTAGGCAGGCGGTATTTGCATGGCAATGCCCACATATGATGATAAGCCTCCATGATTGAAATAACTGAAATCCAATAAATGAAAGGGGAGGGCCAGGGATAGTCAGGCTGGGGAGGAAACCTGTGGCCCTCTAGCTGTTGCGGAACTACAAATCCCATGAGGCATTGCAAGGCTGACAGTTACAAGAATGACTCCCAGAAGCAGAGGCATGATGGGACTCGTAGTTTTGCAACAACTAGGGGGCCACAGGTTGAGCACCCGTGATCTAAATGATGCTGGAGGTCCTCCAGCCAGAAAATGAGGCAGGCTCTATCTGATTCTCTATAGCGTCTAACGCACGTTGTGAGAAGCTCACAGTGTGCAGTGAAATCAGAGTAAGCCATTTCAGTCCAGGGAAGGAGCCGGTACAACTGTGCAAGACTAAAAAGAAGGCCGGAGTTCAACTTTAATGGGCCCCAACCAATGCAGCATTCTATTTTTTTAATTTAATTTTATTTTTTATTTTATTTTATTGGTACATAATCCTGTTATTTTTTCCCTAATATAACTTCTAGGACATTTTAAAAAACAGGCAAAAGTCAGCAAAATATCTGAAAAATGTGCAAAAGCATTCATCGGACCTGTGAATTTTTGGGGCTGAGTATTCAGAAGTCCCTGGAACTCATGTTCTATTCCCGGCATCAGCAGAGGGTTAAGTCCCGCGACTCTGGCTCTCTTGTGTGCCGTCAGTAAGAGGCGCTTCGTTTTATCACACATCATTGCGTTCTCTGTGTGGCTGCATGTAAACGCCATGAAACACGTATGATTTATGCGGATTTCGCTAAACCCCCCTCGGAGGCCGTAATTAACCTTGCCGCTATCTCACAAGGCCAGCTTGGCGTTACACAACCGGCAACGGAGCCCGCGGCAAGACTGGAGGGTCTCCTTGTATGGGTCGGCGCCTGTGGAAATGGAGCCATGCAGAGATATCTTCACGTATTTCAGATTAATGTATTCGCTCCGCCTGAGGTATGGAACGCCGCTGGGGCCCGAAGCCGGCACCGCTGAGACGAGCTGATGGACCGAGGTCCGGTGAGATCATCTCCAGCATGTTAATGCAACTGAAAGTACAAGCTAATATCGCCCGCAGAAGATAGAGCGGTGAAAATGGAAAATTACAGTTTCATCCTAGTTGTCCCTGAATCAGATTGGGTGGGTGCAGCAGATTTTGCTTCAGACAATTTCATCAGGATTGTGACACATCTTGTTTCTTTTTGGCAGATTACTTCCTACCCCCTTTAGAAAAAATCATCTACATTCTTCTGTCTGCATAAAATGCTCATTGACATCTAAGATTCTATCCTGAGCATTTGAACTGACTGCAGACAATATTTTTTCTTATTGGTATGTAAACCATAGGACTACCACGTATGGGTACGTATGGGTACCACCTATCTAGTATTTGTTGGCTTTCTCCACAATGCCTCTAGGGTGGACACTGTGCTGGAAGGACTTCATCGAAAAAAAAAAAAATATTGGGCTCTCACTGACTCCATGAGTCCATTTGCATACAATAGACTCATTGAATGTCTAAGGTGGATGCGGTGATGTGATGTGGTCACTACAAAGATGAGTGGGCTCTCACGGACTCAAGCCTCTAGGGTGGGCATGATGATGTTGCCACAAAGATGAGTGGGCTCTCACTGACTCAATGAGTTCCATTGAATATAATGGCAACAACACCTCTTGGGTGAACACAATGACCTGATGATGTCACCACAAGGATGAATGGGCTCTCATTGACTTGAGGAAACCTATAGGGTGGACGCGATCATTTGATAATGCCACCGCAAAGATGTGTGGGTTTTCGCTGATTCAATGAGTTCCAAAGAATATAATGACAATAAAGCCTCCTGGGTGGACGCAATGACTTGATGATGTCACCATAAGGATGAATGGGCTCTCACTGGCTTGATGAGACCTATGAAGTATGACAGCGACAAAGCCTCTAGGGTGGGCATGGTGATGCCACCACAAAGATGAGTGGGCTCTTGCTGACTCAATGAGTCCTAATGAATATAATGCCAACAACGCCTCTTGGGTGGACACAATGACCAGATGGTGTCACCATAAGGATGAATGGGCTCTCACTGACTTGATGAAACCTATGAAGTATGATAGCGACGAAACCTGTATGGTGGACATGATGATGTCATAAAGCCACCGCAAAGATGTGTGGGCTCTCGCTGACTCAATGAGTCCCAATGAATATAATGCCAATAATGCCTCTTGGGTGGACTCAATGACCTGATGATGTCACCGTAAGGATGAATGGGCTCTCACTAGCTTGATGAGACCTATGAAGTATGACAGTGACAAAGCCTCTAGGGTGGGCTCAATGATGTCACCAAAAAGATGCAAGGGTTCTTGCTGAATCAAAGTCCCATCACATACAATACTGATAACTCCGTAATGACACGAGGAAGCCATGGCAAAGATGTATGGGCTCTCACTGAATGCATCCCATCACATACAATGCCGGCTTTGCCTCGAAGGTGGATGCGGTGATGAAATGATATGGATGCCACAAATGGGCTCTCGCTGACTAAATAAGTGCCATTATATAAAATGCCAACAATGTCCCATCACAAACAATGCTGACCACGCCTCTAAGTTGTATGCGGTGATGTGATTACCTCACTTTAAAATAAATGGGCTCTCACTGATTCAATAAGTCCCATCACATACATTGCTGACAATGCCCTAGGGTGGACGTGGGTATGTGATGATGTCACTTCAAAGATGAATTGGCTCTCACTAACTCAATGAGTCCCATCACATACAAGACCAACTAATGTGAGAGTTGGACATAGTGCCGTGATGATATCACCGCAAAGATGAATGGGCTCCCACTGACTCAATGAGCCCCATCACATACAATGCCAACATCCGTGTAAGGTGGACACAGTGACGTGTTTATATTACCACTATTATGAATGGGTTTCACTGATTCAATGAGTCCCATCACATACATAGCAGACTTTGCCTCTAGGGTGGATGCGGTGACGTGATGACGTCACTTCAAGGATGGATGGGCTTTCATTGACTCAGTGAGTCCCATCACATACAATGCCAACAGCGTTCCATCACAAGCAATGCCAACAATGCCTCTAGGGTGGATGTGGTGACGTGATGACATCACTTCAAAGATGAATGGGTTTTCGCTGACTCAATAAGTCTCATTATATAAAATGCAGACAACGTCCCATCACAAACAATGCTGACCATGCCTTCAGAGTGGATGCGGTGATGTGATGACATCACTTCCAAAGATGAAATGGCTCTCACTGACTCAATGAGTCCCATCACATACAAAGCCAACTAATCCAAAAGTTGGACATTGTGCCGTGATGATGTCACTGCAAAGATAAATGGGCTCTCACTGACTCAATGAGTCCCATCACAAACATAGTTCACAACTGTGTAAGGGGGACACAGTGGCGTGGTTACATTACCACAGATATTAAGGGGTTCTCACTAACCATCACATACTTTGCCTCTATAGTGGATACAGTGACGTGATGATGACGTCACTTCAAAGAAGAATGGGCTCTCACTGACTCAATTCTCCCATTATCTAAAATGCAGACAACATCCCATCACAAACAATACAGGCCATGCCTTCAAGGTGGATGTGGGGATGCAATGACGTCACTTGAAAGATGAAATGGCTCTCACTGACCCATCACATACAAGGCCGACTAATATGAGAGTTGGACATGGTGCCATGATGGCGTCACCGCATAGATGAATGGGTTCTCACTGACTTAATGAGTCCCATCACATACAATGCTAACATCTGCTTAAGGTGGACACAGTGACGTGTTTACATTACCACTATTATGAATGGGTTTTCACTGATTCAATGAGTCCCATCACATACATAGCAGACTTTGCCTCTAGGGTGGATGCGGTGACGTGATGACGTCACTTCAAGGAAGGATGGGCTTTCATTGACTCAGTGAGTCCCATCACATACAATGCCAACAGCGTTCTATCACAAGCAATGCCAACAATGCCTCTAGGGTGGATGCGGTGACGTGATGACATCACTTCAAAGATTAATGGGCTTTCACTGACTCAATAAGTCCCATTATATAAAATGTAGACAAAGTCCCTTCACAAACGATGCTGGCAATGCCTTTAGAGTTGATGCAGTGACATGATGACATCACTTCAAAAATGAAATGGCTCTCACTGACTCAATGAGTCCATCACATACAAAGCCGACTAATCCAAAAGTTGGACATGGTGCCATGATGACGTCACCGCAAAGATGACTGGGCTCTCACTGACTCAATGAGTCCCATTATATAAAATGCAGACAACGTCCCATCACAAACAATACTGGGTGGATGTGGTGGCGTGATGACATCACTTCAAAGATGAAATGTCTCTCAAAGACTCAAAAAGTCCCATTATATGAAATGCAGACAACGTCCCATGACAAACAATGCCGGCAATGCCTTCTGGGTGGATGCGGTGACGGGATGACATCACTTCAAAGATGAAATGGCTCTCACTGAGTCCCGTCACATACATACTGTAGCAGACTTTGATGATGGAATGATGTCACCTCAAAGATGACTGCGCTCTTATTGACCCAGTGAGTCCCATCACATACAATGCCCACAGCGTTCTATCACATGCAACACCAACAATGCCTCTAGGTGGAAGCAGTGACATGATGATGTCACTTCAAAGATCAATAGGTTCTCACTGACTCTAAAAGTCCCATTATATAAAATGCAGACAATGTCCCATGACAAACAATGCCGGCCATGCCTTCTAGGTGGATACTGTGATGTGATAACGTCACATTAAAGATAAATGGGCTCTCACTGTCTCAATGAGTCCCATCACATGCATTGCCAGCAATGCCTCTAGGGTTGACATGGGTATGTGGCGATGTCACTTCAAAGATGAATTGGCTCTCAATGAGTCTCATTGCTTACAATGCCAACAGCACTTTTAGGGTGGAAGCATTGGTTGTCAACCCTTGACAGGAAATAAGGGAATAATAACCACAGCACTTGCAGCATCAACAGGTGGTTACTTAGGAATGACCGGAGTATTTATAATAGCAGGTAATTATATTGTGTAGTAAAAGAATGATATTTAGAAAATTTTGCCTGAAATTCCACCAACCCCATTGTGGCCCCCACTGCCTATATGCATTGATTAGCAAGTCCTCTTCAGGGCCGGGGCAAGGGGTGGGCAGGAGGGGAGGCTGCCCTGGGCACAATAGTTTATTGCAGGGATAGGCGCACCCTGATCCTGACCCGGAGGGGAGGGGAGGGGAGGAGGGGGCGCAGTTTGGCATCTTTGCTCTGGGTGCTGGAAGACCTTGTCCAGGCACTTGTCATCTTCTTCTTTATCTCTTGTCCAGACTAGATGGACCACACTGATATAGAGAGCACGTGACGTAATGATGTCAGCCCCACTGCTATAGGAGGACCAGCTGATAGAAGGAGAGAGCAGAGTGACAGAGAGTAAGCTCATCAGTCTGCTGCTTCTCCTTTCACTGTCCAATCCCATTTTGAGGGAAGGGCTTGACCTGCAAGTCTTACTCAGCTGCAGCAGAGAAAAATCAGGTCTGGATGGACAGAATTACAAATCCTTTTGCAGATAAAACAGCACCCCTTATATGATCTTTGTCTGCATATTTAGCCGTTTGCTTGGAGCTCGGCATGGTCTACAGATTCCTGCTACGGCACTGACCCCTCCAATATTGATCAGTGAGTGGCGCATGTCGCAGGAAGTTGTGGGGCCAAACCCGGCCAACATCTAAAGCGGGGTGCCACGCTACGCAGAGCTCCTGCGGATAATTAAAGTAACATGTTATCTTTTTGGCTGGCACGTGGCTGGCGTCCAATTTGCATAGCTGCCTGGTCTGGAGTAACTAATCCTTTGTTTCCACAAGTATTGTTCCCCAAGCATGACAAGTGATGCCAGGCTTTGGGCACGCTGCCATCCCGTCCCCTGATAATGAACGCCAGTGAAGCGTACGAGGCACGGATGGTGCCAACATGCAGGTATTATCCCATATCTCAGGAGACATCCTTTGAAAGACAAAGAACGGGGAGGAGGCTGTAGACCTCTTTTCTCTGTTCCAAACCAGCCGTCCTTATCAGTGCTGCCCTCCCCGCGCCATGCAAATATCCGCTGTGTGTTCTCTCAGGGCGAGGGGACAGCGAGGTGATGGGAAAACGCAAGACAGCAGCAATGGACAGTGCTCCGTATAAAAAAAAAGTATAAATATGAAGCCGATACCAAAAACAAAGAAGGCAACCCCTTCACCGAAAATGAAATTTCAGCAATTGCCCGAGCATGCATGGCTCTTGTAGTATGGTGGCCTATAATGTATGTATGGCGACTGTTTAAGGGTAAACATCAAATTGCGCAAAATGAGAGATGTGTTAAAGAATAAATAATAAAGGTTATGGATGTCTGGCTGAAAAATTTTCCTTTCCTTGTGTCCAATAGAGATGAGTGGGGGTGACTTTGTCAAAATTGATTTCACTACAAAAAAAAGTTAAATAATTTTTAAAGCTTTTCTTTAGTTTTTTTTAATTGATTTCACTACTAAATGTGTACTTCTTTTTATTTATTTATTTTTTTAAATTGATTCCACTACAACATTTATACATCTTTTTTAGTTTTTTTTATTATTTGTCTTCACTAAGAATTTTTAAATCTTTTTTGAATCTTTTTTACTTGTCTTTTTTTTTATTGATTTCACTACAAAATGTTTACATCTTTTTTTTTTCTTATTTAATGGTAGGGTAAGATACTACATGACCTATGTGGTTCTCTATGATTAAATATATCATTATTTATTTTCTATGTTTCGCTACAATTTTTTTTATTTACTTATCGAAAACTCCCGAAGAAGCGGACTCTTCCACGAAACATGTCGAGAAGATCTGGATATATGCTATGTGATAGGTTATAAGTATGAGCCTTTTTGCCATCACTGTATGACTGTCCAGTTATTAGAGCCTTTTGAGTTATAGACTATAAAGGATTAAAAATGTTCGGGGATTACATACCATAAAGAATTACAGACATTAAAGGGTTAAAGACTATAAAGGAGTGAAGACCATAAAGGATTAACAATCATAAAGGATTAAAGACTATAAAGGAGTAAAGACTGTGATAACACTGATAATGAATAAATAAGGATTGCTATCACTATCTTCTCCAGAATCTGCACAGATATGGGCCAGCGTGTCCCCTGGTTTAAGCACCGCCCTTTTTTCAACCCACACCAGCCACACCCACATATACTTTGGGATGGCATGAAGACTGCACTGCGGAAATCCTTCCAGCTATTTAAAAGCTGGATAAAGGGTACAATTGCGGTGGCTGATTTGCAGCAGTGACTGGCTACCATGAGCCCTCCACCTTCCATTGCTTTTAAATGCTGCATGTGGCTGTTTCTGTAATTCCTGGTGGTATTTAGAGAGGCGCCTATCCCCCCACTGCACCGTCCTCGGCACTCCGTGGAAATGCGGAGCAAAGCAAAGGTTTAGCACGATCTATGGAGTCATTGCGGCATCTGACTGCAACGTACGGCTTCAAAAAAAACCCCAACAAAACGGTGACATTATTATTAATATTTTTTTCTGTATTTTTTTTTTTCATGCAGGCAATGCAGTGCCACAACGGTGATGCTCATTCACACTTCACACTTTTCTTTCCAAATGATCCCCATTATCTCCCCATAACCCACCGACAACATCACTGCTGCAGACCTTACACATGGCTGGGGATCTACCCTCGCCTCCTTTTGAAAGCACAGGTCTATCAATTGACCACTCAAGTATAGACCCTTGCACTGCTGGGAGGCGCTCTCCTCCGAAATTTTCTCCAGCTTAGAGGGGCCAACAAGGAGGCCTAATAACATGTGTAAGAGGGGTTTGCTACTGACTAGTAATGCCACCAAGAGCACACATCCCTGCCCCCGCTCCTGTCTTGCTGGAACATTGTCCCTCCTGCTGAGACCAAACTCTCTGCCATATTGTGCCCCACTCCATGCCAGAAGCCTCCACACAACATTCTTGGCTGACCTTTATATCCCAAGGAAGGAATGTCTACACATGAATGGGGTTGCTGCATTTTACTGATGGTACTCATGGAATGGCATAACAGTCGCATCACATTGACATACATTCCAGAGTCACATGACAATACATAGTCAACTACATTTAGTGGATGATCCCCAGCAGTCACATGTGAAAGCATATGCAGCACTTTAAACAGCCATCTCCCTCTAGTCTCTCCTTCCATTAGTACTTACAGGACTGGGTTCTCTGTAGACATCTTATCCATAGGTACACCTCTATCAGGACCCTCCAGAGAGATTGCCACACTCAGGGAACTCCTGGCTTGGCATAAAAGGGACCTTTAAAACACTTCCTAGCCCCATCCTCCGTAAGGGTCAAGAAGTCTACAGACAGCTTTCCTGGGTGCAGTTCTACTCCTCCCTGACCTCCAGCCCTGTTCAGGGCCTCCATGCACTGGTGGCATCTGGCTCTCATGCCTCAACTGTACAAGAGCTCTTCCCAACCCAGCTTATATCTAGGCACCGGCTCACCCATTACATTACTGTAGGTGGAGTATAACTAAAAGTGACCTAGCACCTGATGACTCTTTCTGTTGTAACCAGACACTATTCTGGCACAGAGCCACCTAGTGGCAGACTAGCTAACTGCACCTGCCTACAGGTAATTAGTCTCTCTATCCTAAAGTAGACATGCCATTTTTGGAACATGCACGGATAAGCATCTGGTACAAAAAAATCATCTCAGTTAAAGGATATTTTAAAACATTTAATGGGTTAAGAGCATCAAATACAGCCAACGTGTTTTGTGGGAAAAAGCCTTCCCCTTCTTCAGGGCTTGAGCAGTTGACGTTAATTATATAATGATGGAATGCACGAGGGGACCTGTTACTTTAAGGAGCATTCATGTTTTGTGCAAGAACCCTTCATGGTCAACCTGAGCTGGGGCGTGGTAAGGAGGCGCCCTTTACCTAAATAGTTTGAACCAAAGAAAAGTCCTCCTTTTCCATCTCAGAGGTACATTTGCTCTGTCAAAAGGCACATTTGTCTTGCAACAACTTGAGAAAATAATATGGTTCACGCTGGCAAGTTAAATGAAGATTTTCCCGGCCAGCGGAGGGTTAAATGACTTCCTTCACCAGATTTACGGCTGGCTCACCCCGGGCTGACATTATAAACCTTCATAATTATGTACAACTCAAAGGTTTACGTGCAAATGCACTGCATTGGACCGGGGTGAATAATGGAGTGGGATAATGTATTTTATTATTTACAGTCAGAAACAATAGCATATTTCCTTAGAAGGCATCATAAAGGTGAGCGAGCAACGGCAGAGGCATCTAACAGCATTCCATTATAATTCTGCTGCATGCGACTGCGATATTACGCTTCTCTGGGAACAATAAGAGAAATAAAATCATTTAGAGCGAGTTCGGCATGAGGAAGAAGGATCGTCTGTGGCGGTGTTATTAAAATAAGGGCGCTGTTTATTTTTCCATGCGAAATGCAATATATTTTCTCATTTTTCCACGTCGGTGAGAAATTTCTGCACGAAGTGTACATAGACATTCATCAGGAGGGTAATCAGTGAGCTGTATCGCTGTAGACCACTGCACAGATGTAAAGTTATGAAATAAAGTGAATGTAGTTTCAGGATACAAGGGTGTATTCTACTGGGCTGCAGAGAGGGGTGTCCTAGCTGGGCCCAGCTTTATTTCTAAAGGGTTCCTGAAAAGAATGGAAGGAGGGTCTCCATTGAGCAAGTTCGATCTGGCTCAGTCACAGCAACCCTAAAGTCCTAACCATAACCCACTCCTAACTTTAACCCTAAAGCCCTAACCCTTAACCTAAAGCCCTAACCTTAACCCTTTCCTAACGCCAACCCTTAAACCTTAACCATAACACTCTCCTAAGTCTAACCCTAAAGCTTTAACCATAACATTTTCCTAACTATAATCCTAAAGCCCTAACCATAACCCTTTCCTAACTCTAACCCTAAAGTCCTACCCAAAACCCCCTACTAACACTAACCTTAAAACTCTAACCATAACCCTTTCAAAACCTTAATCCTAAAGTCCTGAACATAACAATCTCCTAATGCCAGCCCTAAAGCCCTAACCATAACACTCTCCTAACTCTAACCCTAAAGTCTTAACCATAACCCTCTCGTAACGCTAAATCTAAAGCCCTAACTATAACACTTTCCTAACTAACCCAAAAGCCCTAACCATAGCCCCCTCCAAACTCTAACCCTAAAGCCCTAACCATAACACCTTCCTAATTTTAACCCTAAAGACCTAACCTTAACCCAGTGGTTCTCAACTCCGGTCCTCAGGACCCACCAACAGGCCAGATTTTAAGTATTACCTTGGGGAGATGCAGACTAGAATACTGCTATCACTGAGCAGCAAATTATATCACCTGTGATGTATTTCAGTTATCCTGCAAACCTGGCCTGTTAGTGGGTCCCGAGGACCGGAGTTGAGAACCACTGCCTTAACCCCCTCCTTACTCTAACCCTAAAGCCCTAACCATAACCCTCTCCTAACTCTAACCTTAAAGCTCAAGCCATAACCTCCTTCTAACTCTAACTCTAAAGCCCTAGTCATAACCCCCTTCTAACTCTAACCCTAAAGCCCTAACCATAACCCTCTCCTAATTCCTAACCTAAAGTCCTTGCCATAACCTTTTCCTAACGCTAACCCTTAAGCCCTAACCATAACCATTCCCCTAACTATAACTCTAACATACTAACTATAACCCTTTCCTAACTCTAACCAGTAAACATACTGTATTTACAGGAAGTAATGGTGTAGTACACAGAGCTAAAGTGGGAGAGAATCTCATTGGGGTCAATTTTACGTAAAAAGTGGCTTTTAGAAGGTTCCATGTATGGTTCAAAATACATTTTCAGCAATAACAACCCTAACCTTAAACTCCTAACTCTAACCTTAAAGCCATAACCCTAATTATGTACTGCTGTAGATCATTACATGTGTGTAAAGCCTCGTACACACGATGCACCGGTCATACGACCGGACGTACAAAATCGTATGTCGGCTGTTGTGTTCGGCATACTGACGTGCACTAAGCGATCGTATGGCCAAGCCTAATGTGGTGACGTGTTACGAGAGGAAGTTCAGGTGAATGTGATTTGTGAATTAGGAACGTAGGTTTACACAAACTGACACTTCCGGGCGTTCCTGACTTCTGAGCATGCGTGTTTTGCATGTATAACTTGTTGGACCAACTTCTCTGTACACATGATACAACAGTCGTACGACCGCTTGTTGTACAGCAAAAGTTTTCTAGTCTGCTCATCCAACTTCTGTTGTACGACTGTCGTGCGTAGGCTGTTCTAATAGCGCATACTAACGGTCAGATAATCGTACAAGCTGTTGTACAACCGTTTTCATATGACCGTCGCACCGTGTGTACGAGGCTTTAGTCTACAGTATGAAAGAGTACTCAACCTTAACTTTAACCCTCAAGCCCCAACTCAAACCCAGAACTTCTGTAGAATATTGCATGGATGTAAAGTTACAGTATGAGAGAGCAAATGTAGTTTCACAAAATAATGAATTAATACACAGAGTTGCAGAAACCTTGTTGGGCTAAATTTAACTTACAAAGGGGCCCTGAGCAGGTTTCAAGGAAATTCAAGAGTAAATTTGTCAGCAACAACAAACCTAATCCTAACCCTAAAGCCCCAACCCTATCCCTACCTTTACATGATAGCTTTGTGAGGAATGGGAAAATGCTTAATTTTTGCCTGGAGTGGGGCTTTAAAAAGGAGCCCTGAGAAGGTTCCAAGGAAAGTCAAAAGAAAATTTGTCATCAACAACAACCCTAATCCTTACCCTAAAGTCCTAACTCTAAGCCCAAAACCCTAACCCTAGCCTTAAATGATGGCTTTGTGAAGGATGGGAAAATTTAAATTTTTGCCCGGAGATGGACTTTAAAAAGGGACACTGAGAAGGTTTCAAGGAATGTCAGGAGTAAATTTGTCAGCAACAACAACTATAATTCTTACCCTAAAGCCATAACCCCAGTCTTAGCCTTACATGATTGGTTTCAGGGGTGATAGGAGCACAGGCTGGGAAATGTTTCATTTTTGCCTAGAGTTGGGGTTTAAAAAGTGGCCTTGAGAGGGTTCAAGAGTAAATTCTCAGCAAGAATAATCCTAATCTCAACCCTAACTCTAAAGTCCTAATTCTAACCCCAAAACCCTAACCCTTGTCTTACATGATGGGCTGGGGGGGAGGTAGGAGTAATGGCTGGAGCTGGGATTTAAAAAGAGGTCTTGAGAGGGTTTCCAAGGAAGGTCAAGAGTAAATTCTCATCAAGAACAACCCTAATCTCAACCCTAACCCTAAAGTCCTAATTCTAACCCTAAAACCCTAACCCTTGTCTTACATGATGGGCTGGGGGCTGGGGGGAGGTAGGAGTAATGGCTGGAGTTGGGATTCAAAAAGCGGTCTTGAGAAGGTTTCCAAGGAAGGTTAAGAGTAAATTCTTGCCAGGAACAACCCTAATCTCAACCCTAACCCTAAAGTCCTAATTCTAACCCTAATTCTATTTAACTTATGTAAAACTGTATATCCTGCACTTGCCGTTATTGCACTCTGCTTAGACCCAAACTGCATTTCATTGCCTTGTACTTGTACATGTGTAATGACAATAAAGTTGAATCTAATCTAATCTAATCTAATAACCTGACCCTAGCCTTACATGATGGGTTGGGGGGAGGTAGGATTAAGGGCTGGAGTTGGGATTTAAAAAGCGGTCTTCAGAAGGTTTCCAAGGAAGGTCAAGAGTAAATTCTCAGCAAGAATAATCCTAATCTCAACCCTAACTCTAAAATCCTAATTCTAACCCTAAAACCCTAACCCTTGTCTTCCATGATAGGCTGGGGGGAGGTAGGAGTAATGGCTGGAGTTGGGATTTAAAAAGCGGTCTTGAGAAGGTTTCCAAGGAAGGTCAAGAGTAAATTCTTATCAAGAACAACCCTAATCTCAACCCTAACCCTGAAGCCCTAATTGGAACCCTAAAACCCTAACCCTTGTTTTACATGATGGGCTGGGGGGAGGTAGGAGTAATGGCTGGAGTTGGGATTCAAAAAACGGCCTTGAGAAGGTTTCCAAGGAAGATTAAGAGTAAATTCTCACCAGGAACAACCCTAATCTCAACCCTAACCCTAAAGTCCTAATTCTAACCCTAATTCTATTTAACTTATGTAAAACTGTATATCCTGCACTTGCCGTTATTGCACTCTGGTTAGACCCAAACTGCATTTTGTTGCCTTGTACTTGTACATGTGTAATGACAATAAAGTTGAATCTAATCTAATCTAATAACCTGACCCTAGCCCAGTGGTTCTCAACTCCGGTCCTCGGGACCCCCCAACAGGCCAGGTTTGCAGGATAACTGAAATACATCACGGGTGATATAATTTGCTGCTCAGTGATTGCAGTGTTCTAGTCTGCATCTCCCCAAGGTAATACTTAAAATCTGGCCTGTTGGTGGGTCCGAAGGCCGGAGTTGAGAACCACTGCCCTAGCCTTACATGATGGGTTGGAGGGAGGATTAAGGGCTGGAGTTGGAATTTAAAAAGCGGTCTTGAGAAGGTTTCCAAGGAAGGTCAAGAGTAAATTCTCATCAAGAACAACCCTAATCTCAACCCTAACCCTAAAGTCCTAATTCTAACCCTAAAACCCTAACCCTTGTTTTACATGATGCCTTGGGGGGAGGTAGGATTAAGGGCTGGAGTTGGGATTTAAAAAGAGGTCTAGAGAAGCTTTACAAGGAAGGTCAAGAGTAAATTCTCAGCAAGAATAACCCTAATCTCAACACTAACCTTAAAGTCCTAATTATAATCTAAAACCCTAACCCTAACCCTAGCCCTAGCCTTACATGATGGGCTAGGAGGTGGGGGGTTCCAAGGAACGTCAAGAGTGAATTCTCAGCAACAACAACAAACCTTATATAAACCCTAACCCTAATGTCCTAACTGTAACTGTAGAGCATTTCATGGATAAAAAGCTACAGAATAAGGTAGTAAATGCAATTCTATGAAAGGAAATTAAAGAAAAGTTCCATAAATAGAGAAACAATTGGAATAAGTTATCAATGTCAAAAGAGTCATGCCATGTTATACAGTATATACATATATATACAGCATATCCCTCCTGGGGTTCTGATATGCTGCCAATCTCTATATTTTAATACATGGTGTTGTATATAGGATAAGAAATAAACACAATTTTACAAGGAATATACCAAACAATAAGTAAAAGTAAAAGTGGATAAAAATTGAACCTAAAACAACATACGGGATAAATTTCATATTTAAAGGTTTTCTCCATCCCAGCGGGCTAATACAAAAATCTATTCGGCCAAGCTTAGCTGGAATTGGTGAAGCCCCAAGGACAGCCAGCTTGGAAACAAATGAGTTAAATTATCAGCGAGGGAACGGCGGGATCTTTCACCTGCGATGCCAGCTCTGTTTATCAATCCGCCGGTTATCCGCTAAGTGTCTCCAGCCTAATCCCCTGATAATGACCTTTGGCCCGATCCTTTAACTTGTCAGGCTTTCAATCACGCCCCGCGCCTGTTGGCTGGGCGATAAAGGCAATTTATTAAACTTTGCAAAGTCGTGCAAAGTGAAAGCAGGCCGCAGGTTGGTGTCATTTTTTTTTTTTCAAAACACTTTGTGGCAGGTGAATTTATCAAAAACTTCAAGGGCCGGGGGGACATCTGCAGCGTATGGCGCACGCTTTATTTTTTTTTCTAGGGCGCTTCGACTGGCCCGTGACATTTTCGTCCGCTAGATTGGTGACACTGATGTACATTAATACTGTGCTTTCGCCTGGAGTTGCCCAATCTTTTTTTGTCAAAAAAAAAAAAAAATGCTTTTTGAAAAGGCTTATATTTTATGAGCATTTGTATTCCCTGTACCGACGATGCATATCTCTTAAAGTAGAACTCCAAGCATATGTAAAAGACTATATGCTCTTTAGTCTTCAATCTATTTAATAAAAAAAATGCTATTTTCTGTAAAAAAAAAAAAAAAAAAAATATATATATATATATATATAAGGTATCCCACAAAAGTAAGTACACCCCTCACATTTGTGTAAATATTTTGTTATATCTTTTCATGTGACAACACTGAGGAAATGACACTTTGCTACAATGTAAAGTAGTGAGTGTACAGCTTGTATAACAGTGTAAATTTGCTGTCCCCTCAAAATAACTCAACACACAGCCATTAATGTCTAAACCGCTGGCAACAAAAGTGAGTACACCCCTAAGTGAAAATGTCCAAATTGTCAATATTTTGTGTGGCCGCCATTGTTTTGCAGCACTGCCTTAACCCTCTTGGGCATGGAGTTGACCAGAGCTTCACAGGTTGGCACTGGAGTCCTCTTCCACCCCTCCATGGTGACATCACAGAGCTGGTGGATGTTAAAGGCCTTGCGCCCCTCCACCTTCCATTTGAGGAAGCCCCACAGATGCTCAATAGGGTTTAGGTCTGGAGACATGCTTGGCCAGTCCATGCGGTGTCAGTGGAGCAAAGATTGGTGTCAGCAGAGCAGTGGATGGTGTCAGTACTCAGTAGGTTTTTATTTATATATATATATATTTTTTTTTTCAATTTTATTTTCCCTTTTATTATTTTTTTTACAATATTATTTTTTTTTTCAATTTCAGAGCCCCCCTATGGGGCTTTGGTGAAATATTAAGGGTCTAAACAGACCCCTGATTTCTTTTCAGACAGAGAAAGAAACCATGTACAGAGATCCCCCAGTTCTTTTCTCTGCAGCCTGCAGTAAACATAGTTTACTATGCTTCAGTTAAGAATGAAGACTGGAGCGATCGGTACAGATCACTCACTGTGTTCATCCAGAAAAGGAAGGTGGCCAGTTAATGAAATATTTACCGGCCCCTTCCCCACTCCTGAAAGGAGAACAGGGAAACTGGAAGCACTGCAGGGGGGAGACAGAAAGCAGGGGGAATCGCCACCGCACGGTGTGAGCACTGTGTGCACGCCTTTGGCAATAAGCTATCTTTTTACTTATTTTATTTATCTATATATGTATTTTATTAAGATGTTTTTTTTTTTTTTTTGTGATTTTGTGAAGCTAGGGGGCAGTGCATGCTGAGAAGAGCAAATTGCAAAATTCTTCAGCAATAGACCCTGCTAGCCAGTAAAAAAGGACCTATGTACATTTTTTATATAAACTCAGGTCTCAGTTGCATTAAGCAAGTGACCTCGGAGGCTATCTCTAATTTGTGTATTTTATAAGCATGCTCTATTTTTTTTTTTTTTTCTTTGGTTGACCAAAACCTTTTGTTGGTTGGTTTTAACCATTTCCCGACCGCACCTTTATTAAGCAGTATGTGCTTTTTTTTTTTTTTTTTTTTTTTACAGCGCCAAAAATGATAAAACACCCACTGACTGTACAGATTGATGAACAAAGGTGCTAGAAGGTTTGTCTTCAATTTTATTATTTTTTTTTCTGCAACATTGTGAAAGTATTTGGCGTACTTTGTTCTGTCATCCCCGCTAACGTACAGAAAATCTATTGATGCGCGCGCGGCTGAGTTAATTATCTAACATTTCAGCTGGTTTCATAGCACATTGATGTATTAATTAGGCACAAAAATATCTAGAAATGGGCTTAATTTTAACAAAGAAATGTATTTGTAGGAACAGCGAGCAGAATAATTGACTCACAAATGTGATGACGCAGTCGAATCCACACTGTGCGAGGCTGGTATACAGGGTACAGGGCACCAGATTGCAAAACAGGGGTTTGCCAGGAAGAAATCAGAGAAGGAAGACGATACATTAAATTGGATCTAGCATAGATTTACACGTTAAGTATGGGTAACACTTGCAGGTGTTTATTACCCCTCACAGAGATCACAGTGCTCCCCCTGCTAATGCCTTCATGTGCTTTTCTCTATGGAAGGGCGGCACCTTCTTTATTCAGGCATCATCCTGGGTCACCATCTACTTCCTGGACTGAACTATCAGCTCAGAGATGGCACCATCATATGTCTGACACAGATCAGCCCCCTGTTGCAGTCTCTCACTTTGTGATTAATTGTTCGTTTCATAGGAAGGAAAAAAAACCAAGAATAATTCTGTGGAAAGTGTTCTCTACTAAAAACTGTGAAAGTTTGAAATGATCTTCCATGGGAAATGGTTCTAGGACATTTGCCCAATTATAACCAGAATTCTAATTCTAAGTAAATTACTTAAATCTCTAAACATCAACCCAACTAGCCTCTTAACCCTTATTCTGACTTCTAATCCTAACTATAAAACCTTAAACTCTCCTAATCCCAAACTCCTAACTTTAATTCTCCAAGTCTTGAACCCAAAATGTCAACATAACACCGAACCCTGACTCCAAAATTAAAACCTAACCCCTAACCTGAGAACACAAATAACAACTAACCCTAATCTTCAACCTGACCCTCAACCTTATTTGTAAACCTGACCACTAAACTCCAATTTAATACCTAACTGTACCCCAACCTAACCCTTAAATGTAACCCTATGCCTTAACTGAATGCCTAACTGTAACCCTATACCCCAACCGTCCCCTAACTGTAACCCTATGTCCCAACCGATCTCTAAACATCAACCTAATCCCTAACTGTAACCTATACCCCAACCACCCCCTAACTGTAACACTATGCTCCAACTTAATCCCTAACTGCAACACTATACCCCAACATAATCCCTAAATATAACCCTATACCCCATCCAATTTCTTAACTGTAGCCCTTTAGTCCAACCTAACCTCTAACTGTAACCTTATACTCAAACCTAATCCCTAACTGTAACCCTTTACCCCAACCTAACCTCTAAACATCAACCTAATCCCTAACTGTAACCCTTTACCAGAGCCTAACCTCTAAACATCAACCTAATCCCTAACTGTAACCCTATGCCCCAACTTAATCCCTAACTGTAACCCTATACCACAACATAATCCCTAAATATAACCCTATACCCTAGCCTAATCCTTAACTGTAGCCCTTTAGTCCAACTTGACCTCTGACTGTAACCATATACTCCAACCTAATCCCCAACTGTAACCCTTTACCCCAACCTAACCTCTAAACATCAGCCTAATCCCCAACTGTAACCCTTTACCAGAACGTAACCTCTAAACATCAACTTAATCCCTAACTGTAATCCTATGCCCAAACTTAATCCCTAACTGTAACCCTATACCCCAACATAATCCCTAAATATAACCCTATACCCCAACCTAAAACTTGATTGTAGCCCTTTAGTCCAACCTAACCTCTGTCTGTAACCCTATACTTCAACCTAATCACCAACTGTAACCCTTTACCCCAACCTAACCTCTAAACATCAACCTAGTCCCTAACTGTAACCCTTTACCAGAACAGAACTCCTAACTGTAACCCTATGCCCCAATCCCTAACCGTAGCCCTATACTCAAACATAATCCCTAAATATAACCATATACCCCAACCTAATCCCTAACTGTAAACCTTTACTCTGATTTAACCTCTAAACATTAATCTAATCCCTAACTGTAACTCTATACCCCAATTTAATCCTCAATTGTAACCCTGTGCCCCAATTTAATTTCTAACTGTAACCCTATATTCCAACATTATCCCTTAACATAACCATATACCCCAACCCAGTCCCTAATTGTAACCCTTTACCCCGACCTAACCTCTAAACATCAACCTAATCCCTAACTGTAACTCTGTACCCCTACTTAATCCCTAACTGTAACCCTATACTCCAACATAATCCCTAATTATACCTCTATATCCCAACCTAATTCCTAACAGTAACTCTTTACCACAATCTAATCTCTAACTGTAACCATGAACTGTACTCCAACCTAACCTCTAAGTGTAACTCTATAGTCCACTTTAATCCATAACTGTCACCCTACACACTATCCTAACCCCTAACTGAAACTCTAAACATAAACGTAATCCCTAACTGTAAACCTATACCCCAACCAAACCCCTAACTGTAACCCTATGCCTAATTGAATCACTAATTGTAACTCTATTCTCCAACATAATCACTAAATATAATCCTACAACCAAACCTAACCCCTAACTGTAACCCTTTACCCCACCCTAATTCCTATCCGTAACTCTATACCCCAATCTAATCTCTAACTGTAACCCTTTACCTCAACCTAATCCATAACTTCAACTATTTACCCAAATCTAACCCCTATCTGAAACCATAAACATCAACATAACCCCTAACTGTAACCTTAGACCTAAATTCTAACGCCAGCCTTTAACCCCTAAGTATACGAAAGCCATAGTAATTTGCTCAAAAAATTTTACTTTCCCCAAATGTTTGTGCAGTAATGTATCAACAAAAATGGTTGCGCCTTACACTATGACAAAAATTGGTGCCCCAAAACACCAAATGCAAATACCACTACTTTAAAAGAAGACTACATAGTCTCCTGTCGACCCAACAATTTTGGAACTTTTTTCTTCAACTCAGGAGGCACCAGATAAAACCCAGATACAGGGGAATGATTTTCTATCTAACTGCATATTATAATTGGAAAGCCATATTTCTTGCCTATCCGTTGACCCGTTTGACATGTTGTAGACAACAGCGTACCATCACAGCCACTTGGCATCCAAATGCAAAGTCATTGAAAATGCAGATGTGATTTTGGCCAGCAGCTAATAGGTTAATGACAATTCCGCAAGGAAATATTTTGATAGAAATGTAAGCGCTCAGCAATAAATTCCCTCCTTCCCCCCTCCCAAATTCCATCTCTTGATTCCTTGATTTCTTTGAATATAATTATCGTTCCCTTGATATACTTTGTCTTTGAAATGACACTGCCAATTGACGTGTGATGTGTCCGGCCCCTGTATAATATTAATGGTAATCAGGCAAGTTTTTTTTTCTATTTGTGAGAAAATGTTTTTCAGCTGATATCATTCCGCCGACGAGGCTGTAACCCTTCTTTTTGCTCCTGGAACAAAGCAGGAGGATTGATGCCTCAGCAGGCTGCTTGACAACGAGGGGGTTAATGACACATAAACAATGCAAAAATTGCCGGAATTTTCCAAGTGACAAAAACGATCAAGACAGGAGGGTGGCGTTTGCTAATCCTTCTGCTTCAATAATCACATATGTGTGAGGATGAGATGTCAGTCATACTTGACAGTGAATGTGAGGTGACCTTTTCACTGTGCTATTCCCGAGCGGATGGGTCTCTTCTTTGTTTGTTGTGTGGACAGTTTCAGATTGAAGCCAACGGGGAGATGAAACCACGGAAATTGTCACAGCAGCGCTAGAGGGACTCAGTACCCAACACGTCTCACTTAGGCGACCAACCAAAGTTCTATCTGCATAGGAGACATTCAGTATAATATATTTAACTGAATGGTGTCCACTGACATCACTCCTGGGAGAAGAACCCTATTAGATTGTATTGGGTTGGTCTTATCAAGTATTATCAATATGCTATATTTTTTAAAATAAAAACTCTGACAAAGGTGTACCAAAATTAAGCCTAATTAATATCCAGGGGGACTCAGTACCCAACATGTCTTCCTTAGGTGACCAACCAAAGTCCTATCTGATTAGGAAACCTTTGGTGTCCACTGATATCCTTCTGAAAAAAGGAACCCGCACCAATTGCCACAGCAGTGCTGGAGGGACTCTGTACCCAACGTGTCTCACTGTGACCTGGGAAAAGTGTGTGGGCCACTCAGGCTCAATAGGGAGAGGGGTATGTAGACAGTGCATCAGCAGCTGCTGCTAGAGTACTGACATAGGATGGATCCTGGCTCCTGCAAAGGTTCAAGAAAGGAGGGGTGACCCCTGGAAGTCACACATCTATGGTGTCCTGCTGCAGTGAATGGAGTGGCAACCTCAGCCTGGCTTGGACTCCGACCAGGCCATGCCCCCCTTGGTTGCCACTCCATTCATTGCAGCAAGACACCAGGTTCTTGAACACAACTTGTCTCACGTAGGCGATCAACCAAAGCCCTATATGAATCTTAGATGCTTTAAATAAGAACTATAACAAAGGTATACTGAAGTCGGACACAGCTTAACAATTATCAGGGGAACTCAGTACCCAACATGTCTCCCTTAGGTCACCAACCAAAGTCCTATATGAGTATGAAGCATTCAGTATAATGTAGCTGACTTATAGGAACCCTAATATTGTGTTGGGTTGGTCTTGACAAGTAATACATGACATGGGTTGTGAACAGGCTGGGAAGATTTCTCTTCACATCCTATACTGGTGAAACCCTGCCACAACTTTGATGCCTAGGGTGTCACCTGGATGGAAAACGATAAATTCCTCATATATGATGAGGACAACAAACAAAGCCTGACGGCCATACACTTCCAAAATATTGCATTACATTAATTGGTTGTTCTACATAAAGATGGTAGATAGGTGGACCTAGTTAAATGCACTGCCTTGAGAGCCCTGCTCCCATATGACAAGTTTCCACCACCCCACACTATTTATTAAGTTAGCATAGCTTTACTGGTGGTGTTTTCCATTCCAGCGACCCTTAATAATGCCCTCAGCTGACTGCACACTGTCGGACGGCTTTCCTGAACCTATGTGAAGATGGATCTTTATGCTATGCTATGCTATACTAATTGGGTGCTAACAGGTCACTTGTTTTTCTTAAAATGATGTGTCACGCGCCATTTAATTTCAATATGGCGGCCATGTAAAATAAGTAAAGATGTGGCCTTGCCCTTCTAACCAAAAGAGTTTAATTGTTTTATTGGGTGTAGAAGGGGCAACCTACCCTTGTTTGGCTAAGTTCTCTTAAATTTTTTCTGCCTATACTCCTCAACAGTCAGGATCATGACCTACTCTCACAGAAAATTTCTATCAATAAGGAAACATCAATGAGGGCCTCTGATCACAGAAGCATTTTCTTATCAACCATAGGGTAGAACTTGTTGCAAATGATGTCAACTCAAGGTGAGAGCATCGTTTGTGATTATCTGTTTTTTAAAGCCATTTTGAAGTTTGTTTTGTTGACTCCCCTAGTAAACAGAATGACTATGGAAGGCTTTAAAGCTTTCTTTTTGATGGCTCGTTTGACTCATTGATGGCTCATTTTTAGAGCCTACAAAAACAGGAGGTGGACACAGGCAGACTTCACTCCCTACAATAGACTAGAGAGTTTGATCCTTTTCTCCTATGAACCATGTATCCAAAAATGGAGAGTTGACATGACCGAGGAAAAAAAAAAAAGAACAAAGTTGAATCATTGTCACATTCAAGCCCAGAAGTTTGGTGAAAATCATTTTCTAACGATCCTACAGAATGTACATTCCATGAGTACCAATCTTCGTTTTCTCCAAGCTGGTTACTGGACATGGAAAGGTCAGCACTTTGCTATTATTGAAAGCCATTGATTTATCCCCTATCCTTAAATGCCTTTGTCCAGACAGGGAAACAAACAGTTTTGCTCATAAAAGGCTCGCAGACATAACATTTTTATCTTTGTTTTACCATCTGTCAGCTCTCTACAGGCTCTGAACAGACAGCGCGCCCCTCTTCCCTCAGTGCCGCGCCGCGGCGTTTTATTGTTCCTCTGTATGATGGACAATGAACAATGTGAGCCAATACTTTGTAGCACTTCTCTTCCACAGCAATTAAACCTAACATTGCTGAGATCAAGGTTAAAGGGCCAGTAAACAAACATGATTAGGTTGTGTGTGTCACAGAGCTTCTATATAGAATCTGTAACATTTTAAAGATATATGGTAGTTACAGTAGCAAGCCCTGTCATTTCTATCATTGCATCAGGACCTCAAGGCATCCAATGGCATAGGAGGACCCCTGATGACTAGAACAGTTGTTAAAATTGGAATGAGGTTAGATTTGGACTACATTTTATGAGTTCAGAAGACCTGAGTCAAATCTTATCTTCATTCTTATTTTTGGAAGTTCAGACTCCCAGAAGGCTTCTCGGAGAAAGGGACCAAAGGTTGTTTTTGCCTTGATTCTGCCAAGGTGTCCAAAGATGCTGCCTGAGTATCCTTAGCTTGAATGCCAGTGCCACCAGGTCCCACCCTTTTAGCTTAGTATCCCTGGTAGAATTTTATATAAAAAAAGTGTCTCAGGTAGTATTTTGACACCATCATTTCATCAGGCAAGGCTGCCAGAAGCATCCCACATTCCTTCAATTTTGCATCATTTCTTGTTCTTTGATATACACTTTTCTTGGTTGGATTTTGACTTCAAAGGAACTTCCAGCTAGGGAATTCCAAGTTTCTCAATTTAGAAAAAAGTCTGGCCAAACCACAAGTAATGGAACGTCTCAGAATTCCATTACTCTCTGGTGGTGATTTAGGGGGAATATCTATTTGACAGGCCTTGTAGGACTGTTCTTGGAACGATAATCAGATTACAGGACCTGACCCCATTGCCACTCTTTCTATGACTCTTTTAGTGATTTTTATAGCATATATAAGTAGAAGCTAGGATTCCCCTATTGATATGCTAATGAACTCGTTGAACTGGTTCATGAAGCTCAGGACAGGAAGTGAGGTTGACAAGAATGATTTGAGCACAACCATGAGTTGAACAAAGGAAGCAGCAGCTTTTCAGGATTCCAAGAAGCAAGAAGCAGTTTGGAAGAGATCCTTAATCCTGGAAGATGATCATAAAGAAAGATTGAAAATAGTAGCGTTACCTGGGGTTTGACATTAAATCTACAGCCCAAGTTAAGTAACTTTTAGTGTATCCCTTTTGTATACATTATCAATGCTCGTTAGCTAGAAATGATAGATAGCTTGTGCATGTGTAAATTCTATGCATATTTTGTGATACTTTATATGCCATGGATTGTTTTTCCTCCAATTGTGTGTGCAGCATTTTTTGTTTAGCAACTTCAGCCCCAGCGCCGTAAATAGGCGGCGGTCGGGGTTGAACGGCTCTCCCGGGACATAGCCTGCACCTGCAGGCTATATCCCGGTATCATTTTTTAGAGCAAGCGGTCGGCTATCCAGGGGTGACGACCGATCCGGCTCGGGAGCCGCTTGGTCGTTACCCCAGGAGGCGCCCCCCCCCCCCTCCCGCCGCCTTCCGCCGCTCTTCTCCAGCCTCCCGTCCCACCGGGAGACCGGAGTGACGATCCAGCGCGTCCGCCGGCTGGAAGAAGACCTGATCAAAGCCGTAATCGGCTCCGATCGGGTCTCCTTCGGCAAATTCCGGAAGCGACGTCACAACGTCACTTCCGGTTTACACGGCGGCTAACGGCGCCAAATTTTAAAAAATGACAGTATTCAGAATTGCCGTTTTTGGCAATCTGAATACTGTGAAGTGCAAAGGAGGGATGGGGGGTCTTTTAGACCCCCCGGCCCTCCAAAAAGAGTACCTGTCACCATATATTACTATCACAAGGGATGTTTACATTCCTTGTGATAGCAATAAAAGTGATCAGATTTTTTTTTTTTAAAGGAACAGTGCTAAAAATAAATAAATAAATAAAAAAAAAAGATTTAAATCGCCACCGTCCCCGCGAGCTCGCGCAGCAAAGAAAACGCATACGTAAGTTACGTCTTATCAATTCCCGGTAAATCCGTAAACACCGCATGCAGGTTACACATTCCACTCGCAGGAACCTATCCATATGTATGCGGTTATCTATACGCAGCACGGGGCCCGCTGCTAATTTCCAACAGGGGTCATTTGCATAGGTTCGTATTAACGCGCTAACACAGCCTGGATGTGCCCCGCAGGTCTGGCTTTCACCGTACCTATATTAGGATTCTCTCCCTGTTTTAATATCCACCAGAAATGATATCTCAGCGCCCCGGGGAATAAACCTTTAAAATTCAATTTCAAATAAATATAATTATATATCTATAAAAAGGAGGGGGGTTATTGCAGAGACTGGTTTTACTTGGAAAGCACTTAAGGGTTTTCCCCAGGATGCGCGGCGGAACATGTCCGAAGGCGAGGAAGACGTTTCACTGAATTTTAGGTCATCTGCCTTGAATCCAGCTGTAGTACAGAGCTTGTGAAGGCTGGCGCAATGATATAATTATATTGGACACCGGCTTCCCCCCCGGGGAAAGGAATGGACGGGCAACACAGAGATCTGTGAACAAAGTTCAGAATCCATCTGCCTGCTGATACCTGGGCTCTAAACAAGACGTCAAGACGATGAAGAGAACCGCTCATGAAGGGGCTCCTACAAGAATTTAAATATTCATTTTTATCCTAGTATGATGGGGCGTCATGAAACATTTATCTTTGTAGCCCGTCTGGTAGTCTGCAACTAGTATTAGCTGTACACCCAACACCCCACTCATTAGAAAAGCCAATGTTATCGGTGTCCGGAATAATTCTACTACCTCATTGCAAGAATACCCTACAGGCTTGGCCATGGTCAAGTGGACCTAGTGGCAGGCTAAGTCATGTGAAAGGGCTTATTTACACTTGTGTGTTGTGTCCATACATCCATCATTGATCTATTCACCCATCCATCATCCATTCATCATTCATCTATCCATCCACCCATCCATCATCCGTCCATCCATCCACCATTCATCTATCCACCCTTCCATTATTCACCCACCATCCATCATTCCTCCATTCATACATCCGTCATCTATCTATTTACCCATCCATCATCCATCCATTATGTATCTATCCATCCATACATCCATTATCCATCTATTAACCCATCCACCATCCATTCATTTATACATCCATCCACCATCCTTCCATCGTTCATCCTTTCAGCCATCATCCATCCATTATTCGTCTATCCATCCATCCACCCATCCTCCCATCCATCATCCTTTCAGCCATCATCCATTTATTATTCATCTATCCATCCATTTATCCACCCATCCATTATTCATCCACCATCCATCACCCATCCATTTATGAATCCATCATCCATCCATTATTCCTCTATCCATCTATCTACCCATTCATCTTCCATCCTTTTTTACATTCATCATCCATCTATTCACCCATCCATCATTCATCCATGCACCATTCATCCATCCATCATTCATACACCCATCATCCATCTATTAACCCATCCATCATCCATTCATTATTCATCTATCCATCCATTCACCCATCCATCATCCATTCATTATTCATCTATCCATCCATTCACCCATCCATCATCCATCCATCCATCCATAATCCATCTATTCATCATCTATCATTCATCCATCATCCATCCATTATTCACCTATCCATCTATCCACCTATTCATCATCCGTCATTTTATACATCAATCTATTCATCCATCCATCATTCATCCATCCATCCATTATTCATTCATCCATTCATCTATAATTAATCCATTATTCATCCATCCAGCATTCATCCATTATTCACCCATCCATCCTCCATCCATACACCCATCATCCATCTATTAATCCATCCATAATCCGTTCATTATTCATCTATCCATCCATTCACCCATCCATCCTCTATCCATTCATTCACCAATCCATAATCTATCCATTCATTCACCCATCATTCATCCATATGTCATTGATCCATCCATCCATCATTTATCAATTATTCATCCATCCATCATTCATTCATCCAATATATATATATATATATCATTCATTCATCTATCATTCTTCCATTATTTATCTATTCATCCATCCTCCATCCATACACCAATCCTCCATCTATTAACCCATCCATCTTCTGATCATTATTCATCTATCCATCCATTCACTCATCCATCAATTATCCATCCATCCATCATTTATCCATCCACCATCCATACATCCATAATCCATCTATTCATCCATCATCCATCCATTATTCATCTATCCATCTATCCATCATTCATTCACTGGACATGAGCTGAGCCTAGGAAAAGTCATTGGGCTAGAAATGAGCCTAGGCAAAGTCACTGGACTTGAGCTTAGCCTAGGCAAAGTCACTGGACTAAAGCTGAGCCTAGGCAAAGTCAATGGACTGAAACTGAGCTTAGGTAAAGTTACTGGACTGGAGCTGAGCCTAGGCACTGTCACTAGACTGGAGCTGAGCCTAGGCAAAGTCACTGGACTGGAGCTGAGCTTGGGAAACGCCAATGGACTGAAACTGAGCTTAGGCAAAGACATTGGACTGGAGCTGAGCCTAGGCAAAGTCAAGGGCTGAAACTGAGCCTAGGCAAAGTCACTGGATTAGAACTGAGCCTAGGCAAAATCACTGGACTGGAGCTGAACCTAGGCAAAGTCACTGGATTAGAACTGAGCCTAGGCAAAGTCACTGGACTGAAACTGAGCTTAGGCAAAGTCACTGGACTGAAGCTGAGTCTAGGCAATGTCACTGGACTGGAGCTGAGCCTAGGCAAAGTCACTGGACTGGAGCTGAGTCTAGGCAAAGTCATAGGCTGAAACTGAGCCTGGGCAAAGCCATTGGACCGAAACTGAAATTAAGAAATGTCACTGGACTGAAACTGAGCTTAGGCAAAGGCATTGGACTGAAGATGAGCCTAGGGAAAATCAGGGGCTGAGACTGAGCCTTGGGAAATTCGGGGGCTGAAAATGAGCCTAGTCTAAGTTACTGGACTGAAGCTGAGCCTAGGCAAAATCACTGGACTGGAGCTGAGCCTAGGGAAAGTTATGGGCTGAAGCTGAGCCTATGCAATGTCATTGGCTAAAACTGAGCCTAGGCAACATCACTGGACTGGAACAGAGCTTAAGCAAAGCCACTGGAATTGCTTTTTAAAGATAAAAAGTGCTGCAGCATTGAGAAAACTATACGGTGACCGTATATGGTTACAAGCCAGACATATCCTGAAAGTTACTAAAAGAACTACTTTAAGTAAAAACTCCATTGGGAATTAAATGACCCATTTGCAGTGGCTGTAGCAGGTGTGAAGAACAAGGAACTCAAACTTAAACACCTCACAATAGGACTGCCCAAGTAATATGAGGAGCGTTTGATATTTTAATGGCCCGCTATCACCTTTGGGCTAACGTTCACCAACCACCTTCTCTCCGTGATCACGCGTCTCCTCCTCTCCTTCCAATGCATATAACACTATACCTAAGCTGTGGTAGGGGTTCTTTAAGAACAAACAGAAATAAAAAAATGATAGGAAAGGTCAGATGGAATTTTATGAATAAAAATATAAGCAAACATCCCAGTCTCCTCTTCCGGAATAATATCAACCTAATCTCATATCAATAAAGTAAGCTTGCAATATTAAAGTGTAATATTATAATATGCACTTTATAAAGCTCACAGGGACTATCTTATGAATACGATCCTGCGTTTTTCATCTTCCCAAAGTTTCGCCGAAACCAAATTCCCTCCTAATCCCCGAAGAAAATTGAAACAGAACCGGCATACATTATTGATATAGGCTTTATTTAAAATTCTTTGGCAAGACTTGCATCTGTTTGTAGGAAATGCTGGAGAGAAAAAAAAAAAGTTAAAAATTAAAGGACCAGTAAACTGGAAATAACAATGTTACTTTATGTGAAGGCGCTACTAAGAAGATTCACATCATCATTTTTTTAATTCTAAGGACTGTACAAAAAGACGAGGAGATGTTGGAAATGCATGGTGGGGGAGGGGGGGTGGGGATGTGCCATTGGTTTAGGGAGGGGCTCTTTAGGAGATCTGTGATGAGGCAAGCATGGGAAGTATCAAAGGTCTGCAATGGGTAACAGTCCCAAATGCTGCTGACAGGTCCACTGCTCTAATGTGGGGGAGGGTGACACCCCCACGAGGAAAATGGCCACAGATATAGACAGGGCACACCATAGGTGAAACTGGCTGCAGCTATGAAAAAGGTATCCCCATGAGGAAACTGGCTAGAGCTATGGAAAGGGCACGTCCATGGGGAAACTGACTATGTCTATAAGAAGAACACAGCCAATTGAAAACTGGATGCAACTATGGGAAGGGCACACCCATGAGGAAACTGGCCGCAGCTCTGGGAAAGCCACAGCCATGAGGAAACTGGCTGCAAGTATGGGAAGCTCACACCCATGAGGAAACTGGCAGCAGCTCTGGGAAAGGCACAGCCATGAGGAAACTGGCTGCAGCAATGGGAAGGGCACATCCATGTGGAAACTGGCCGCAGCTCTGGGAAAGGCACAGCCATGAGGAAACTGGCTGCAGCTATGGGAAGGCACACCCATGGGAAAACTGGCTGTAGGTATGGGAAGTTCACACCCATGAGGAAACTAGCTGAAAATCTGGGAAGGGCAAACCCATGAGAAAACTGGCTGCAACTTTGGGAAGGGCACACAGATAAGGAAACTTGCTGCAACTATGGAAAGAGCACGCCCATGAGGAAACTGGCTGTGGTTATGGGAAGGGCATACCCATGAGGTAACTGGTTGCAGGTATGGGAAGTTCACACCTATGAAGAAACCAGCTGCAGTTCTGGGATGGGCATATTAATGAGGAAACTGACTGCAGCTATGGGAAGGGCACATCCCTGAGGAAATTGGCTGAAGGCATGGGAAGTTCACACCCATGAGGAAATGGCTACGGTTCTGGGAAGGGCACACCCATGAGGAAACTGGCTGCAGCTTTGTGAAGGGCACACCCATAAGGAAACTGACTGCAGGTATGGGAAGTTCACACCCATGAGGAAACTGGCTGCAGCTCTGTGAAAGGCACACCCATGAGGAAACTGGCTGAAGGTATGGGAAGTTCACACCCATGAGGAAACTGGCTGCAATTCTGGGAAGGGCACACCCATGAGGTAACTGGCTGAAGGTATGGGAAGTTCACACCCATGAGGAAACTGGCTGCAGCTATGGGAAGGGCACATCCATTAGAAAACTGGCTGCAGCTATAGGAAAGGCACACCCATGAGGAAACTAACTTAGCAGCTTATCAGCATCATGACTACTCTTGCAGTCTACCTTTATAGAGGCTCTGTCACCGTGTTCACCCCCGACTCAAGAGCTGCTGCAAAATGCCAGATGGCATCACCCAAGAATTGCATCATGGAAGGTGATTGCATGGTCCCCTCCCCCTAAAAAACAGCAGGTACAACAAGAGCCATGGGGAGCGCAATGAATGTGATTATACCTTTGTGCAGGACACAGTGCAGATAACTGTAGAAGGAGTGCTTATACAGTGATTTCCAGCTTCCACTGGGATCCCACAGGTATGAAGTACACATAGTGGCATTGCTCCAAGCAGGAACTAACTTTGTAAAAATATCCATACCTGAAATTTTTCTTAAATAGACATCTAGATATCATTACTAATTGCATGTAATCATTTTTTAATGAATGCATAACTGGACTAAATGGTGTTTTATATCTGCCTGGAGTTATGCTGTGAACATGTTCATTTTGTAGAATGTACAATTTGTCTGTTATTACTGTTAATAAAAGCTGCGTAACCTAAAGCCATGGGTTCCTACGTGGGGCCTGTAATGCTGTAATTGTTTCAGAATAGAACCATTCAGAGAGACGTAATCCACCCCAGCCAATGTATTCATCATGCATCCGCTATAGCAAGGAAAGTGATGATGAAAAGGTTGACATTTGCCCCATTCGGAGGTTGCCAGGTAGTTTTTGGCAGTAATCCGTTTAATGCCGGTGATGTCATTGGCAGCCTTGGCTGGCTGGTGTGTTGGCATCTGTCTGCCGGGGTGCAAAGGTCACATGACCATTTCTGTAGATGTAGTTGCATCAAAACTGTGCAGAGTAGTAACTGGAATCTAAAGTGTTTAGAGTTCTATGTCCGAACTGCAGGCAAACAGCTAACTATATATACTGTATACTGTGCCTTGAAAAAGTATTCATACCCCTTGAAATTTCCACATTTTGTCATGTTACAACCAAAAACATAAATGTATTTTATAGGTATTTTATGGGATAGACCGACACAAAGTGGCACATAATTGTGAAGTGGAAGGAAAGTTATAAATGTTTTTCCACATGTTTTAGCGGCGCTTTTGCGGCACTTTTTTTTAAGGTCATGTGACAACGTGTCTGTCAGGGGACATGACACTGATCTACTGATTCCTGTCACTGGGATCAGTTAGATCTCTTATGCCCCTGGCAGCCCAGCCCCCTCACAGTTAGAACACGCCTAGGGATCACAGTTAACCCCTAGATCTCCCCCTGCAGGTTAACCCCTTCACTGCCAATGACATTTATACAGTAATCAGTGGATATTTAAATTTCTGTTCGCTGTATAAATGTCATTGGTCCCAAAAATGTGTGAAAAATGTCTGATCTGTCCGCCCCAATATCAAAGTCCCAATAAAAATCGCAGATCGCCTACATTACTAGTAAAAATATAAAAACGCCATAAATCAATTCTCATAGTTTGTAGATGTGATAACATTTGCGCAAACCAATCAATAAATGCTTTTGCGGTTTTATTTACCAAAAATATGAGGAAAAATATAAATCGGCCTAAACTGATGAATAAATTCGTTTTTTTATATATATATATTTTTTGGATTTGTATTTTAGCAAAAAGTAAGAAATATGTTTTTTTTTTGCAAAATTGTCCCTTTTTTTTTGTTATAGCGGTGATCAGAAACACACAGAGGTGATCAAATGCTACCAAAAGAAAGCTCTGTTTGTGGGAAAAAAGTACGCAAATTTTGTTTGGGTACAACATCACACGACCGCGCAATTGTCAGTTAAAGCGACGCAGTGCCGAGTCGCAAAAAGTGCTCTGGTCCTACAGTGGGAAATCCTTCTGGTTCTTAAAGAGGAATTGGGTTTACTTCCTCTGTATTCCCCTGTAAAGTAAAATCATAATGGGCTACTATGCACCGCATAGCAGCCCATTATGTGTCACTTACTTGCAAACGAAGCCTCCGACATCCAGCGCTGTCCCCTGTGCAGGCAGCGTCCATCTTCTGCCCCTCTTCCTTCTTGGGCCGCGATCTCTGGCTCTGTGATTGGTCGGAGTCGCGTGACGTCACTCCTGCGTGGGAGCCGCCACTCAAGGCAGTCACAGTGAAGAAACGGCATGGAGGCATTTTCTTCACTGCACATGTGCCGAAATGACGTCTAGAACACTGCATATCTCCTGAACCGTGCAGGCTTGGGAGATATGCAGGGCACCTACAGGTAAACCTTATCATAGGCTTACCTGTAGGTTAAAGTGGTTGTCACGAGTTGACGACCACTTTAAGTGGTTAAATTACTGGTTTGTTCTGTTAAATTTTAATTGCTCTATTTCATATACAAGACCTTCGGGCAGCCAACCACTCTACAGCACGGCGACAGACCGGTCAGGTTTTTAAATATCCCTCGTCCCCTTGCTCCTGTAGTCATCCTCATTGCATCCTTTGCATTCCATCAGACGTGGATGGGTGCGTTGATAGTAATAAGCCAACAGCTTTCAGATGCATCTCGGCACGTCTTGCTGGCTCCTATTACCTCTCTATTCGTGTCTTTTTTTTATCCATCACTGCTGGACGGAATCAGCTCATACATCCCCATCAGCAATGTTATCATCAACATATTTACCCCTCTATTTTATCATTAATCTCGATTTTTTACATTTGTCTCCCTGCACGGGAGCGTGCGCTCCGAACATTAATATCAATCTGGGAATCAATCCCAGTTTCTTTGTGTCGCTTTTGAAAATGTCTGTATTATCACTGCGCTTCGGGTGCCTGTATTACACCGCTTTATTAATGGGTTTGTGTCGTAGGCTTCTTTCTTTTTTTTTAGAGTGAACCTGTCATCCCGTAAAGAGTGCCAGCCCAACACAACCACAACATTTGGGGGGGGGGGGGGGGGGGGGGGGGGGGGGGGGGGGGGGGGGGGGGGGGGGGGGGGGGGGGGGGGGGGGGGG
>BLSH010400950.1:788024-802645 GCA_018402905.1 Glandirana rugosa | reverse complement strand
ATTTGCCCCCCCCCCCCCCCCCAGTGATTAGGCTGCAACGTTCTAACTATGTAGCAGTTCATAAGATGGGAGGCTGTACCGTGCTGTACCGTGTCCATAGGGGTGCGCTCGGGGTGTGCCAGGGCACACCCTAAACGCAGTGGCGGCCGCTCCATTAGGGGCGCTGCCCCCCCCCCAATCTACATACAGGGAGCTGGACGCATGGATTTCCTTGTTAAAGAGGTTTTCATAGGTATACAATTATTTATTACATTTCAAAACACGTTGGAGGTCCCCACCCCCTGTGGCCACCAGTTTGGTCTGAGTGACGGCTGGATTTACCATTCTCATTGGGAAAAGTTTTGTTCCTTTTATATGCTATATGAACCAATGTACCTTGTGCAAATGTTTTTAATGCTCAAACTTTAGAGATTACTATTTTTTTATTTGGAAATGAATAAAGATTCTATATTTGTTATAATTTATATCTGGGCATTTAGAAAATTGCCTTAAAAATCCCACCCTACGAGGCATAGAAATGTTTTTTGAGGCATACAAAGGATAACAGAGATCAAAAACAGTCATACATAGACGTGAACAAAGTTGGTGGGGCATGGTACAGTGCGGTCCACCAGCTAACATGAACTTACAATAAAAGATGAGATAATCTGGCGTCCGGACATGTATGGTGGTCTTAGTAAGGGTTAAAACGTGAACTACTAGGGTACAGTTAAGGTAGAGATACCAAGCAATGATTAAATAGGGTTTAGTCTTGGGGAGATATAGCACAAAATGTGGAGGGGGTTCCACATCTAGAAAGGAGAGGAAGGAAGTGAAGAGAAAGAGAAAAGAGAAAAGAGAGAGAAAGACCATGGAGATGGTCTGGCCACCAGGACATCGCTAAGTAGAAGTGGTGAGGTGATAGCTACCATGGCAGGAGGACCATTTGGTCAAAGGTTGATGGTAGACAGCATGTGATCCAGGGTTCCCATATCCAGTCAAACTTGGGTATTCGGTCTTTTTCTATGGCATCCCGTTTGGCATCATAAAACGGGTTACTCTATGTTTGGTTTAAGGACGCATGGATTTCAATGGGTTTTTTTCTTTTTTTTTGAAGCACATGATTAGAGCCTGAGGCTCTAATTGGCTTAAAAAAGAGTGGGCTTGGGCCGCTTAGTCCACCCAGTTCTGTGACAATTTTCAGCCAGACATCCAGCAGTGCGGCCACACAACCAGGCAGCTCGCCCACATGTGGCGGACAGGCTCCTTTGCCCTTGTAACGTTGAACGTCATGTGGACCTAGTTTGTTTACAAGTTTTTGCACCCCAATCATTGGGGACTTGCCCCAGCGGCTCCTGTATGGCGTGTAAGGCACATATTACACCACAGAGGGGGTCTATGCGCCCTGCCATTTGGAGGTTTCCCAGGCCTCGAGGGCTCGGCAGTAATATGGTATAATATCCCTGATGAAGATGTATTTTAACCTTTTCGAAACGTGTTGGATGTTCCGTGGACTGATGTCATCTACAGTCACTGATGGTTCTGCCATCCAAGGGGAATACCATTTTCCAGCTTGAACATATACAATCTATTCTCATGGTCTATTCAAGTATTCTTATACTATATAAAAAAAAGTGAAAGATTCTTTCTATGGAATTGTACAATTTACTCTTCTCTTTTATATATCAAAAATCTTTTTGCATGAATAAAATATGGTATTTTAAGAAAAACACTTAGGTTTCTCAGTATACTCAATTGCTAAAAATCCCTTTTCCATTTGAGGTTACTTTTTCAGCATATTTGCTAATGTCTTCCTGCTTCTCCCCCCGTCCACTCAGGAAGTTTTTCCTGAGACTCGATTTGAAGGGAATCTTAGGACTCCCGTCCACTCAGCTCTCAGGACCCGCTTCCTGTTCGGCTGGGTCAGGAAGCGGGTCCTGAGAGCTGAAGGGCCAGGTAGAAGCAAGCAAAGGGCCCTATCTGGCCTTTGGGCCACAGTTTGGAGGCCACTGTACTAAGGCATTGCATTGTGGAATGAATGTTGAGCTATAATAGAGCAGTGGCAACTCTACCCCGAGCTACTTAACCAACCTTATCTCAAGTTATTACCCAAAGTGTCCTCTTCACTCCTCCCAAGACCTCCTGCTCTCTAGATCACCCATCACTCCCCTCCATGTTTGCCTCCATGACTTCTCCAGAGCCTCTCCCTTCCTCTGCAGCTCCCTACTTTATCTCTCCGGCTATCTCCTACTCTGTCTACCTTTAAATGATCTCTAAAATCACTTCAGGGAAGCCTACACTGCCTCCAACCAACAACTTAGCTCTTACCTTCTCCATCAGCTCCACCCTACACAGTTTTTACCTTTTTGGTTCACTTGTTCCTCCATTTTAGATTGTAAGCTTTGAGGAGCAGGACCCTCCTAACCATCTTGGCATTGCATTGTTTTGTACCTCTACTGTCTCTCTGTCAAGCTGTTGGAGCTATATAAATCCTGAATAATAATACCAGAACCTTAATAACCATTAGTGCCTCTGGCACTGCACTGGCATAAATGTTGGGTAAGGGATTTGGGCCAACTTGGGCAGAAGCCAATGCCCTTGGCACATGTGAAGGGATCTAAAAATAACAACTGATAACTGCAGCATCACCAAGTCCACTGGTGTAGTTAGGTTAATTTTTCATTCCGTACTAAAATACAGCTTTAACTCACACCCTGTTGTGTCTGAGCATGTGCAGCTGCTTTGTTGAGAACAAGTAGAACCTAGATGAGCAAATCTGCTTCCATATATTTTTCCTGGCAAGTCTTTGGGTTGAACTAACTAGAGGAAAGCATGTTGAGCGCTACCCAAGCCTTCCAATGTCATCAGAAAATAGCACTGTACTGTGTCTTTATTTATCGCGTACATTTAATTATCTTCTACAAGTGCCCTCTGCAGAAATTGTATAAAGTGCCTAACCAAGCAAGACATTGTGTTTCTTTGGCTGCGCGCTTATCTTCAACGAGCCAGCGATTTACATACCGCTATTAATAGAGTCTGTTGATTACATTTAATTGTGCGCGGCTTTTATGTTACTTATTTACATTATTTATTAGCTGGTATAGAAAAATGCTGGGAGAGCCGAGTCATGGATAGGGTAATAAAACCAGTTGGGTCAAGTGACCAGGCAGTAACAGTGCCCAGGGGGTTTCTCTGGAAGTCCTAAAGACTCCAATGCTGGAAAAAAAGGCATAACAATTCCAGATATTTATTATAGAAGAACTAAGAGGAAATATGGCATGGTCTTCAGAAAAAGAAGACGCTGCTGATATCAGTGAATGCTACCAGTTAGCTCCTTGACTTTAATCGCTTGCTGATATAAGGATAGGGACACTTTGTGGTGTCTCTTATAACTCTGTACTACATGGGCGCACACTGACCTCACAAGGGTTTCCAGCTTAGGCCTCTTTTTCTAGTAGAGGGTACTCAGGCTCACCTGACCCTACTTTGACCCAGAGTCTTTACAAAAACTTCCCCTCTGTCACCAATCATGACTTTGGCCCTTAATATAAGGGTGGAGCTCACATGCCTCCAAACATGACAATGGCCTTCATTACCACAGTGAAGCTTAGATCCTTCTAATCCCTCCCAGGACCTCACTACCATGGTGGAGCTCAGATCCTTCCAATCATGACCAGGGCCCTTACTACCATGGTGAAGCTAAGATCATTTTAATCTCTCCCAGGGACCTCCCTATTATAATGGAGTTCAGATCCCTTCAATCATGACTAGGGTCCTCACTACCATGGTGGAACTCAGGTACTTCCAATCATGTTCAGAGCCCTCACTACCATGGAGGAGCTAAGATCCTTCCAATCTTTCCCAGGCCCCTAACTACCATGGTGTAGCTCATATTCTTTCAACCATGCCCTTTGCTACCTTGGTGGAACTCAGGTCCTTCCAATCATGATCAGAGCCCTCCCTACCATGGTGGAGCTCAGATTCCTTCAATCATGACCATGGCCCTTACTACCATGGCGAAGCTCGGATCTTTCCAGTCATAACCAGGGCCCTTACTACCACGGTGGAGCTAAGATTGTTTTAATCTTTTCCAGGGCCCTCACTATCATAGTGGAGCTCAGATCCCTTCAATCATGACTAGGGCCTTCACTACCATGGTGGAACTCAGGTACTTCCAATCATGTTCAGAGCCCTCACTACCATGGCAGAGCTAAGATCCTTCCAATCTTTTCCAGGCCCCTAACTACCATGGTGGAGCTCATATCCTTTCAACCATGCCCTTTGCTACCTTGGTGAAACTCAGGTCCTTCCAACCATGATCAGAGCCCTCACTACCATGGTGGAGTTCAGATCTCTTCAATCATGACCATGGCCCTCACTCACTACCATGGTGAAGCTCGGATCTTTCCAGTCATAACCAGGGCCCTTACTTTCATGGTGGAGCTTTGGTATTTCCAATCATGACCAGGTCTTCAATACCATGGCGAAGTACAAATTCTTCCAATCATGACCAAGGCCCTCACTGCCATGGTGGAGCTCAGATTCTTCCAATGATGACCAGGGTGCTAACTACCATGATGGAGCTCAGATTCTTCAAAGCAACTTTATCTACACTTCACAGTCAAAGTCACCAATGGGATCAATGTTGCCACCTTTAAAGGACACATTAGCTGGCAAATCTGAAAAGCGCACACGCAATTGGACATACAGCAATCTGAATGGATATGCCTTAGCACTCAGGCACAGTCTGCTCTGAACTTCTCCCATAGTGTAAACAATCTATCGCAAAGCCATGCAAAAATAGTAAAGAAAAAAAAAACAGGCAGACAGCTAAGTTAAACACATATAAGGGAGCTGTTTAACTGCCAAAGGAGTTGAATTTATTTTCTATGCCGTTAGGGTTAGTGGGGTCTGACAGGGCAGGTCTTTTCTTCCAGTGCACAAATGCTGCTCAGCTGTTGGTTAATTGCCAGCCACTCACTGTTTCCGCCTCATCTGGTGACCATTACCTACCTCATTAGTCCAGCCTACCCTTTTTGGCTATTTAAACAGCTTTGCTCATTTCCTCCTTGCCCTTGCATGGTCTATGATCTCCAGTGTGTTCCTGTGTATGACTTGGCCTGGCTGACTTCTCTTCCGATACCTCTTCCTGTTTTTGCTCCTGGCTACGCTGACTTCAGGCTTCCTGACCCCGGCCCGCCTGGTTACCCTCTCTGGCATCCAAACTCTTCCTTCAGGTTTTGACTACATTCCTGAACGGAGTTATTCTTTGCTATTTTTTTTTTTTGTGATTTTAAGTGCATTTTCTGACTCTGTCTGGTTTATGGTTCCTGATACATAACTTTTACGGATCTCGTCCCTCCCCCAGCCTGTGAATGGAGGGTGAAAGGAGAAGCATAAGACTGATTAGTGCATCCCTCTATCAGTATGCTCCTTGTACCCCATCACTCCCTGTGCTGCTTTTTCTCTTCCCAGCCAGAGCTCTGCTGCACACAGGATTAGAAAAAACTGAAAGCAAGTCAAATTCAGCTGCTTACCAAAAAAAAAATAAAAATAAAGATATTTTAATGATTTTAGAGCTGAATTCATTTAGATTTTTTTATAATATCTGTCTGAAGAATTTCACACAACTGGTTCGCACTGAACCCCAGCAACCAATCAAATTTCATTGTCATTCCCCTCAGCGAGACGGATAAAAGATGCATTGCGATTACCGGGGATTACTGTCCATCACACATCGCTCTTTGCCTCATCGAATGTTTTTTTAATACAGATTTGTGCAAAAACGGAAACAGATTGCAAGGAAGCCGCTGCAGCGTCTTTTTTTTTTTTGTTTTGTTTTGTTTTATTTATTTTTTCCTGAGCTTCCCGTCTATTAACATGGCGGCCAGCGTTTGTAACTGGGCGCGGGCATCCGTCCACGTGCCTGCAGCCACACATATGACTAAGCAGAGGGTTTGTGCTTGTTTGTTTAGCCAGAGAGCTGAACAAATCAGATTAGCTGGGCACACATGTAGTGAAAGGGCTGCTGGGCAGAGCCGGCTTAGGAAGCCGTGTCACTCTGGTAATTAACCCCCCCGAAGACGAGGAAAGGTGGGGGGGGGGGGGCTGCAGCCCATACACAATGAGAACCGCACTGCCGCTCCGAGTCCGCAATGACCCCCCTGGTGGGGCAGAGGGAGCCTGCTGGGTTAATAATGCGTTTACAATGAGACCATTTATACATCTACCTATACATTAGTGCAGTCCGCTGCTATTACTGACAATGACACAAATACATTAAAATTAATAGATTGTGATGAAATATTGGGGTTCATTAAAAAAAAAAACCAAAAAAAAAAAAAACCTTAAACTTTGAGTCTTCAAAATGCGCGCATTTAAAAAAAAAAAAAAATGTAAGCTCACTATGGCAAAATGCCGTACTCTTTTTTTTTTTTATTATTTACATTTAAACAAAATAAAATGTATACTATAAACTGCATTATAACATGGTGTACACTTTGAGCTCTTTCAATGCATGTGTGTTTTTGTTTTTTTATAATGCTCGCTAGTGTGTATTTCCAATAACATACATTTTTAACTTTTTTTTTTTTTTGCATGCGTGGTTCATTTCATTTCAGGGAAAAAAGTAATAATATATTATAAAATATGTGATATATTATTATTAATATTATTATTATCAGTAATATTATTACTACTATTATAATTAATATTAATAAAAATAATAGAATATATTGTTTTTTTAATAAAAAATAATAGATATATATTTATTAATGTAAAAATAATAAACTGCATTACAACATGGCAGAATGCGCTAAATGTTCAGCCTCCATCTTAAAAAGCAGCACTTTTTTTAAGCCCACAAAGGCATGCGTATTTGTAAAAGGGCGTGCCTTTTTTATTTTCTATATATTTAAACAAAATAATATGTATAACTGCATCATAACATGATGTGCACTTCACGTCCTTTAAATGCATGCACTTAAAGCCTACAAGGGCATGCGTATTTGCATCATGGCATACATATATTTTGCATGTGCTTTTCATTTCTTGACGAAAATAAATAAATACAATTTATACTATAAACTGCCTTTTAACAGGGTGTATACTTTAAATGTATGCACTTTTCTTTGAAGCAAGCTAGGGCATGTGTTTTTGCACAATGGTGTACATTTTTTAACGTATATATTTGGAATGTTCTTTTCATTTCATGGCAAATAAATAAATTAATAAAATTTATGCTATACGTTGCATTATATGTTTTCACACAAAGGCATATTTTTATTAACATTTATTTTGTGGTGCATGCATTTTTGCACAATTATTATTTTTTTGTTATATTATATATTTCTAACATATAGGAGTCCACCAATGTCATACAGAGGAGGGTAAACACAAAGAAGGCCTCAAGATGTAGAAAAACACAGAGGACGCCTCAAGAGGCAGGAAAACCCAGAGGAGGCCCCTGCTGCCATGTAGAGAAGGGTAAACACAGAGGAGGCCACCACTGTCATGGGGAGCAGGGTAAACACAGAGGAGGCCTCAAGAGAAAGGAAAACACAGAGGAGGCCTCTGCTGCCATGGAGAGGAGAGCAACCTTATAGGAGTCCACCAATCTCATACAGAGGAGGGTAAACACAAAGAAGGCCTCAAGACATAGGAAAATACAGAGGAGGCCTCAAGAGGACGGAAAACACAGAGGAGGCCTCTGCTGCCATGGAGAGGAGGGTAAACACAGAGGAGGCCACCACTGTCATGGGGAGGAGGGAAAACACAGAGGAGGCCTCAAGAGGAAGGAAAACACAGAGGATACCCCTGCTGCCATGGATAGGAGAGTAAACATATAGGAGTCCACCAATGTCATACAGAGGAGGGTAAACACAAAGAAGGCCTCAAGAGGAAATAAAACACAGAGGAGGTCCCTGCTGCCACGTAGAGGAGAGTAAACACAGAGGAGGCCCCCACTGTCATGGGGAGCAGGGTAAACACAGAGAGGCCTCAAGAGAAAGGAAAACACAGAGGAGGCCTCTGCTGCCATGGAGAGGAGAGCAACCTTATAGGAGTCCACCAATCTCATACAGAGGAGGGTAAACACAAAGAAGGCCTCAAGACATAGGAAAATACAGAGGAGGCCTCAAGAGGACGGAAAACACAGAGGAGGCCTCTGCTGCCATGGAGAGGAGGGTAAACACAGAGGAGGCCACCACTGTCATGGGGAGGAGGGAAAACACAGATGATGCCCCTGCTGCCATGGATAGGAGAGTAAACATATAGGAGTCCACCAATGTCATACAGAGGAGGGTAAACACAAAGAAGGTCTCAAGAGGAAATAAAACACAGAGGAGGCCTCAAGAGGAAATAAAACACAGAGGAGGCCTCAAGAGGAAAGAAAACACAGAGGAGGCCTCAAGAGGAAGGAAAACACAGAGGAGGCCCCTGCTGCCACGGAGAGGAAGGTAAACACAGAAGAGGCCACCACTATCATGGGGAGATGGGTAACCACAGAGGAGGCCTCAAGAGGAAAGAAACCACAGAGGAGGCCTCAAGAGGAAGGAAAACACAGAGGAGGCCCCTGATGCCACGTAGAGGAGGTTAAGCACAGAGGAGGCCTCTGCTGCCACGGAGAGGAGGGTAAACACAGAAGAGGCCACCGCTATCATGGGGAGATGAGTAACCACAGAGGAGGCCTCAAGAGGAAGGAAAACACAGAGGAGGCCCCTGCTGCCATGCAGAGGAGGGTAAACACAGAGGAGGCCTCTGCTGCCATGGAGAGGAGAGCAAACTTATAGGAGTCCACCAATGTCATACAGAGGAGGGTAAACACAAAGAAGGCCTCAAGACGTAGGAAAACACAAAGGAGGTCTCAAGAGGAAGGAAAACACAGAGGAGGCCTCTGCTGCCATGGAGAGGAGGGTAAACACAGAGGAGGCCACCACTGTCATGGGGAGGAGGGAAAACACAGAGGAGGCCTCAAGAGGAAGGAAAACACAGAGGATGTCCCTGCTGCCATGGAGAAGAGAGTAAACATATAGGACGCCACCAGTGTCATACAGAGGAGGATAAACACAAAGATAGCTGCCCCATCATTGTTATGAAGAAGAGGGTAAGGAAGGTAAACCACAAGGGTGCGTGCCCCCAACATGGAGCCATCGCATTCCTGAGAACTAGTATCTAAGTGTTGCACCTTCCATTGCCACTGATCTGATGTTTATTGACTTCACACCTTCGGGAACAAGCCAGCAGTGGAGGCTCCCATGTTGCCTTCCTGTAAGGCTCCCTTCCATAGCGCCCTAAAGCAATAAAGTATGAGAAGATAGGAGGCCTCCATCTAACATTGGGAATTCCAGGGACAGCAATTTCCAGGTACTGTCACTGCAGGGAGCCAGACGGGTAAAAATGAGGAACTTTCATCAGAAAATGTCAAAGCTGCTGATTTTCCTTCCTCCCGTCATGTCGGAGAATTTCTGTACCGTTCCCATCCTGGTCCAGAAATGAGGAGGCTTCCATATAATAGGCATCATGAAATTGCCGAGGCAGTGGGGGCTCCGGCTCCCTCGCCTTCCCTCTCAGCAAATCCCTGAACTGTGTCTCTCCCCCTCCCCGCCAACTGCCCCCCTGACACCTGGCATCATTTTAATAATATTTCTCAGTGTGTATAATGCATTCATTGGTAATTGGATTATTCCTTCCTGTTTGATGTCTGGTGAATCCCTTGGCAGGTAGTGAATAATAAAAGGCAGAATATCTAACATGCACATGCTGTTCGAATACAAGGGACCTTCCCAGAGTCCTACGGCAGATTTGACTGCATTAGCATCACAGAAAGGAAACCACGGGATGGAAGCCTTCTTACTCTGTGTCCAGGAACAGCCTCCTCTCTCCCGTCTGGCCTTGGGGGGCGCAGGGAGATATACATGGCCAACCTAAAGCCCAACTCCAGCCAAAGAAAAGGAGAAAAATGAACAACCCATTAAAAAATACAATAAAAAAAAAACACCAGACATTTCCTCACAGTAGTTTTACTACCACTAGATGTCCTCAGTCCGATGGCCTGCATCATTCAACACACTTCCTCTGAGCCCAGGTTGTCCTGAACCTGCCCCCAGCTTATGCCTGGACAGTGAAAGGAGAAGCAGCACAGTGATGAGCTCATCTCTCTGTCACTCTGCTCTCTCCTCCAGTCAGCATGCTACTTGTCAGCACATGAACTGATTGGCTCCTTGTGCTGCTTCTTCCTAACACTCCATCCCTGATCCCGGTGGTCCCGGACGGGCCCCCAGCCTGTGACTGGACAGCGAAAGTGGAAGCAGCCCAGTGATGAGCTCATCTCTCTGTCGTTCTGCTCTCTCCTGCTTGCGCTTTCCTCCACAATGAGGCCGAAAGATTTTTTAGCTGCTTCAGAGGTGTCACTGGGTGCAGACACCCGAAAATGTTTTTAGAAGACATCTGAACAAATGTCCGGATTTTGGTGGTTCGTCATCGCCCACCAATCGTTTTCAGGGCACTTTTTTTAATTCTCTAATGTCATCTGAGGACACGGCGGAGAGTTTCCAGAGATTCTGATTGGACGACATTTAATTGTTAGTGACTTTAACCAGATGAATCCATTTAGTGCTGGCAAAGAGCCTCTCACAAAGTGACTTAGTGCCGGTAATCCAGCCGTAATCTGCAGGACGGATTTCCAGGGCACTGCCAGATCTGCTCACCCGGTCACATATACCAAATGAGCCGCGGATATATCTATCTCCGGAAATACAATCTAATGTAGAACAACCTGCCGTAGTTTTATCCTTATCACCTCTGTGTGCCAACACAGTCCTGAATCTATCCATCTATCTATCTATCTATCTATCTATCTACAGTATCTCACAAAAGTAAGTACACCCCTCACATTTTTGTAAATATTTTATTCTATCTTTTCATGTGACAACACTGAAGAAATGACGCTTTGCTACAATGTAAAGTAGTGAGTGTGCAGCTTGTATAACAGTGTAAATTTGATGTCCCCTGAAAATAACTCAACACACAGCCATTAATGTCTAAACCGCTGGCAACAAAAGTGAGTACACCCCTAAGTAAAAATGGGCCCAATTAGCCATTTTCCATTTATTTACAAAAATGTGAGGGGTGTACTCACTTTTGGGAGATACTGTGTGTATCCACGATCTATCTATCTAATCAGAATCTATCTATCTATCTATCTATCTATCTATCTATCTATCTATCTATCTATCTATCTATCTATCTATCTATCCATTATCATCTCTCTCTTTTATCTATCAAACTACTATCCATGTACAGCGGGTAAAATAAGTATTGAACATGTCATCATTTTGCTAGATAAATCTATTGGTAAAGGTTCTACTGACATGACATTTTCACCACACGTTGGTAACAACCCATGCAATCCATACATACAAAGACACCAAAACAAATAAGTTCAGAAATTAAGTTACGTGTAATAAAATAGAATGACACAGGGTAAAGGTATTGAACTCATGAAGAAAGGGAGGTTAAAAAAGGCATGTAAGGTCAAGACACCATCTGAAATCCCTCAGTAATTATTTATTTATTTATTTCAGGTACTTATATAGAAAGCAATCCTGGCCCTGGTCAGTGCAAATTAATGTCAGTTCAGTCTCAACTGATGGCCTATAAAAAGGTGTCTCATTACCAAGGTGTCACACAAGAAACACCTCATGATGAGTAAAAGCAAAGACCTTCACAACCTTATTGCTGCAAAACATACTGATGGCATTGGTTACAGAAGGATTTGTAAACTTCTGAATGTTCCAGTGACTTGGGGCCATAGTCCGGAACTGGAAAGATCATCATTTCACCATAAACCAGCCACAACCAGGCGCTCCTCGCAAGATTTCTGACAGAGGAGTGAAAAGAATTACCAGAAGAGTTGTCCAAAATCCAAGGACCACGTGTGGAGAGAAAAGAAAACAATAAATAATGCACTCACCCGCCATGGCCTGCTTGCACGTTCCCCACACAACACTCCATTGCTGAAGAAAAAGCATGCTGAAGCTCTTTTAAAGTTTGCTGCACAACATTTAGACAAGCCTGTGAAATACTGGGAGACTATAGTCTGGTCAGATGAGACCAAAATTGAACTCTTTGGATGCCATAATACCCACCATGTTTGGAGGTCAAATGGCACTGCACATCACCCCAAAAACACCCCAATTACAAAGTTTGAAGATGAGCACATCATCGTGTGGGGCTGTTTTTCAGCATACAGTACTGGCAAACTTCATATCTTTGAAGGAAGGATGAATGGAAAAATGTACCAAGACATTATTGATAAAAATCTGCTGCCATCTCCCAGGATGATGAAGATGAACCGAGGGTGGACATTTCAGCAAGACAATGATCCCAAACACAAAGCCAAGGAAACTTTCAGTAAATAAAACTGCTAGAATGGCCCAGCCAATCACCTGACTTGAATCCCATATAAAATCTATGGAAAGATCAGAGTTCATAGAAGAGGCCCACGGAACCATCAAGATTTGAAGACTTGGAAGAATTGGCCAAAATCACACCTGAACAACGCATGCGACTCGTTTCTCCATACAGGGGGCATCTTGAAGATGTCATTACCAACAAAGGATATTGCACCAAATATTAACCAGTTCCCGACCGCGCGCCGTGTTTTGGGATGCTGAGCGCGAATCGCCGTAAAAAGACGGCGATCTGCAATCAGCCACTGAGGAGTGTGCCCGCGGCTCGGGCGGACCCAATGTCCGCCAGCGAGCCGCGATGAGCGGCCACAGGGAAAGAACGGGGAACCGCCGATGTAAACACGGCGGTTCCCCGCTCTGTTAGTAGGGGCATGGGTGATCTACTGATCCCTGTCACTGGGATCAGTTAGATCTCTCATGCCCATGATAGCCCAACCCCCCCACAGTAAGAACACACCCAGGGAACACGGTTAACCCCTAGATCTCCCCCTGCAGGTTAACCCCTTCACTGCCAATGACATTTACACAGTAATCAGTGGACATTTAAATTTCTGATCGCTGAATAAATGTCACTGGTCCCAAAAAAGTGTCAAAAATGTCCGACATGTCTGCTGAAATATCGCAGTACCGCTAAAAATCGCAGATCGCCGCCATTACTAGTAAACAATAAAAATTAAAATAAAAACCCCAGAAATGAATTCTCACCATCCGTAGACGCGGCCACTTTTGTGCAAACCAATCAATAAACGCCGATTGCGATTTTTTTTATCACAAATATGAGGAATTATATAAATCGGCCAAAAATGGTGAAAAAAAATGTATTTGAATTTTAGCAAAAACTAAGAAATTTGGGTTTTTTTACAAAATGGTCACTCTTCTTTTGTTTATAGCGGCGATCAGAAATGACGCAGAGGCGATCAAATACCACCAAAAGAAAGCTCTATTTGTGGGAAAAAAAGGATTCAAATTTAGTTTGGGTACAACGTCGCACGACTGCGCAATTGTCAGTTAAAGCGACGCAGTGCCCAATCGCAAAAAGTGCTCTGGTCCTAAAGCTGGAAAACCTTCCGGTTGGTAAGTAGTTAAATAAATTTCAGTTAGCGTGTTCAATACTTTTTCCCGATGTCATTCCATTTTATTACACAGAACTTCATTTCTTTTGGTGTCTTTATGTATGGATTGCATAGGTTGTTACCGGCATGTGATGAACATTTCATGTCAATAGAACCTTTACCAATTCATTTACCTCGAAAAATGCGTTCAGAACTTATTTTACCCACTGTATCTATCTATATCTATCTATCTATCTATCTATCTATCTATCTATCTATCTATCTATCTATCTATCTATTATCTATCTATCTATTATCTATCTATCTATCTATCTATTATCTATCTATTTATCTATCTATCTATCTATCTATCTATCTATCTATCTATCTCTCGATATCTATCTATCTATCTCTCTATCTATCTATCTATCTATCTATCTATCTATCTATCTATCTATCTATCTATCTATCTCTCTATCTATCTCTCTATCTATCTATCTATCTATCTATCTATCTATCTATCTATCTATCTATCTATCTCTCTATATCTATCTATCTATCTCTCTATCTATCTATCTATCTATCTATCTATCTATCTATCTATCTCTCTATCTCTCTATATCTATCTATCTATCTGTCTATCTGTCTATCTCTCTATCTATCTATCTATATATCTATCTATCTATCTATCTATCGATCTATCTATCTATCTATCTATATATCTATCTCTCGATATCTATCTATCTATCTATCTATCTATCTATCTATCTATCTATCTATCTATCTCTCTATCTCTCTATTATCTATCTATCTATCTATCAATCTATCTATCTATCTATCTATCTATCTATCTATCTATTTATTATCTATCTATCTATCTTTCTATCTATCTATCTATCTATCTATCTATCTATCTATCTATCTATCTATCTATCTATCTATCTATCTATCCATCATGTCTCAGTGTTAGCTGATTGGTCTTTAGTTGATACTATGACAGAATCAGGTCTATGTGATGACGTATTTCCACCATCGGAGGGAAGATGAAGGTGATTTTTGCTGCATTCAGCATTTCCTCTGAATGTTCTACCATGTTCAAAAGGAGAACTATCTATCTATC
>BLSH010400950.1:761882-786648 GCA_018402905.1 Glandirana rugosa | reverse complement strand
CAACCATATATCCACTTTCTATTGGACTCCGGGTTCTCCTTTCACCCATCCTCAGAGCAAGTTGTGGAAACGATCTTGCAAGCCCTATCCAGAGGTTGCAGTCCAAGCCTCCCAAAAGGGCTCTCCACCACCTTTCTGCCAAGTTTGGCCAGATTCATCGAGAGTGTACACACCCCCACCACTACGCCCTGATAGACCCTCAATCAAGGCATCTAGTCCATCGTGGTCTCCCACCAGTAAGAGTAGATCTTTCCTGACATATTTCTTAGTCGCATCCTACAGCAAAAGCCATGGTCCGCAGAGAGCTTCCAAAGCATCAGAGGAATATCATTGTTTAAAGGTATCAGTCAGGAGAAGGGTATACAGCTACCTCCAGAGAGCACAGCCACTCTCCAGATCACAGTGTCACAGATCCACCATAACATACAACAGTAGCCATGAAGAAGGGGGAGTCTATGTTCCTCCGAAACGCGTTGGCTTTACCGTGTTTTACTATGTTTAATAAAACAACCATATATCCACTTTCTATTGGACTCCGGGTTCTCCTTTCACCCATCCTCAGAGCAAGTTGTGGAAACGATCTTGCAAGCCCTATCCAGAGGTTGCAGTCCAAGCCTCCCAAAAGGGCTCTCCGCCACCTTTCTGCCAAGTTTGGCCAGATTCATCGAGAGTGTACACACCCCCACCACTACGCCCTGATAGACCCTCAATCAAGGCATCTAGTCCATCGTGGTCTCCCACCAGTAAGAGTAGATCTTTCCTGACATATTTCTTAGTCGCATCCTACAGCAAAAGCCATGGTCCGCAGAGAGCTTCCAAAGCATCTGAGGGATCTCATTGTTAAAAGGTATCAGTTAGGAGAAGGGTATACGGCTACCTCCAGAGAGCACAGCCACTCTCCAGATCACAAAGTCACAGACACACCAGTTGGGGTATTACCCTATCCACCATAACATACAACAGCAGCCCTGAAGAATGGTGAGTCTATGTTCCTCCGAAACACATTGGCTTTACCATAGTTTACTATGTTCAATAAAACAACCATATAACCACTTTCTATTGAACAAGTTCGGCCAGATTCATCTGGAGTCTACCCACCCCCACCACTACGCACTCATAGACCCTCAATCAAGATAGTCAGTCCAGCGCGGTCTCCCACTCGTAAGAGTAGGTCTTTCCTGACATTTTTCTTAGCCGCATCCTACAGTAAAAGCCATGGTCCGCAAAGAGCTTCCAAAGCGTCAGACAGATCTCATTTATAAAAGATATCAGTCAGCAGAAGGGTACAAAAGACTTTCCAAGGCATTAGATATACCATGGAACACAGTGAAGAGAGGCACCATCAAGTGGAGAAAATCTGGCACAACAGTGACATTACCAAGAACTGGACGTCCCTCCAACATTGATGGAAAGACGAGAAGAAAACTGGTCAAGGAGACTGCCAAGAGGCCTACAGCAAAATTAACCACTTCCTTACTGGGCACTTAAACCCCCCTCCTGCCCAGACCAATTTTAGGCTTTCAGCGCTGTCGCATTTTGAATGACAATTGCGCGGTCATGTGACGTTGTACCCAAACAAAATTTTTATCATTTTTCCCCCACATAGAGCTTTCTTTTGGTGGTATTTGATCACCTCTGTGGTTTTTATTTTTTGCGCTATAAACAAACAAAGAGCGGTGATTTTGATTGGTGATTTGTTCCATTCACAGAACGGAGAACCGCCGTGTTTACATTGGCGGTTCCCCGTTCTGAGGCTGCTACAAGTGATCGGCGGGTCTCGGGCAGACATCGGTTCCGCCCGACCCGCGGGCATGCCCACGCAGCGTGCAGCGTCCGCGAGAGCGCGCCTCCACAGGCTGCGAGTGCGCGCGGGGAGCGCGCACGAGGCAGGACGTCCATGGACGTCCATCCAGATTTTCAGAGCCGCGCTGTAGCCGTCTTTCGGCTATAGCGCGGTTCTGTACTGGTTACAGGAGCAGCAGGAATATCTGGGAAGTACTGGCTGTGTGGTGACAACAATCTCCCATATTCTTCATATGTCTGGGCTATGGGGTAGAGTGGCAAGAAGGAATCCTTTTCTTACCAAGAAAAACATCAAAGCCCGGCTACATTTTGCAAAAACACATCTGAGGTCTCTTGAAAAGCATGTGGGAAAATGTCTTACGGTCTGATGAAACCAAGGTTGAACTTTTTGGCCATAATTCCAAAAGATATGTTTCCGCTTGCGTTTTGTGTTTGCGTTTTGTGTTTTTTTATGTTCTTTTTTTTACAAAATGAGTTGTTGGGCGGATTTAAAAATGCAAATCACGGCAAAAATGTGATAAAAACATGGTAAAAACGCACTACGTGCATTTCTGCAGCTTCTCCATCGAGGGCCAATTCACACCACAAAAAGGCACTCCGGATCCGCTCCACATGTGTCTCTACACGCGTGTTTTTAATGTGTTTTTTGGTGCATTCCGGTGTGTCTTTGATGTGTTTACAGATGCATTGCAGATTTTTTTTTTTTTCACTTACTAGGGTCCAGTGCATTTTTGATGCGTTCCAGTGTATTCCGGTGCGTTTTTGATGCATTTTAGGGTCATTTCACACCATAGAAACGCAGCCTGGATGCGTTCCAGATGCTTTTCTGCAGGTGCGTCTTTGGTGCATTTTTCTCCCTCGTTTTTCCTAACCTTAAGGTGTAACTCCACTTTTGTAAAAAAAAAAAACATTCCCCTCTGGGTGATCTCTGTACATTGCGAGGATTATAACAACCTTTGTTGCAGATTTCTACCTTTTGTTATTCTGAAGAAATCCCTCTGTGTCTCTCTGTGCCTCTGTACTGAGTGGGTCTAATGGGAGTGGTCTCATAATTAACTGTCAGGTGTGCAGCTGCAGAGCTCTAATGAGGAAATCCGCTGGGCCTGCATCCCTTTAGACGTGTTCCTATTGAATTACCTCTCCAAAAATGACATTTTTGTTGCAGGGGATGCCTGAAATCTGACTTGTATCTGAGGCAGACTTCTGGGAAAATTGGTGAGCCAATCACACAAGCAGGAAATGATGTATCTGGGGAGTGGTCAGTACGCATTCTGTGTACAAAACAACTCCAGGTAGCCATACTGCATTGCATTCTCAGAAAATTACAGCGGCTGCAGATTGAATAGGAAGGGTAATTTTTAATAGCATTCCATTACTGATGTGAATGTACAATGTATATGTAAAGCGCTGCGTAAATTGATGGCGCTATATAAGAACCTGAAATAAATAAATAATAAATAAATTAGAATAAGATTAGTGTAGCAATTATACACGCTATATTATTTCTTCTTTATTTGCTATTTTTTTCTCCCCACGAAAGTGGAGTTACCCTTTAAATAAGGACATTTGTGTTCCGGTGCATTTTTGATGCGTTTTACAGCATTCCGGTACAGTCCAGTGCAGAAAAAATGAAGCATGTTTTTTTTTTTTTTTTTCTGGAGCCGTAATGCATTGATGTGAACTAAGCCATTGGAATATATAACCTGAATTCCATGCATTTTTAATGCAGGAATAAAAAATGCGCTGGACTACATGTGGTGTGAATAGACATGCGTGGTTCGTTTCGTTCCAAATTAACATTCAGACAAATTTTCATTATTCGGAGATTCATATATATCCGAATACCTGAATTACAATATAAACAAATTTTACAGAATGCTCAGGATAACGAAACAAAATTTGTCCGAACTTTGGAAATTCGAATCGAATTTTACATCGAACTCCAGTCGAATTCAATCTGTCCCAGACATGGTAAGAGCAAAAAAAATTGTTTTGTTTAGTTTCGATTCGCTATTTACATAAATTAGATTTGTTTCTTTTGTTTAATCTGCTTTCGGAATTTGTTTCGATTATACGTTTTCAAATCGATTCGAAAGGTTTTCGTATAGTTTTCGAATTAGGAAAGTTTCCGAATTTGAATCGTTTTCAAATCTGAACAGTTTTCGAATGCAAATAGTATTCCAAATTCCAAGGAGAATGGGGTGGAGTGGAAAGTGGAGGAATAGAATAGAAAAATACAGAATACAATAGAGGGGAATATAACAGAAAATGAAAGAATATAATGTGGTGGAGTAGAACAGAGCTGTTGTATTCTATTCTTTTGTTTTCTGTTATATTCTTTTCTAGTCTATTGTTTTTTTTTTTTTTTCCTGTTCTATTCCTTTGTTTTCTACTCTATTTTGTTCTCTTTGGAAATTGGAAAACTATTCAAATTCGAAAAGTATTTGAAAATGATTTGACAATGATTCGAATTTGAATTTCGTCCGTTTTTTTTCTCTCTCGTTATTTCGAATTCGTTTAAATTCGGTACTATTGTAACATGTTGATACATGCAAATTTCCGAAAAATGAAAATTCGTCCGAATTTTAAATCGGAACGAACCGCACACGTCTAATCTGTACAGATATCTCTGAAATCAAAGGCCGTGTGGTGTAATTAGAGGACCATTTCCAAATAATGCTGTTTTAGTTAAGCCAAAGGTGGTTTAGAGAGTCGCTTTAATTATTTGATGAAGATTTTTCTTTTGTTTGTTCACTTTGCCGCATTTGAATAAAAAAAAAATAAATATTAAAAATCTAAAGTTTTCGACTGATTCAAAATTTCGAAAATTCAACTTTTTTTTAAAAAAAATCTGAATACGAATTTTGAATGCGGATCGAACGAATCAGCCAAATTTAACGAAATTAAATAACTAGATTGGCGAATTGAAACGAAAAAATTTTTTTACGTCATGTCTTGGTGTGAACTGGCCCTGAAGTCTATTGAACCAAAAAAGCCAAAAAAAAAAAAAAAAAAAGTCAACCCTTTCCCGAAAAAATAAATCGCAGAGGCACTTGCGTTGATGCGAACGCGTCCCATAGGATCCCATTTCTGTAAAAAGCATGAAAAAATGTTTTTGGTGCGATCCGAACCTAAAATAAAGAGCCGCCATGAAAAGGGGAAAGTTTTAATTAAAAAATGCCAAGGTGAGCTATAAGCAAAATAAAAAATCAGCTTAAAAACTGCAAAACGCCGCGGTATGTGTTGGCGTTATAAGTAATAATGGCGTTATAATGATAATAGCAGAAAATCGCGCTCCTCTCGCCGTCCAGCGAATGACTCAGGCCATTTTAGAAACATTCTATTCATTAACAAGCGTCCAGTACAGCGAGGGGGGGAGGGGCAGCGCGTCGAAGAATTACATTGCATTTTTTTTTTCCTCTGGCCAGGCTTGAATTGGCTCGATCGATTTTGTGTCTGTCTCTCGCACAGTAACTTTTCATTAGAAACACAAATGTGTTCAGAATCCCTTCGTTAGAGGCTACGCTCCCGAGCACGGCGTGTTGGGGGGGAAGCGAGGATCCAGGCGCCCGGGCTTAATCCTTTACTTACGTGGTGTGACTGTCAAATGTGAAGGGAGGCACACCGGCTAACAGGCCGCTAGCTGCAGCTCGCTCCCCCCCCCTCCACCACCACCACCTCCCGTCCACCGACATGCGATAAACACCCTGGGATTTCACCGGGCCGGGAAAAGAAAAACGTCAAAAAATAAGTGACACCTTTTATCGGCTAACTGAATATATTTTAGCGCCGGCGTTCACGCTATTCGCCAAGCTTGTTCTTTTTTTTTTTTTTTAAATATCAATATTTATTACTTATTAAAAATCAGGGGGTTGGGCAGTTTTTACTGCACCTCCCTAAAGCCCCATTCCCAGTTGGCAATTCGGAATCGCGGTGATTCTGCTGGCGATTCTAAATAGCGGTAAATCGTGTAACGTGCATTTGTAAGCACTTAATGGTACCCCAAACAAGAGGGGGGGTGGTGGCGCTGTTTTGCCGTTATTATTGCGCAATGAAATTACGTGTAAATTGCAGCAAATGCGCCCTTTAAGGCTCCATTCATACCTAGGCGATTTAATTCGCGGGCAGGATTGTCGCAATTCCAAATCGTGGCAAAACATGGGACATGGTTGCAATGCCACTACTTCTTAATGGCGCCCTTAAGGCTCCATTCACACCTAGGCGATTCAATTTGCGGGTGGGATTGCCACTATTCTGCCCGCGATTCCAAAATGCGGGACATGTTTGCGACTCCTTTACTTCTTAATGGTGCCCTAAGGCGCCATTCGCACCTAGGCGATTCAATTTGCGGGTGGGATTGCCGCTATTCTGGCCGCGATTCCAAAATGCGGGACATGTTTGCGACTCCTTTACTTCTTAATGGCGCCCTAAGGCTCCATTCGCACCTAGGCGATTCCAAATTGCGGCAAAACGTGGGACACATTTGCGATGCCATTATTTCTTAATGGCACCCCGGTCGCACTGCAATTGCAGCACATCGCAACGTGGGACCCTCTCGCCCAAAAGAAGCTCCTGCTCTTTTGTGACCGACATTGCGGCGCAATTTATCGTGGCAAAATTGCACCGCAATTGGGGTGCCATTAAGAAGTAATGTCATCGCAAATGCATCCCACGTTTTACCGTGGTTTGGAATCGTGGCCAAAATTGCAGAGATTCTGCCCGTGTTTCAAATCTCCTAGGTGTGAATGGAGCCTAAAGGCGGTGCAATTTTGCCGCAATAAATCGCCCTGCAATCTCAGCAAAACCTTTTATTGGATAACTGAATATGTTTTAGCGTCAGCTATGTTTTCAGCTTTTAGCTTGTTCATTTTTTGTCATTTTTAGAAAATATCAATATTTATTACTTATTAAAAATCATGCGGTTTGGCCATGTTTTTACCGCACCTCCCTAAGGCCCCATTCACATTTGGCGATTTGGAGTTGCTGCTATTCTAAATAGCGGTAAAACATGTAACGTGACTTTGCATAGCTCTTAATGGCACCCCAAAGAAGGGGGGTGGAGCTGTTTTGCCGCGATTATGGTGCAGCGGAATTAGGTGGAAATTGCAGCAAATGCGCCTTCAAGGCTCCATTCACACCTAAGCAAATTACTTTGCATACGGAACCGCCGCGTTTCTGCCTGCAATTCCAAATCACGGCACAACGCAGGACATGTTTGCGAAGCCATTACTTCGTAATGACGCCCTAAGGTTCCATTCACACCTAAGCGATTTTAATTGCAGGTGGAACCGCTGCAATTCTGCCCGCGATTCCAAATTGCGGGAAAAGTGGGACGCATTTGCGATGCCATTATTTCTTAATGGCACCCCGATCGCACTGCAATACCAGCACTTTGCAACGCGGGACCCTCTCGCCCAAACAAAGCTCCTGTTCCTTTTTGACCATCATTGCAGCGCGATTTATCGCGGCAAAATTGCACACACGAAGCTCGGCGCTTAAAAAGGAGCAGCAGCTTTTTTTGGGGGAGAGCGTTGTACATTGGGTTACGCCGTGCTTGCAGCGCAATTTATATTACGACAACCGTATCAAAATTGCACTGAGATTGGGGTGCCATAAAGAAGTAATGGCATCGCAAACGCGTCCCATGATGGGAATTGTGGGCAGAATCGTGATAAATCTGCTTACAAATTCAGATCACCTAAGTGTGAATGGAGTCTAAACGCGCCGTAGTTTTGCCACGATAAATTGCGCTGCAATTGCGACAAAATTGCTACATGCGAAACCTGCCGCTCAAACAGGAACAGGAGCTTTTTTTGCGCGACAGTGGTGCGCATTGCGTTTCACCGCGATTGCAGCGTGATTCGTCGTGCAACAATGGTGGAGCTCCTGCTCCTTTTTGACCGACATTGCAGTGCAATTTATCGCGGCAAAATTGCACCCACAAAACTCGTTCAAAAAGGAGCAGGAGCTTTTTGGGGGGGGGGGGGTAGCATTGTGCATTTCGTTTCGCCACACTTGCAGCACGATTTTATCGCATGACAACCGCAGGAAAATTTCACAGCGATTGGGGTGCCATTAAGAAGTAATGGCATTGCAAAAGTGCCCCACGTTTTGCCACGATTTTAAATTGCTGGCGGAATCGTCTGGCACCCCAGATCACCTAGGTGTGAATGGAGCCTAAACACAGTGTGATTTTGCTGCAATAAATCATGCGGCAATTGCGGCAAAATTTTAACACGAGAAGCCTGCTGCTCAAAAAAGGAGCAGGAGCTTTTTTTTGGGCGACAGCGGTGCGCATCGCGTTTTGCTGAGGTTGCAGCGCAATTCGTCGCGCAACAATGGTTGCAAAATTGTACCCCAATTGGGGTGCCATTAAGAAATAAAGGCATTGCAAACGCGTCCTGCAATTTGGAATCGTGGGCATAGTCGCAGTGATTCTGCCCTTGATTCAAAGCGCCTAGGTGGGAATGGAAACTCAAAATCCCAGGGGAGCTCGTTGCCCCAAAACGGAGCCAGAGCTTCTTTTGGGCGACAAGTGAGCAGAGGGCTGTGATTCTGTCTGCAGTCCCAAAATTGTGGTAAAACTCACGTTTTTAATGGCACCCCAAATGCAGCGAGATTTTGGTGCAATTGTCACATGACAGATTTGCGTGGAAGTTGCAGCAACATGCGCCTTCAACAATGACGGGAAGCTCGTTGACCAAAAAAGGAGCCAGGGTTTCTTTTGGTCAAGAAGCGCACATAGGGCTGTGATTCTGGCTATGATTCCAAAATCGTGGTAAAACACGCAGCGCAATTCTTAATGGCTCCCCAAACTTGGTGCAACTTTGCCGTAATTGTCATGTGACAGAATTGCGTGGAAATCGCTGCAAAATGTCCCTCAAAAACATTTTTACGGAAGCTTGTGGGCCAAAAATGAGAAGGGGCTTAACAAGGGCACATAGAGGTGCGATTCTGTCTGGAATTGTAAATTGTGGTAAAACGCTCGTTTGGGCGCTATAATTCTTAGTGGCACCCCAAACGCAGTGAGATTTTACTGTGATTGTCGCGTAATAGAATCGGTTGAAAATCGCAGCTAAACGCGCTTTTAAAAATCGAGGGAAGCTCGTCAGCCAAGAAAGGAGCTGGAGCTTATTTTGGGCAACAAACTGTGATTCTGTCTATGATTCCCAAACCTTGGTAAAACACCCAGTGCGACTTAATTCTTAATGGCACCCCCAAACGCAGTGCAAATTTGCTGCAATTGTCACATGACAGATTGAAACCGACAGGATGGGTGTATAATTCCTGTTGCGCCATGCATAAAACTGCTTCTCCTTTCACTGTCCAGTCACAGGATGGGGAGGAGATCTGTCATTTAACCGGCAAGAGAAGAAAAACAGGTCTTCTGTCCTGCAAGACTGGGCATGATGTGTGGCAGAGCTGTGCAAATCCCAGGACTGGATGGACAGAAATACACATACTATGGCAGGTAAAACAGCTTTCATTTATTTATTTTATCCATGCATGCGTCTGTTAGGCTGGAGTTCAGCTTTAATATGTAAAGCCATTCCAGCTTGTGGCCGGTTTAGTATTCCCTGAAGCTTTCAAAGCATATTCACACTTGTGTGAGCAATTTCACACACATGGTAATGCATTTTTTTTTTTGGCATGTTGACACACATTGGAGGTCAGTAGGGAGTTTGCACTTTGTTGGTTGAATAAGGGGTGACTGTGTTCACTTCATCTATCCATTGGGTGCCATTAATTATGAATGGTGGTACACCCCCTAGTGCATACACTGCGTATTGCTTTACTGGTGCGTTAATGTGCAGTAAAACAAAGTAAGCATCAATACAGCTTTAGGACCCCTTCACATTTCGCGTAGCAGGAATGCATGTTCTGGCTCACGCCGATTTATGCACCTTCACACATGTTGTGCATAGGGCATCCCATTCCCTTGACTCAATAAAAACTATGGTCTCATTTGCATATGTTTCCAAAAATTTGTGGAAGCCATGGATTGTATCATAACATATACTGGTAGAAGTCATGGATCCTATCATACCATCTACTTGTGGAAGCCATGGATACTAACACACCATATACTTTTGGAAGCCATGGATACTATCATACCATATACTTGTGGAAGCCATGGGTCGTATCATACCATCTACTTGTGGAAGCCATGGGTCGTATCATACCATCTACTTATGGAAGCCATGGTTCCTATCATACCATCTACTTGTGGAAGCCATGGATTGTATCATAACATATACTGGTGGAAGTCATGGATACTATCATACCATATACTTGTGGAAGCCATGGATACTATCACACCATATACTTGTGGAAGCCATGGATACTATCATACCATATACTTGTGGAAGCCATGGATCATATCATAACATGAACTTGTGGAAGCCATGGATCATATCATAACATGAACTTGTGGAAGCCATGGATCATATCATACCATATACTTGTAGAAGCCATGGATCCTCTCCTACCATATACTTGTTGAAGTCATAAATCCTATCATACCATATACTTGTGGATGCCATGGATACTATCATACCATATACTTGTGGAAGCCATGGATACTATCATACCATATACTTGGGGAAGCCATGGATACTATCATACCATATACTTGTGGAAGCCATGGATACTATCATACCATATACTTGTGGAAGCCATGGATGCTATCATACCATATACTCTTGGCAGCCATGAAAACTGTCAAACCATATATTTGTAGAAGCCATGGATACTATCATACCATATACTTGTGGAAGCCAAGGATCCTATCATACCATATACCTGAACTGTAGAAAGCCAGTCCCCTCTATTGACTAGAAGGCCCAAATTTTGATGTGCCCTAAACTTGGTCAGAAGTGCCCTTAGGTGCACATGCCCCTAGGTGCACATAAACAGTCTTCAAACTGAGGCCCGGGGGCCGGATATGGCCCATTGCTTGCCTTTATTTGGCCCTTGGGGCACTATTCCCTCCACTGACATCAACAATGGGGCTTAATTACTGATGCTGACACCAACAATGGGGCACTATTCCTCCCACGAACACCATCAAAAGGACTCAATTCCTCCCATCGACACTATCGATGGCGCACAATTCCTTCCATTAACACCAAGGATGGGGCACAATTCATTCCCTTGATAGCAACAATGGAGCACAATTCCTTCCATTGATACCAACGATGGGCCACTATTCCTTCCACTGACCTGACACCAACAATGGGGCACAATTCTTCCCACTGACACCAATGATGGGGCAGAATTTTTTCCATTGACACCGATGGATCACTATTCCTCCAATTGACACCAACAATGGGGCAATATTCCTTCCACTGATCTTAACAATTAGGCACTAGTTCTCCCACCAACACTAAATATAAGGCATTGTTTACTCCCACTGGATGCTAGAACATTTTCTACTCCCACTGGCTTTAGTCAGGTCCCCCTGAAGTCTGAAGGACAGTTAACTGGCCCTTTGTTAAACAAGTTTGGAGACCCCTGCTATAGATTATAAACTTTATGTTTTGGTCTCCACTGGAATTGTATGCTAGATAGGTTGAAAAATTATGCTTTAGATTGTAAATTATAAGCATTGATCCCCATTGGAATTACGCTTCTGTTCCCTAAACTTTGTTGAAGCACCCTAAAATTGGTCAGAAGTATCCCTAACTGTACACGTATTGTAGGCTGAAAATTAAGCCACAGATCAGTGTTTCTCCATTCCTGAAGGTGCACCAACAGGTCATGGTTTCAGGATTTCTCTCCCAGATGAAACAGCTGTGGTAATTACTAAGGCAGTGAAACGAATCAAATCACCTGTGCAAAATAATGGAGTGCCTGAAAACATGACCTGTTGGGGCGCCTTGGGGACTGGAGATGAGAAACACTGCTACAGATTATAAACTGAATGCATTGACCTCCCTTGGAATTTATGATCCCATACCCTAAACTTTGTTAAAGCACCCTAAATGTGGTCAGAAGTACCATAAGGTGTACATGTACCATAAATTGAAGAATGATGCTACAGATTATAAACTATGCATTGATCCCCCCGGAATAACGATCCTGTATCTTTAACTTTTTTAAAGCACCCTAAAATTGGTCATAAGTATTCCTAGGTTTATACGTAGGATATGTTAAGAATGGATGCTACAGATAAAAAACTGAATGCATCGATGTCCTTTGGTTCCGTACCCTAAACTTTGCTGAAGCACTCTAACATGAGTCAGACGTACTCCTAGGTATACATGTATTATAGGCTGAAAAATTATGCTACAGATTATAAATTATAGGCATTGACCTCCCTTGGAATTACACTTCCGTGCCCTAAACTTTGTTGAAGCACCCTAAAATTGGTCAGAGGAACCCCTTGGTGTAAAGGTAGCGTATGTTGAGAAATAACGTTACAGATTATAATTGGTATGTAGTAACCTCCCATTGAATTACACTTCTGTACTCTAAACTTTGATGAAGCACCCTAAAATTGGCCAGAAGAACCCTTAGGTGTACATGTACCATATGTTAACAAATGATCCTACAGATTATAGACTGTATGTATTTATTTACCCTGGAATTACACTTCTGTACGCTAAACTTTGTTGAAACACCCTGAAATTGGTCAGAAGAACCCCTAGGTGTACAGGTATCATATGTTGAGAAATGATGCTACAGATTAAAATCTATATGAATTGACCTCCCTTGGAATTATGCTCCCATACCCGAAACGTTGTTGAAGCTCCCTAAAATTGGTCAGAAGAACCCCTAGGTGTACAGGTAGCATATGTTGAGAAATTATGCTACAGATTATATTTGGTATGTATTAAAATCCCTTGGAATTACACTTCTGTACCCTAAACTTTGTTGAAGCACCCTAAAATTGGTCAGAAGAACCCCTTGGTGTAAAGGTAGCGTATGTTGAGAAATAATGTTACAGATTATAATTGGTATGTACTAACCTCCCATTGAATTACACTTCTGTACCCTAAACTTTGATGAAGCACCCTAAAATTGGCCAGAAGAACCCTTAGGTGTACATGTACCATATGTTAACAAATGATCCTACAGATTATAGACTGTATGTATTTATTTACCATGGAATTACACTTCTGTGCGCTAAACTTTGTTGAAACACCCTGAAATTGGTCAGAAGAACCCCTAGGTGTACAGGTATCATATGTTGAGAAATGATGCTACAGATTAAAATCTATATGTATTGACCTCCCTTGGAATTATGCTCCCATACCCTAAACGTTGTTGAAGCTCCCTAAAACTGGTCAGAAGAACCCCTAGGTGTACAGGTAGCATATGTTGAGAAATGATGCTACAGATTATATTTGGTATGTATTAAAATCCCTTGGAATTACACTTCTGTAACCTAAACTTTGTTGAAGCACCCTAAAATTGGTCAGAAGAACCCCTTGGTGTAAAGGTAGCGTATGTTGAGAAATAACGTTACAGATTATAATTGGTATGTACTAACCTCCCATTGAATTACACTTCTGTACCCTAAACTTTGATGAAGCACCCTAAAATTGCCCAGAATAACCCTTAGGTGTACATGTACCATATGTTAAGAAATGATCCTACAGATTATAGACTGTATGTATTTATTTACCATGGAATTACACTTCTGTGCGCTAAACTTTGTTGAAACACCCTGAAATTGGTCAGAAGAACCCCTAGGTGTACAGGTATCATATGTTGAGAAATGATGCTACAGATTAAAATCTATATGTATTGACCTCCCTTGGAATTATGCTCCCATACCCTAAACGTTGTTGAAGCTCCCTAAAACTGGTCAGAAGAACCCCTAGGTGTACAGGTAGCATATGTTGAGAAATGATGCTACAGATTATATTTGGTATGTATTAAAATCCCTTGGAATTACACTTCTGTAACCTAAACTTTGTTGAAGCACCCTAAAATTGGTCAGAAGAACCCCTTGGTGTAAAGGTAGCGTATGTTGAGAAATAACGTTACAGATTATAATTGGTATGTACTAACCTCCCATTGAATTACACTTCTGTACCCTAAACTTTGATGAAGCACCCTAAAATTGCCCAGAATAACCCTTAGGTGTACATGTACCATATGTTAAGAAATGATCCTACAGATTATAGACTGTATGTATTTATTTACCATGGAATTACACTTCTGTGCGCTAAACTTTGTTGAAACACCCTGAAATTGGTCAGAAGAACCCCTAGGTGTACAGGTATCATATGTTGAGAAATTATGCTACAGATTAAAATCTATATGTATTGACCTCCCTTGGAATTATGCTCCCATACCCTAAACGTTGTTGAAGCTCCCTAAAATTGGTCAGAAGAACCCCTAGGTGTACAAGTAGCATATGTTTAGAAATGATGCGACAGATTATATTTGGTATGTATTAAAATCCCTTGGAATTACACTTCTGTACCCTAAACTTTGTTGATGTACCCTCAAATTGGCCAGAAGAACCCCTAGGTGTACATGTACCACATGTTGAAAAATGATGCTACAGATTATAGGCTGTATGTATTGACCTCTCTTGGAATTACGCTCCTGAATCTATCAAGCAGTTAGCTGCTCCCGAGCCGTTTCCTGGGGAGTGGGTAGAAGAGGAATCGTCAGCCAACAATATAAATCACAGATCTATTTTAACACAGCAACACATCTTTAATTTCAATCTCGATGGGTTCTACTGACCGCTATTATCCATAAAAATTTCCCTGCCCGCCTACTTATTCAGCTAATGCGGGCATCCCACCACTGCAGGCCTTGCGTGATTTACAGGCCATAAAGAAGTCACCAATTTAGCCTTAAATAGAGGCCTTGTGCGGGAGAACTATAAAAGGTTAGATTGGAGCCAGCAGAGAAGCCTGGGCGATAATTACTGTTATCAGCTGATCCATAAACTGTTCACACAAAACTGCAACAGTAAACTGAAAAAAAAAAACCCTGACACATTAATAGCAATGTTCTTTGTAGCAGAAGGGCCGGTCCCCGCCCACTCTCTACACTTTCCTTTGACAGTCTCTCCGCTTTTTGAGCGGCCTCCTGACAGCCTCAGTTTGCAGCCGGTGTTTGCCTCTCACCACATGAGCTTTATGGGGTCGGCCTTAATTATTAGTAAACTTCCCCAGACTCCACCGCGAGCGGAAAATAAACAGCCTCCTCCTGTGATGGGGAATGGATGACTACAGATGTTAGAGAAAGCTTTGAGATGGGCTTAACCGTGTTGGTGTGTAATGCCATGGTTTGCGTTTCTTGGAACCTCCAATCTATGGAAAGAACATAGGGCTTATGAATAAGATTCCTTGAAGTAGCTAGTAATAATTAGTCACGTTCATCTGGACTGGTTTTGTAATGCTGAGGATATTTTGCAGCATACCAAGCAGCTTCTATAGTTCTTAGAAGTCTCAGGAACATGCCTCAGCAGGGATATCCTTTAACACCATCCTTACACATCTCCTACATAACCACCTTTGCCCTGGTGATTTAACAATTCACGCGTTAAAGCCAGCCATAGATTGTTGGAATCTCAGCCGGTTTAGCAGGGACCAGCCAAGATTCCAACCATCTATGGGCATGCTGATTGTACCCAAGTCGACCCATCAATCCACTTGGGTACAACTAGCACGTAGGATTTTCGGCATGCGATTTTACCAGTGGTTTTAGCTGCTAGCAGTAATCACTGCATTCTCCTGGATGGGATGACTCCCCGCACCTCCATGCCAGGGGAACACAATAGCTTTGTGGGAGAAATTTCCTCATCAACATTAATTGTGTTGATGGGGAAATCAAGTGATTGTCACGGGATGCAAGAAAGAAATCCGCATCATCTATGTCCTGCCTAAGCCATGCAAATCAAAGGATTGACACCTGCACAAGTCTTCATGGGAATGGTAGTTCAACAGGATGGTTCCACAAACTTTAACACCTTCAACCCTTGGGCAATCCACTTTTTTCTTGACACCTTACATGGTGACTGGATTAACGTAACAGAGTTATGATGAATGGATTACTCAAAACAAAGAAAAGTTCTGGTAGGATAAGTAGAATAAGGATTTTAAATCCCCTTCTATTTCAGTTATATTTTGTATGCAAGTAAAGAAAAAAGTTTTGTGTCGGTAAATACAAAATACGTACTTCATTCTTACTGTAAAAAAATTGGGTCAAATTTTAGGTCATTTCCCAAGACTCCATTGAGAGTGAATGTTCTGAGCTGGACCTAACCGCATCCGTTTACAATGCCATGGTGTCCATCACTTGGAACCTTGGATCTCTAGAGCAGTGGTTCTCAACTCCGGTCCAACTAACAGGCCAGATTTTAAGTATTACCTTGGGGAGATGCAGACTAGAATACTGCAATCACCGAGCAGAAAATGATATCACCTGTGATGCATTTCAGTTATCCTGCAAACCTGGCCTGTTAGTGGGTCCTGAGGACAGGAGTTGAGAACCACTGCTCTAGAGGAAAATAAGGGGTTATGAATGAGTCTGTTTGAAGTATTTGCTAACGGTTTAGTCGGGGTCTACAAACTTTACAAACAATGGGGAGAGTTTACTGTCCTACAAACTTTAGGTGGGCTGGACCTTGGCCAGAGGGGGTAGAAAATCCCCCGCGTCACTGGGAGTAAACAATGCCTCGGGCTTGTTAGTCAGAGGGAGTAAAAAAATTGCATTACCCCTGTGGTCAGTAGTCATTGGTAGTAGTGGGAGGAATAGTGTCCCGTTGCTGGTGTCAATAGAGGGAATGGTGCCAACTATTGGTAACAATGAAAGGAATAGTGTCCCATTGTTTGTGTCAGACACAGTTTGAATGTATCTTTTTATTATTTTTGTCCTATTCCAGATTTGAGAATTTTGGGTTCTTGTGATAACTTCTCATCGTGGGGACATGCGACTAATGACTTTTCCTTGCACATCATCTAGCCTTCCTCATTCTTGTACCTTCTTTACCAACTTCCGTGATGCCACCTAAGTAGTCCTTCTTCTCTAAGCACCTGGCCTATTTGGCTCGCCCACTAACCTGTACATAAGCACATGACCAATTTCAAAACGGCTTAATCTTTTAGCACTTTATGCTGACGATGACTTCGCTCTAAGCTTTCTATACAGAACATTAGGATTCGGCTGAGTGTACCGGAATAGGAAACTCTGGGCTCTGAGTTCTGCTGAAGGAGTTTTCTGTTCTTCATTTAGAAATGATTTGGTCGAGGGAAAGAAAGAGCTCCAGAAACTTGTCAATGTCAGCTTAAAAACACAGCCTCAGACAAGAAAATGAAGTGCCGATGTTTTGCTTCTGTAAGGCCTAGAACAGGCTAGTCCTCCCAAGTCGTCAAATCTTGCTGACGTCGGAGGTGAATTTCTCTGTGAGAAGTGTGTGTGGGGGGGTGGACAGTTGGCGGGACAGAGACCCTGGGAATGTCTTAATTTCCCTATTTTGTAGTACAAGTTGAAAAGGTTTGATAAGGTTTGTGTACATGACACCAAACAGGCTCTCAGTTTTGTTCTGTCAACAAAATTCAGGCAAGTTTGGGTCAAGCATAATACATTGCTATGAATGATAAATACGTTGTAAATCACCTATTTTATTTTTAAGCATTGGTACGAGACCAACAAAAAATTACAAACTTTAATAAAATTAATTTTCCTGTACTCAATTCCAGCAACCAATAATCAAAAGAAAATAATTCTGAAGGGGTTTAAAAAATATACACTATATTACCAGATGTATTGGGACGCCTGCCTTTACATGCACATGAACTTTAATGGCACCCCAGTCTTAGTCCATAGGGCTCAATATTGAGTTGGCCTACCCTTTGCAGCTATAACAGCTTCAACTCTTCTGGGAAGGCTGCCCACAAGGTTTAGGAGGGTGTCTATGGGAATGTTTGATCATTCTTCCAGAAGAGCATTTGTGAGGTCAGGCACTGATCTGGGCGAGAAGGCCTGGCTCTCAGTCTCCACTCTAACTCATCCCAAAGGTGTTCTATTGGGTTGAGGTCAGGACTGTTCCCACAAAGCTGGGAGCATGAAATTGTCCAAAATGTCTTGGTATGCTGACGCCTTAAGAGTTTCCTTCACTGGAACTAAGGGGCCAAGCCCAACCCCTGAAAAACAACCCCACATCATCATCCCCCTCAACCAAATGATTTGGACCAGAGCACAAAGCAAGGTCCATAAAGACATGGATGAGTTTGGGGTGGAGGAACTTGACTGGCCTGCACAGAGTCCTAACCTCAACCTGATAGAACAACTTTCGGATGAATTAGAGGGGAAACTGCGAGCCAGGCCTTCTCGTCCAACATCAGTGCCTGACCTCACAAATGCGCTTCTGGAAGAACGGTCAGCAGTGCCTTAGATCAGTGTTTCCCAACTACCCCCAACAGGCCATGTTTTGAAAATTTCAATTAGATTAAATGTCATAAAATGCAGACCACTGGTACTGATTTAAAGCACCTGTGCACAAAGAAAGAAACCCTGAAACCATGACCTGTTGGGGGGAATTGAGGACTGAGGTAGGGGACCACTGCCTTAGATGATCTCACACTGCAGATATACGGTTATGAGGCTGAATGCATGGGAAGTGCACTGACATTTTTCAGAAGGAATTGAAGGCAAAAAGGTAACTCTTTCAGGGTACTGCTAAGGCACACAATCATTTCTAAAGGTTACCAATAGCATAGCTGATCTTCACCAATTTGAGTTCAGGTTCACTTTAAGTAAAACGACACATCTCCATTCTCTTCTTCACATTGCTATTCAGATCCCCGCTCTTCTCCACTTTGTCTATTTTTCACCTCCACACCCCCCGCCTTCCTTCACTTATCATAATCATATAACATTCATTTGTGGCTCTGACCAATCATAGCATCCTTGTGGGACCCCGTAAAGTGGAGCTCCACATTCTAATGATTGAAACTGCCAGGTGTTTAAGCTGGCTAATGTGCAATTTGCAACTTAAGCAATCTGCACAATAAGCAAACCCAACATTATGATACCTGATAGGGGTACAACGGCCATTCGGAGCGATGAAAGCGCTTAACGACCTCGACGCAGCTCTGATCTCATGATCCAATAATAGCTCGGGTGAAAATGAGTGCCTCCCGTAATGGACGAAGGCGGGAAGTGATCAAGCACGTTGCAGAAGATCTTTGGGAGGACTTACGGTCTCGGTTTTATCGGTTAAGCCGGTGGAGTGTGAAGATGCAGTCTGGGACGTCAGCGTCAACGCTCAGACAAACTTTTTGCTCATATTGCAGTTTTGAGAGACTTTGAAGTCAATGGCCTAGATGGGTGTGATAAAAATTGCCTTCATAACAAAAACTAAGCAGCTTATTTTTCAGGTAACAACAATGAATAGACGGAAGTTGTCCCTTACATCCAAACCATAAACTGTCTCATAGGCCTGACCATCTGTACAGCAATTGGTCTTTTTATTCCTGGAGTTTCACATTTAAAGTGGAACTTCAGGATCTAGAGATTAAAGAGAGGAAATGCACAAGGAAATGCACTGCATAGGGATTTTATTTTTATATTGCTCACACATATGTTTGAAGGCAAAGCCTGCCCCAACCTCCTAAACTTAGACCTCTACTTTGACCCCTGAAGCCTCCATAAAGCAGACTTATATCTGCCTGTCTATATTGTCACATAGGGCTAGATGCCTTTGCTTTTATGTCAACAGGATGAAGATAGCTCTCTTCAGCATTACAAAAACAATGCCATTCACAGATATATATATTTATATACAGGTATATTGTTTTTAATAATATAAGTTATAATATACATAATATTAGAATGTAAATAATCATATATATATATATATGGGGTGTATGTATTAAATGACTGGTTAAGAAAGAAGACTTTTGCTTTAAAAAGCAATCATTTAACCCCTTTGAAACAAATCTCTCTTCCTTCCTGGCCATTTGACAATTAAATGCATTTGTGCATAATATATGTTATATACTGTACTATTTATCTATCTATCTATCTATCTATCTATCTATCTATCTATCTATCTATAGATATATATATTGCATTTGTGTACCTGCTTTATGTAAACTATATGCTATTTAAAACAAAGCAGATTATTGATGCCCTTATTATTAATTAAAATATGCATTATCACCATTGTTGTTATAAATATACATTTCAAAGATGTGTTATGTATGGTGTTATGCATGCATTATGCTAATAATATATACAGTATGGAAATATGTTTATAAATATACTGAGGCCTTGCTTGTACCATGCTATAAATATATATGTTTTATAGGTGTGCTTTGGGTGTGCGTGCGCCTTCTGTCACTGTTATATGGGGTTATGTATGATGTATGGTATCTATCTATATATCTATTAGCACCAATTTATATCTATCTATCTATCTATCTATCTATCTATCTATCTATCTATCTATCTATCTATCTATCTATCTATCTTTATATCTATCTATCTATCTATCTATCTATCTATCTATCTATCTATCTATCTATCTATCTATCTATTCTATATCTATTATCTATCTATCTATCTATTATCTATCTATTATCTATCTATCTATCTATCTATCTATCTATCTATCTATCTATCTATCCATTCTCTATCTATTATCTATCTATCTATCTATCTATCTATCTATCTATCTATCTATCTATCTATCTATTCTATATCTATTATCTATCTATCTATTATCTATCTATTATCTATCTATCTATCTATCTATCTATCTATCTATCTATCTATCTATCTATCCATTCTCTATCTATCTATCTATCTATCTATCTATCTATCTATCTATCTATCTATCTATCTATCTATTCATCCATCTACCCATCAATATTGTATCACATCTATTTATCTATCTATCTATCTATCTATCTATCTATCTATCTATCTATCTATCTATCTATCTATTCTCTATCTATCTATCTATCTATCTATCTATCTATCTATCTATCTATCTATCTATCTATCTATCTTTATATCTATCTATCTATCCAACCAACCATCCATTCACCCTTCCATACATATTCTATCTATCTATCTATCTATCTATCTATCTATCTATCTATCTATCTATCTATCTATCTATCTATCTATCTTTATATCTATCTATCTATTTATCCAACCAACCATCCATTCACCCTTCCATACATATTCTATCTATCTATCTATCTATCTATCTATCTATCTATCTATCTATCTATCTATCTTTTCCATCATTCTATCTACAAATCAATCCTGCTTTGTAAATAGCATGTATAATCCCACTGTCAATGTTGTATGACGTTATGCGGCAAGAATGGAATGAACCCAATATTAGATCCAGTACATCCTTCTTGGTGGTTGGCAGTAGAAAGCCCATACTTTATGGGGAATCCCCTTATCAAATGTCCTGTAGATATAATTTTTGCAGGCCTTCATTAAAATGGTAATAAACTGGGAGCCTTTGTGTACATCAGAACCAACGGCAGTTTTCGAGAGCAAGGCGATTTATTTCCTATTTTTTCCGTTAACGTACGAAATGAGGCCAAATCCTACATTTTCACAGATGGAGAAAGCTGAATTATTTATTAGAGGCTCGTGAATTCTGTCTGGTAAATATCAAAGACCTGGAAGGCTTCTAGTTAGTCAAAATAAAAAAATAATAATAATAAAAAATACATTTTTACGTCCGACCTGCACTTTCTTGTTTTGTTTTATATGCATGTATGTGCGTTTCGGGCTATTGACTTGTATTATGTAGACATGAAATGAATCCGGTTAACCCGGACCTTTTGCTTACAAGTGATTTAGCATTAGAAAAACACATTTTTTTTCCTCCCTGAAATTATCAGACAGTTTGACAACTGTATGAAATATGTATACATTGTTCGGGGCATGTTTAGCTCTTCGCAGACAAGGAGCGCGGCGCCGTGTGAAAGTCAACCTTTGTATGAGGCTCACTTTCAATTATGTTTACACTCAAACAATATTTTATTAGTCAGAGAGATAAGCAAGGGCACCAAGTTTCCGTTGTAGATGTCCAGACAATTCAATCAAGACACGGGAGTAAATACAACACTCAAGCAGGCTTGGAAATTTATGGGAATTTTTTTGTTGGTGTATATTTTTTGCAGAATTTTTATATTATATAAAACGCAGAACTGTCCTTAATGTACCCACTTCTGAAACAGTAACTTTGTTAAAGGGGAACTTGTTAACGTTCTTTTCTTTATGTTCATATAAAGACTAGCTAAAAAGCTCAATTACATGCTGTAGTTGCCTCTCTTCCCCTCATTTGTAACCCCCTTGGAACACCATACGACCAAAAGAAAACTCTATGCATACATTTTCTTCCAGGTGTCTTCAGTCGGATTTGATGATGTCACAGGACCTCTTCTTTCTCCGGCCGTTGGTGGACCCTAAACCACTCTTCTAAGAGAACGCTTTTCCACCATGTCCACCATTTCCAATGTCCACCACATCCATGTCCACCATATTTACATGTCCACCACATGTCCAAATGTCCACCATGTACATGTCCACCACATGTCCAGTATGCCCATGTCCACCATATCCACATGTCAACCATGTCCATGTCCAAATTTCCACCATGTATATGTCCACCACATTTCCACTATGTCCATGTCCACCATATCCAAATTTCCATATCCAAATTTCCACCATGTACATGTCCACCACATGTCCACCATGTAGGTTCTTTGCTGATCACCAAAGTAAAAGGACCCTTCTCGAACTGACAATCAATGTAAGGTAACTTTTCTTTGGCTAATCACAAATTCAAGGGGGCTCTTTCTCCACTGACCATCAATGTAAAGGGTTTCTTCTTCCACTGACCGCCAATGTAAGAGGGCCTTTCTTCTACTGTCTACCAATGTCAAGGACTTTTTCTTTGACTGACCACCAGTTTAAAGAGGCCCTTCTCCCACTGGCGACCAGCAGAAGGGAACATTTTAACCACTGGCCATCATTCCAGGAGATTAACTTCCCCAATGCTTCTGATGGAGGGTTGAACAACATAACATTGAACAAAAAACCATTGTGATGTTCCCTTTAAAGCAGGGGTGTGTGACCGGTGATCCTCCCATGTGGCCCATGACCTTCTGCTCTGGGATGGTGGGTGGCAGAGCATCAGTGCAGGTAAACTGCAGTGCATAAGTGTGAAAGTATCCCTTTCTAGATCACTTAAGTGGCCCTCGCTCTTCAAAAGGTTGAGCGCCCCTGCTTTAAAGGTACAGTATAGTTTTGTTCTAAGGGTCGCAACCTTTACTATTCTTTATCAGTGTCTGAGTCTCCAAGATTTCTCCTCACACCTCATTCTAGTAACAGCAGTCAAGGAGACAGGTAGTAAAGATAAATCTCCCTAGCAGAGGCTAGAGTTTACCCTGGAATTCAGAGGGTGTTCATTTTTGGACCAAATATCATGGATTTGAGTGGTTATCTTTGGTGTCACGAATTGCCAAAAGCCTTTTAAGAGAAGGAGACCAAAGAATCAAAGCTTCTGCCTTAAATGTACTTTTCTTTTGCCTAAGTGCCCTTAGCTTCACTGTCTGTGCCAACATGTCCCACCCTTCCGTTCTAGTATCCCTGGTAGAAGTAGACAACAAAAAGGAATGCTACTGCATGTCAGTCCACTCTATGCACACCACACACACCTTCCAATTGGGTGCCGACCAAGCTCGCAAGCTGCATTAGTAGCAAGAAAAGGGGGTCCGGACAGCCGCACTCCAAAATGATTCACTTGAGGCCTCATACACACGGACGTTTCTTAAAAAATAAACAAAACGTCGGGCCCGATGTCAAGGAAAAGAAATTGGCGTTTTTCGGCGTTATGCATTGGCGTCAATAGGCGGTTTTTAAAAAAAATCATCCCTCTGCTATTTTTCAACCTAAAAACGCCGGCGTCAAAAAACGCCGGTTAACACCGGTACAGTATTAGTTGGCGTTAGTAGGCGTTAGTTGGCGTCAAAAAATGCCAAAACGTTACAGCCCCAGAACGCGCTGGCCGTGGGTTCTAGTTTCAGCTCACTAAGGCCAACGCCATCTACAGTTCAAAAACGTCAGCATTTTTATGGGGCCATTGACTAACATGGAGAGCTGCAAAAAAATGCCAGAAAACGCCTGCGTCAAAAAACGTCCGTGTGTATGAGGTCTTATTGTAAAGGCAAAGATAAAAGTACGGTAATATAAGGCAGAAAAATGACACAGTGGGGCACTGAGAGCTTGACACGTTTCCCTCTACTAGTGTTTAATCATAGCCCATGATTATGATTAAATGCTAGTGGTGCGAAATGCGTCAACCTCTCAGTCCCCCACTTTGCCATTTTTCTGCCATGTACTATTGCACTTTTGCATTTTAATTTACAATAAAGTGGATCATTTTGGAGTGTGGCTGTCCGGAGCCCTTTTCCTTCTAGAATTTTTAAAGGACGTGGCTCAGGCTGTTTTTGGCTAAGGCAGAAGTTTCCCAAAGCATTCCGCATAATTTTGCATCACTTGGTACTCTGACTTCAATGTGAAGTTGGGTTGGGAATAGAGTTGAGCGAACACCTGGAAGTTCGGGTTCTGCTGGTCCGTCCGAACTTCGGGACAAAGTCCGGGTCCGGGTCCGGACGGAACCCGAACGATCGCACGGGGCCTGGGCCTGGGCCTGAAACAGGGCTTCAAGCCTGCCTGGTCGTCTTGGGCTTGAAGGTCCACAAGCGAGTTGAGATAAGGGTTGGGTTGAAGTGTAACTTCAGTCTCATGGTTCACTACGTTTTAATACGCCTTACGAAACCCTTTGAAGACGGAATCGGTTTTTGTCGGACTCGGTGCAGGAAATTTTTAAGATCTTCCTTTTCCCGAGGCCTGTCGGTGTGAGGTTTTACTAGGTGAAATAACATTTAATTTTACGTTTTCACGTTATCATGTACCGTCTTTTTACCGTTTCACCCCCTGACTCTCCAACTGC
>BLSH010400950.1:735891-752602 GCA_018402905.1 Glandirana rugosa | reverse complement strand
AGGAATAGTGCCCCATCATTGGTGTCAGTTGGAGGAATAGCGCCCCATCATTGGTGTCAGTTGGAGGAATAGGGCATCATTGTTGGTTTCAGTGGAAGGAGTAGTGCCCCAGGATTGGTGTTAGTGGGAGGGATGGCGCCCTATTGTTGGTGTCAGTGACTGGAATTATGATCCTATTGGTGGTGTCAGTTGGAGGAATAGTGCCTTTTGTTGGTGACAGTGGGCGAAAGGGCGCCTGCCATTGGTATCAGTGGGAGGAATAGTGTTGGTGTCAGTGGCAAGAATTATGTTCCCCTTGTTGGTGTCAGTAGGAGGAGCCAGATAAAGGAAAGCAAAGTGTTGCATCTGCCCCCCCCCCCCGGGCCACAGTTTTGAGACCAGTGTCTTAGAGCAACCCATTCAATTATTTTTAAGTCAGTGGGAAAATGCTCCCTTAACGTGGAGGTCAGAAAGCCACCGTTACAAACAGCTATAAAGATCATTTGGTTTCATGCCTTTGGTTCTACAACTATACAGACACCATCAAATGGGAGGTCAATTAGTCACAGCTCAAGGAACCTCTAGCAACCTTTGGAGAAACCCTAGGGTTTCATGGAACCCTATTGAGAACAACCGCTTTAAAGATTTGACAGGGTTTCTTTAATAACCCCCATCCCTTAAAAAAAAAGGGGTCTACCATGCTGGGCAAGAGCTAAATAAAATGAACAGCATATTACCCCCATCCGCGCCTGCCAGCTTGCTACTACTTGACCTTTGCGTTACATAAGATGCCCGCTGGAGCGTAACCAACACTAAATGACAGATGTAATGAAAAACAGTTTAATTTAGACGGTGCATCAGCATTTCCGTGCCGGACAGTTCCATTATTAGCACCTCCATCATTTTTGCAATCTTAACCCAATCAACAATAATAAATTAAGCACTCCTGCAAGTTAATTTGCGGAGGTAGAGGTTGATATTAATCACTTATGTGGTCCACAGGATAAATATTCTTTTTTCTTTCACTTTGTTCCATTTGGATGGAGTTTATTTCTGAAAACGATGTTAAATTGTACCGGGAGTAAAACAGCACCGCCTGAAAAGCCTCCCAGAACCAATGGCAGGTCTACTATATTATACATTTTTAGGCAATATGGGGGGCCATTTTTTTTTAAAGCTGCTCCTAAAAGTGTTTGCAATTTTTTGGTTAAAGTTGAACTTTCTTCAAAAAGCTAAATACACAGAAAAATACTAACATGGCGGCTGTTTTGCCTGCCAAGGGGTTTGCATGTTTGCCCTTCCAGTCCTGAGACTGCACAGCTCTGCCACACAGCACTACACAGATCTTTATGGCGGATGAGGAGACCTGTACTGCAGTTAAGTAACACTTACAGGTCTTGTCCCTCCCCAGGCTTGCGATTTGATAGTGAAGAAGAAGCATCAGCCACTCAGCTGAGTGTTATCAGGGTGAGTTGGGAAATGTAGATCTGTAGACTCATACTAGGACCAATTTAGGCAATAGCAAATTAATCTAGCATAAGGTGACCAGATGTCCTCAGTTTCCAGGGATGGCCCCAAATTTTAGGGGGCTATCCCCGGGAAAAATTGCCCTCAATTTCGTCCTTGGCTAAAAGAATATGTTCCTGATTTATTTCCAGCTTTATTAATGGTGGCGGCTGCAGGATAATCCATCTTAGCAACATTTCTTTGGTTGGCTTGAAGAGGAAGAGAGGGGGGGAGGTTATTGATGATGTCACATGCTGATATTATGTGATCATACCTCCCTTCTTGACTTCTGCAGATCTTGTTGCTGTGGATGTGGATTATTTGCCGCCTTGCCCTTGCTTGTAATCTTGACCTGCAGGACACACCTTGGCCTGCACTCTTGACGCAGAACAAAGCAAGCTTAGGTGGCATTAAAGCATACCCCCTTAAAGATTTCCCACATTAGCACAATTTGGTTACACCCAACATTGTGTGTGGCATGCTTCACATTATCCCCATGTCCAATAAAAGTGGGTGTGGTCAATTGGGTGTCCATTTTGAAAATCTGGTCACCTTAACCTACCAGCATGTCTTTAGAGTGTGCAAGCACAGGAACATGAAAACCCAATGCACATAGATTCCTGGCCAAATACTGACCCAACAACCCCAGTGCTGCAAGGCAGGAGTGCTAATCCCTAATCCCCTGTGCTACCCCATTATGGTTCTAATGTCTCCTTTTGCTTTAGTTGGCCCCAACAACCAGCATGTCTTTAGAGCGTGCAAGCACAGGAACATGAAAACCCAATGCACATAGAGTCCTGGGCAAATACTGACCCAACAACCCCAGTGCTGCAAGGCAGGAGTGCTAATCACTAAGCCCCTGTGCTACCCCATTATGGTTCTAATGTCTCCTTTTGCTTTAGTTGGCCCCAACAGAGTTACAATGGCATGTCTTGCAAAGGAAGGATACAAATAGTCTTTAGGGTTCATTGAAGCATGGCATTAGGAGAAGATATATTTGCAAGTTATATAAGGTCAGTACGCTTTCTGGTAAGAATAGGCGTGTGCACAGGGTGTGCTGGGTGTGCCTAGGCACACCCTAATCTGCCCATGTGCATTAGCATTATGCAGGAGCAACACGAGGTGGGTGGTTGGGGGTGCTAATGGCCAGTGTAAATGCCCCCACTATATTAAAGTCTAGTTTCAACTTTAGGAACATGTTACACCTGTATTTAGGGTGTACTATGCTCCCAATCAACTGTCTCCTCCACTAGAGCCCCCTTCCTGTGACAGCAGGTGGCATTCATGTGTATTTGAGCTTTGGGGTGCACACCCTAATGCAATAGGCTGCGCACAGCAATGCTGGTAAGCCTCCTTCTTCCTCATTGTGGTCTTCATCAGTTGACTGGATAGATGTATTGGCCATTTTCGAACTCAAACGCCATGCATATAGGGTCCTGGCCAAATTTTGACCCGACAACCCCAGTGCTGCAAGGCAGGAGTGCTAACCACTAAGACACTGTGCTACCCCATTTCGGTTCTAATGTCTCATTTTGCTTTGGTTGGCCCCAACAGATTTACAATGGCATATCTTGCAAAGAAAGGATACAAATAGTCTTTAGGGTTCATTGAAGCATGGCATTAGGAGAAGATATATCTGCAAGTTATATAAGGTCGGTATGTTTTCTGGTAAGCCTCCTTCTTCCTCATTGTGGTCTTCATCAGTTGAGTGGATAGATGTGTAGGCTGTTTTTGAACTCAAACGCCATGTGGATAGGGTCCTGGTCAAATTTTGACCTGAGAACCCCAGTGCTGCAAGGCACGAGTGCCAACCACTAAGCCACTGTGCTACCCTGTTATGGATTTAATGTCTCCTTTTGCTTTGGTTGGCAACAACTGAGTTACAATGGCATATCTTGGAAAGGAAGGATACAAATAGTCTTTAGGGTTCATTGAAGCATGGCATTAGGAAAAGATACATTTGCAAGTTATATAAGGTCAGTATGTTTTCTGGTAAGCCTCCTTCTTTCTCATTGTGGTCTTCATCAGTTGAGTGAATAGATGTGTAGGCCATTTTGAAACTCAAACACCATGCAGATATTGTCCTGGCCAAATTTTGACCTGAGAACCCCAGTGCTGCAAGGCAGGAGTGCCAACCACTAAGCCACCGTGTTATTCCATTACAGCTCTAATATCTCCTTTTGCTTTGGTTGGCCTACTAAGATACAATAGCATATCTTACGAAAAGAGGGTACAAATAGTCTTTAGGGTTCATTGAAGCATAGTATTAGGAGGGAATACATTTGCAAGTTATATAAGGACGGTTTGCTTTCTCATAACCCTCCTTCTTTCTCATATTGGTATCAGTTGATTGGATAGATGCATAGGCAATTTCCAGGCTCTCTTTTATGTGGAGCCTGCATTACACATTTCACCGCTATAGGGCTCGAACATCCCGAGATCACAAACCATCCCAGTTCCCAGTACATAGTGTATTATATCTTGGGAGATTAAAGGGACAGCATCACAGAAGAAAAAGCCATCCGCTTGACATGAAGGAACAGAGTCGGAGTGAGTTATTGTACTTCAAACGTCTGTCACCTTTAGCATAAAACACACAGCGTAAAAAATGAATGGGGATTCAGATTCAGTCTGAGCGCTGCCTTTGATCTTACGGCCGGAGAGCATAAAAAAGAACACGGCGCTCCGCCACGTCTGGACGGGTGAACGGAAAAAAAAAATCTAATTAGGGACAGGACGAGTTGCATACTTGCTAGGCTGCCAGCCGTCTTTAAATGAATTTCTAAGGACAATTTGCTGCTGAGTGTCATGGCACGCCACGATGCCTCAAGGGAAACGCTATCAACCGACTTGTGACGTCTTCAAGACATTGATTACACAATAAGCATCAGTTGACTTCCCAGACCGACTGTTGAGGAAACTGCAGCGGATATAATGTTAACGCCAGAGCATGGTACAGCATATCGCACGGTGAGAGGTGCCTGTAACCCCTATAAGCCAAAAGTCAGCCCCAATTTTAAGCCCCCATAAACAATTTCCATTAGCTCAATTATACTACTAAAACACTAGTGATCTTAGGGGTCAAGGACCGATTGCTATAAATTGGCTTACTATGGGGTAAGCCACACAAGGAACATGCAGTAGGAATCAATTGCCCACAACTGGAGCACTGTACAATCATGTAAGACGAATCACTCCTACATGCTATTTGTCTAGATCAATCACTACAGTACTCTGTGAGAAGAGAATGGATATTGCTACTTACTGTAAACCACATCGCAGCCTATAATTTACAGCCCATTCTTAAAGTGTAGGCAGGGCTGCTGTTAGAAATGATGGGGCCCTGTACAGCCTTCCCCAAGCTTACCCCCACCCCTCCGAGATGCAGCATTACAACAGCACTGACTTTATCTGCCTACGCCCCGAAAATGAAGAAAAAAGTCCCTCCTCTGCTCCCACCTCCTGGGCCCCTTGTTGACATGATGGGGCCCAGGGAAACATCATTTAAGCCCTGGTAGGCAACTAGGAGCGGGGCCTAGTAAACTTTTTTTCATTTAGGCAGAAGTGAGCAATAAAACTGCCCCCTTGTTTAGCTGATGAGGCCTGGGCCCAGTACAAGAGGACCAGTTGAACTGCCTTATCAGTGGCCCTAAGTGTAGGCCATGGTGTAGTGCCTATGGTGTCCCAGGAAGTTCTCGCTATCTTACACTGAGAGGACTCTGTGATTGGGGAGAGACCGGTCACCTGACTTTGACAGGTTATGTGACTTGGCTGGAGCAAAAAGAGCAAATAGTGTGGCACTCAGGGTTGGAACTGGGGTTGCCACCTCATCCCTTTAAAACTGAACACATATTGATTACACAGGTTCTGTGGCTTATTAAGGTGGTAATTAAACTCACTTGGTGCCTTATCTGCAATAAATTAACCTCAGAACAACCTGTGTAATTTATATGTGTTCAGGTTTAAAGCGGTTGTCTACCCCACTAAAGTAATTTTTACCTACAGGTAAGCCTATAATAATAATGATATGAATATCTCCTAAACCTGTACAGTTTAGGAGATATTCCATGTGCAATGCAGCCGCTGACGTCACGGCGCATGTGCAATGATGGCCCGGCGAAGGCCCAGCGCATAGGTGAGTATTTCATAAAGAGCTAGTATGCGGTGCCTTTGCCTTACAGTTTTTTGGGTTTTTTTGGGTAGACATTTGCTTTAAAGGGATGAGGTGGCAACCCTAGTTGGAACACGTTTCGAGGGAGACACATCCCCCTCAGCAGGGTTCAACCTTGTGAGATCATACCCAGAAGAAGTGAAGCCTAGTAAGCAATCATAGGCTTGCGATGGTGATTCCATACTGTGCATGATGACGGTTTCATGCTTGTGCCCAGAACAATTTCACTGTAGGATTCTTTTTGGATGATATCTGATTATGCCTTTTGGCATAATTGTTTGTGAGTGTTTTTTAATATATTTTTATTAATAAATTTAACATTATTCTGCTACACTATAAGGCCTCATGCATGGGGGCGTGTTATAACACCCCTATTTACGCTGAATCTTTCTGCCAGGAGATGGCAGTAAAAGCAAGTGTAAAAAATGCTTGTTTCGGTGTGTAAAGCTGGCCATAGATGGTGCGATTTCAGTGAGTGTTGATGGGGGATGCCCTCCAATGGAGCTATTGTGTTCTCCCGGGGGTTGGGGGACAAGATATACCTGTGCTCAAATCCCGATAGCTTGTACATGCTAAAAGGGTGTGACCACATGTTAACACTACAAATTCTGGATGGACCCTCTGCACACTGCTACACCCTTCCCTGCAAACTATGCAATGAAAAACAGGGATTTTTAGTTCACATATATTGTAATACATGCTTAAGCTGGCCAACTGCGTCAAAGTAATCCCTCTCACGGCCAGTCCTACTCTGCTTTGCTACTGCAAACGCTACAGTGGCACCATACCAACATGGGGCATACAGTAGGGTTGCCACATCATATCTTTAATTCAGGACACATATGAATTACACAGGTTCTGAGGCTAATTTAGTGCAGATAAGGCACCATGCGAGTTTAATTACCACTTTATTCCTCCACAGAACATGAGTAATTAATATGTGGCAACCCTAGCAGGTGGGGGGAGAGCGACTAGGTTCAGGTCTGGTCACTGACCTGGTACCGGGGTTGGGTGGGTGTGGTGAGCTGTCCTGGCCGGGAGAACACACAGGGGTTCATTTACAAAAGGCAGTTGCTCCAGAGCTTAGTAAATGAGCAGAAGCTCTGCTGACTTCCATCATCCAATCATGTGCAAGCAAAACTGATGTTTTTTTTTCATTTTCCTTGCAAGTGATTGGGTGCTCCTTGCAATGTGAAGCCTTACCTCATTTATTAAGCTCTGGAGCAACTGCACTTGCAGAGGGCAACTTTTCAGTCTATTTGCCTTTAGTAAATCAACCCCATAGTGGTTATTGCTAGCCGCCAAAACCACTGGCAATGATTGCATGAAAAATATGACAGACTGCTTGTACCCAAGTAGACAGGTCGATCAACTTGGGTACAATCAGCCTGTCCATACATGATTCAAATCTTCCAACTGTCTATGGCCAGCTTTATTACGCTTGTTTATGCGCATTTACATGGCGTTGAGCGCACACTCATTCTACTGGCCAGAATATTAATCCATTCTGGCCACTGGAATACATTTACACATATATGCACTCATTTAGGCAAGCATGCATTTAATTTATACTCCCAAGCTCCTCTTGAAAATGCCACCTTTGGACATTTTTTTTTTGCCTCTAAATGCTACTCTTATAAAATACAGTTCTAAAAGCCTGATGCGCATGGCTACATAGGCTAACATTGAACTGCATTTAAAAGTATTAAAAAGAAAAAGATGGTTGCCCGTAAAAGTGTAATTTTTTTTAGACCATGATGCCTAAAGTTGTCATAGAACTGGGATTTTTTTCTCCTCTCTTATACATTCATTTAAATATGGCTCCGAAGAGAGCCACGGCCAGATGGAGCGCAATGCACAACTTCGAAACCCACCACTCTGCTTAGCAAATGTGCATTTTTTTCCTAAGTAGATTTATGGCAGCATACCTATGCTTTATAAATAGAACCTTTGATGACTGATCTCTAGCAAATTTTGGAAGCATGGATCAACTTGTTCTTCACAACATTGAACAAATCTAACGGATTACCAAACAACGACCATCTACTGATTGAATGTGCTACCAATGGGAATTGGGTGCAAGGATCTTACCATTCAACTTTGATGCAAGTGTCTGCTTCACGGATCAATCTACTAAAATTGCTAGCAATAGGAGTTAAAGGTTAGCGAGCAGCTGGAACAAATGGCGTAAGCAACACAATAAGCATGCAGTAGCTAGAAGACATTTCTCACAACTGGAGCACCGTAAGACCCTAATAACTGCTGGATACCACTTGAGTCGCTTCCACCATAGGGAGCCAATTGTTCCATGGCTGTAACAATCAGTCGCTACTATTAGTAATCAATACCTAGGCATTGTTTAAAAAAAAAAAAAAACAAGCGTCTATAGCTCCAGGCTGAGTCATTTTATTTTGTCACTTCACAACCCGTCAGCTTTTAGGCAAAGCGTAATAAACAGAATAAAAAAACCAAACACCTCAACGCTCGAAAACGAAGGCTAAGAAACCGTTTATCTATCCCCAATGTAAACTCTTCCTTTCCTAATACATGTTTCATTTGTTCCAACTAAAACATCGCTCTGCATTCCTTTAGCAGCCAATATTAAAATAATTACACTTGAGTGGATTGTTATGTCTACAGAAAATAAAAAAGCCCAACTCAAAATTAAGGAAAGTGATTTTCCTCCAAAATGGCCCATAAGCAAGTCTCTTATGTGAAGCCTTTAGGTTGGTAATCGTTTTAGCTGTGAATTGTCGCTGCATGAAAACAGGCCGTATGAACCACGGTCACCAAGGAAAAGGATTCTGGGTAGGAGACGCGCAAACATATTCCCCAGGAGAGAGAGAAAGAGAGGGAAAAAAAAAAAACTGCTGTAACTGGAGAGGTAAAAATAACAAGTACCAGAAAGGATGAGAAAGATTGAAGGCAATGACGATATCACTCATCTTTATGTGACGATAAAAATGTGCGCCTGCAATTTTCTCTTGAGAAGGAATCATTCTATTTGAGTGAAGCGCAGGCCAGTAAGTTGCACACACAACAATAAGTGAACGCTTTAAAGAGACCCCGTCACCAACTTAAAAATAAAATTGCAAGTAAAAGCACATAATTCAATGCTTACTTGGGCTGTTTTCCTTTCAATAACCTATTCTTTTTTATTCCCTTGCATTGTGCCTAGAAAATTTAACGCATTCAGAGTCAGTTCCCTTGCACAGCCCCTCCTTGCAAATCATAGCCCTCTCCTCTTCTGGTAGTGTCTAATTACTGTCTGTGCTGGCCCAGCTCCTTCGCCCCTCCCCCCTACATAACCTTTTATGTAGCTGCTTGGGAGCGAAGGGAGTGAAGGGGAATACTATAGAGCAGGGATCTCCAAACTACGGCCCATGAGGCATTGTAAAATCTGACATTCACAGACATGACTAGGCATGATGGGAATTGTAGTTCCTGAACAACTGGAAGGCCATAGTTTGGAGATCCCCTGCTATAGACTGATACAGCTTTGGTTCTGCTGTGGCTGCTGACATCAAATCCAGAAATGGCGGCACTTAGCAGAAATGCTTGGAACTTTTAGAGGCTTTAAGGCCTCATACACACCGGCGTATCTAAAAAAATAAACAAAACATCGGGTCCGACGTCAAGGAAAAAAAGTCGAAGTTTTTCGGCGTTATGCATCGGCGTTTTTGAGCGTTAGTGAGCGTCGGCGTCAATAGGCGTTTTTTAAAAAAAATCATCCCTCTGCTATTTTTCAACCTAAAAACATCGGCGTCAAAAAACGCAGGAAAACGCCGGTACAATATTAGGTGGCGTTTGTTGGCGTTAGTTGGCGTTTGTTGGCGTTTTGTGGCGTCGGCGTCAAAAAACGTCAAAACGTTACAGCCTCAGAACGTGATGGCCATGGGTTCTACTTTCTGCTCACTAACGCCGACGCCACCTACAGCTCAAAAACGCCGACATTTTTATGGGGCCATTGACTAACATGGAGAGCTGCAAAAAACGCCAGAAAACGCCGGCATCAAAAAACGTCCATGTGTATGAGGCCTTACAGGTAAATAGCATACATAACTGCACATATCTAAAGGCCAGTGGGGGGGGGGGGGGGCTTTCATGGAGGTTGCCACATGTGTCCCCAGAACTTGGTCATCTGACCTGTGAAAGCTGGCATATGCCACTTGCTTTAATTTGCACTAGCAATTTGGATCAACAATGAAAGCCCCTTGAGCTCCAAAAGAAAGACTGGCTGACGGTTGCGTGGCTCATTTAAGTTGGTGTCAACATCAATTTATCTGAACCAGAATTACATTAGTCGTGATTGGCTACAAGGGTTAAGGAATGAAGGGGTTGGGCCCTCTAAATGATATGCGGAGATAACAACCGATAACCTGTAGACCTTCAACCTACGGAAGAGTTACCTTCCCATCCACCAATTTGTGAAGATAGTCGCTAAAGCTTTATTGGTGGTTTAACCTTTTTTGGGCCAAGGGCTGGTCTTTTTGGGCTAGTCTAATGCCTGTTTGCAGTCATGGTAAGGACAGACCTTTGGATTACTGTTCACAGTGTAACTGTTAAATGGTTAAATTGGAAACTCAAGACCTTTCCAACCTCTCCAGGTCATCTCCCAGCAAGGTTTCATATTATAGATGGTATGGCTTTATTATGCTTCCCATAAGTCAAATGCCATTGCATGGGTAGGAGCCCACTAAAAAAAAAATAAAACAATCTAAATACAAACAAAAGATAAGTTAATCAGTCAAAATCTCCACGTAAGGGAAATTCCTGGGACTTGCTAGGAAATCATGGGACCTTCCTGCAAATTCCCCAAGAGCTGATATAGAGAAACCAACGAAAGATTCTCTTTAATTTCAATCGTTTTTATTAAGTTTCCAAAAGAAAAGCGGTATATATTAGTACAAAGCGCCCGAGAAACAATGGTGGGCTAAACACTGTGTGACACTCACAAAAGCAATTGATAGTATAGCACATAACATTGGGATTGAAGTACTTCGACATATAAAAGAAAGGTGAATGTGGGCTCAGCCCTCCAACTCCCGACACCCCAAAGGGATCACACTGTGCCAGGAGGGAAGGGATGGCCCAGATCACCTCATGGTAAAAGATTCTCTTTAATGCTTTATCTTCTTGAATTAGCTTAGTTCCTGTTTGGTTACTGGTTACTAGGGTAAGAGTTGTGGCTGGTACTCCTCTAAAGGCTATGCAGAGATAGCCACCAGAATTGTCCTCCCATTCATGTATTTATGAAGATAGCCATCAAAGTTTTTGACCTTGCCAACAGGCAAAGTTCCTTTAATGGGCAATGCACTCGGATGTGTTTTTGGGCTAGGCTAATGCCTGTTTAGCACTCATGGTAGAGACAGACCTTTGGACTAAGGTTCACAGTGTAACTGTGACCAGCGGGTATGCTGGAAATTCAAAAGAGCTGTGGCCTTGCTCTTTGCAACCTAATTAGTCTCCAGGTCATCTATGGGCAAGGTTGTATACAATGGATGTTATGACTTTATTATGCTTCGGAACAGTCAAATGCAATGCCACCAATAACCTGTATACCTTCAGCCTACAGAAGAGCTCCCCTCCCATCCACCTATTTATGGAGATCAAATATTTATTGGAGGTTTGATCTTGCCAGCAGGTAAAGTTCCACCAATGGGCTATGCCCTCGCGTATGTGTGTTGGGCTAGTCTAATACCTGTCTAGCACTCATGGCAAGGCCAAGCCTTTGGACTACTGTTCAGGTGGTTCACACTGTAACAGTGACTGTTGAGTATGCTAGAAATTTGAAAGAGCTGTGGTCTTGCTCTTTCCAACCTAATCAGTCTCCGTGACTTTTTTGGGCAAGGTTGCATGGTACAAATAATATGCTTCTCGTTCAAATGCAATAGGGCAGGAACCCAATGAGGAAAAAACATTTAAATAATAAAATGAGAAGTTGAGATAATCAGTCAAAATTAGGGACCTTTCCAGGTAGAGAAAATTTCTGGGACACGTTACGAAATCACAGGACCCTCCTGCAAATTCAAGGAGAGCCGATGTAGAGCAACTGATGAAAGATTCTCTTTAATGATTTGTGTTCACGCTTTATTTCACAAAGTGTGAAAATCGGTCAAGCTTGGCACTGAATTAACGCACATAATTTATTCCTAAACACATTTAATTCCTTCTAACAGGTACTTGACTCTTTAGCCTTTCTGCATAAGACCTCTCACTTTTTAATTTTTTTTTTTTTTTTCTCTGGGTGGAAAAAAAAAATCACGCTAAAACTTCAGATGACTGCCAGTGTTCCATTACAATATTGTGCCAATGCGATGCCATTAATTACTTGAGGAATAATTAGTGCAGTGGCTGAAATTCAATAAGCACAAAACAATGATTTCCATGAGCTGATTAACAAATTGGAGTCATTATCCAATCAGGGCCCTGATTGCTCTGAGCCAGCCAGCAATGTGTACTCATTAACCAATCAGCAACTGGGAATGTACTAACCAAACAGAGTCACATTTTCTGTAAAACAGAAGCAAAGGAATCATTAACCAATCAGAAAATTGCTTTGGTGGATTGATAAACTACTTAGCGCATTAGTGCTTTTTTAGATGCTGCTTACAGTATTATTGTTGCCAGGCTACAGACAATCAATTGACATACTATTAACATGCAGTAAATAAGGATTAAAAGAAACCCTCACTGACCTTCATAGCTGCAGGCACTGTGGAGCAATTACTCTTTAAGTTTTACAAGGCAGGCAGTGGAGTTGTTGCAATCAGGTCTCAGCACTCTGCTCTCTCCCCTTTTCCTGTGCACTTGTCCTGTGTTTACATTAGAATGACCTCTCTCAACCTTTTTACCCCTGAGGGACCCTTGAAATAATACAAAGGTCTTTGGGAACCCCTGCTAAAAAAATGATTAAACCTAAAGCTAATGGTAAAATACCTGCAGTATGATCAATAGGTTGAAGAATATTTGAAATAAAAGTATAAGTAATGTCTTAGCATATTTCACACCCACCAGGGCAGTTCATTTTTACCACTGCCCTCCTCCACACATATATTTTTTTTTTTGTGATTTTCTTGAAATTAAATGAATAATAACAGAAAAGAATGGCAGACAGTTACAAAATGGTGGTGTCCACTACCTTAGTCAACGTTAGTCATTGGTCATTGTAGAAATTAACCCTGGCATTGGTGGTTAGGGGAAAATTGCCCCCTTGCAGTGGTGGTCAGTGCAGATGGGAGATCAGTTTATCACTACTCACTGTTCATGGGACCCCTAACCCCTAACATTTTGATGTGGACCCTGATGTAAGGGTTGATGTAAGGGGGGCTCTGATTGGTATCCTGATGTAAGGAGGGACCTTTATGTAAGGGGGGACTTCAATGGGGATCCTGATGTAAGAAGGGACCATGATGAAAGGGGGGACTTTGATGGGGATCCTGATGTAAGGAGGGACCCTGATAAAAGGGGGAGGGGCTTTGATGGGGATCCTGATGTAAGGAGGGACCCTGATGAAAGGGGGGACTTTGATGGGGACCCTGATGTAAGGGGGAACTCTGATGGGGTTCCTGATGTAAGAAGGGACTCTTATGGGGACTGTGATGTAAGGAGAGATCCTGATGAAAGGGAGGACTGTGATGGGGATGCAGATGTAAGAGTGGACTCTTATGGGGGACCGTGATGTAAGGAGGGACCCTGATGAAAGGGGGGATTTTGATAGGGACCCTGATGTGGACACTAATGTAAAGGGTAACTCTGATGGGGACCCTGATGTAAGGGGGTACTCTGATGTAAGGGGGGCTCTACTCTGATGGGGATTTTTTTTCTGGACCACAAATATCTGTAAAATATACAATATGGCCTTTGTATTGAAAAGTTTGGAGACCCCTGCTATAGTCCATCGCAAAAGTGAGCAAGAGAGAGTGGCTACGTTCCTACATCCAGTGGCATCACGGAGAATGTATGTACCGTCTAACAGGAAGTCCGGCCACGAAAAAAAAAATGTAAATTGGTGATTTGGAGGAGGCTGAAAGCAATAGATGGGACTTTTTGAGTTAAGAATATGTACAGGAATAGACTTTTTCCATTTAATCTAGAGTTTAGTGGTGTCACTTTAAGTGGCCTATGACTAACACAGCTCCCACATTTGATACATTGGTGCACAGAATACAGAAATAACCCTTTAAACTATTGTACATTTTTTCTTCAATTCCTTTGCATAAAATAATATTAAAAAAAAAAAAAAGGTGAGAATATTCACAGGGCAAGGAAGAGGAGCATACGGATCAATTTTCATTGTGTCCTTGAGTAGCGCTACCATTGCTATTTTTAATAAACAGGAAAAGCAGTTTTGCGTGTAAGCAGATATAGTTATGCCTGGAATGTGGAGGAAATCTCCGGAAAGTCGATTTCTGAGGATGTTCGCGCTTAATGAGTGAAAGCCGGAGCGGTGTTCTGGGTCTTATGTTTCCAAGGAGGGGCGCGCTGACGGAGTTTCTCTCACAAGAAGCATTTTTAGACTTTGGCACGGCACGCCTTTACGCGAGGGCAAAGATTATTTTTGGCCTGCCGAAATCTAAATTGTCATTCCAGGCTGCAAAATATCCAATTCTTAAAGCGGATCTTCACTCGAAATTAAAATCTGTTTTGTCTTTCCTTCTCTCGCCTCCCTCTCTTACTTTTGGATATTCATTTTATATATTTTTTTAACTTAAACAATATTTTGTGCTTCAATGCAGCTCTTCCGTTCCTCGCAACCCCATGCCGCTTGGTTGTGCAGGTGCACAGAAGAGACATAGGGACCTCAAGACCGGGCAGAGCCCTTCGGCACCTCTGAGCAAGCACCAGAACAATGGCAATGGTGGCACTGGAGGGAGGGGCAGGACCAAATGAAAGGGGGTTGAAGTTCCTCTTCAAAGGAACGTTCCCTTAATCCATTGCTTTCATGTATGTATGTAAATATCCGTTCACTCATATCCCTCGCTCTGAAATTCTATGGACCAGCTCTCTGGGCACCAAAGTCATACACTATATTGTCAAAAGTATTGGGACGTACACACACATGAACTTTAATGGCATCCGAGTCTTGGTCCGTAGGGTTCAATATTGAGTTGGCCCACCCTTTGCAGCTATAACAGCTTCAACTCTTCTGGGAAGGCTGTCCACAAGGTTCAGGAGTGTCTATGGGAATGTTTGACCATTCTTCCAGAAGTACATTTGTGAGGTCAGGTACTGATGTGGGCTAGAAGGCCTGGCTTGCAGTCTCCGCTCTAATTCAGCCCAAAGGTGTTCTATCGGGTTGAGGTCAGGACTCTGTGCAGGCCAGTCGAGTTCCTCCACCCCAAACTCCCTCATCCATGTCCTTTGTGCACTGGTGCACAGTCATGTTGGAAAAGGAAGGGGCCATCCCCAAACTGTTCCCACAAAGTTGAGAGCATGAAATTGTCCAAAATGTCTTGGTATGCTGACGTCTAAAGAGTCACTGTCACTAAGGGGCCAAGGCCAACCCCTGAAAAGCAACTCCACACCATAATCCCCCTCCACCAAATGATTTGGATCAGTGCACAAAGCAAGGTCCATAAAGACATGGATGAGTGAGTTTGGGGTGGAGGAACTTGAGCCCAAGGGATCCATTGTTAAGAGACAATAAATCTCTTTTTGCATTCTCAAAGTGTCTGGTGCCCAACTTACTCTATCTGCACTACACCCACTATGCCTAGTAACCAGGACCGGCTCTACCACTAGGCAGAGTAGGCGTCTGCCTAGGGCGCACTGCTGACCAGGGCACCCAGCCCCTGTCCATATACTACCCCAGCCTGTCTATATACTATCCCAGCCTGTCTATATACTACCCCAGCCTGTCCATATAGTACCCCAGCCTGTCCATATACTACCATAGCCTGTCCATATACCTGCGGACCACGGCTGGCATGAGGAAGCAATGTGGTGACGCCATTGTTTGTCTTTAGGCCGGGTCCAGAGGCACAGGTGCGGGCCTCTCGACCACGGCTAAAGAAATAGGTAGAGAGGCGCTGCAAAAATTTCCACCTCCGCCACCTCCATCGTATACATGGACAAGGCAAAGGGGAAGGAGTCAGGGGTGGAGCCAACGTGGGGACGGAAAAATGAGGTTTCGCCTAGGGTGTCAAAAATCCTTGCACCAGCCCTGCTAGTAACCCACAATGTGAGGTGGGATGTCAGCTCTCTCCAACTTTGAAGGTCACCACTAGGCCTGCAGAGGTTGGGGACATGGTTACATACACATGGGCACACACACATACAAATATGTTTGAGCTTTGGGGTGCACACCTGTAGACCTGACCTGTGAGCATTGCTAAGCTGCAGCAAAGAATAATCAGGTTTCATGCCCTGCAAGCTCTCATTGACCCTAATTCATATACCATGCCATCAAAGAAGGTCACACCTTGACCCCTCCTCTGATGCCAGCAAAACTCCACACCATCTCCCTGCACTTGTTTGCCCCCTGGTATTATTCTCTCTATGGGCATCTTTTTTTTTTTCTTCCTTTTCTTATTAAGCAGAGACGCGGGTCTGGCAACCGCCTTAAGAGAGCCAAGAATGCAAATGATTACATCTATAAGATAGTTAAAAATGAGTAAACAGTATTTTTCCCACATTGCTTCTTCAAACAGAAGAATCCCTGATGAGACTGAGAATCTATTTCCTCGCCTCGGCCCGAGCTCATTGTTTTATTTCGATGTACTTCCAATGGAAACACTGCGGTATTTATTTTTATTTAATAAAGCCCGATGGTACAACTGCTTATGAATCAAACAGCATCAGATGTAGCTAAGAAAAATATTGGTATTTTCTGCCGGCTCCCCTTATGAATTTGGCTCCCAGCCCGCTGTTGGTTTTATATATTAAGTGGAATTGAAAGGCGACGCTCCTTGTCTTGCTCCGGGTCTCCGCCATACTTCTCAGTCACTTTATTACCTCCATATTTTTACATTCAGATAAGTCATCCCTTCAATAATGAATGAAGCTCTCATTAGCTAGGGATTTTTTTTTTTTTTTTTTTTGGGGGGGGGGGGG
>BLSH010400950.1:705074-735881 GCA_018402905.1 Glandirana rugosa | reverse complement strand
TTTTTTTTTTTTGGGGGGGGGGGGGGCTTTTTTTCAGACACATTTTGTTCAAGCAGACTGAGAAAATAGTGAAAATGTTCAAGTTTATTTCAAGGAAGATTTTATATAGCCAGAAATGTTTTTTTCCGCAAAGTTAAAAAGCTTAGATGGGCCCTTTGCCAGAAGGGGTGACATGTTAGAGAATATTTTGGTAGTCCTCATATCGACTGTTTATGTTAAGGAGAAATGTATGGAGCCAACTTGTGGAGCTATCATGTGGCTGTAAATTATTAAAGAAGAATTCCAGGTATGGATATTTTATTAATATTTACATTAGTCCAGCTTGGACCAATGTAAGTATGCATGCACCGTACTGTGGAATCTCTCTAGAACAGGGTTTCTCATCCAGGGTTGCATAGAACCCTAGGATTTCTCCAGAGGTTGCTAGGGGTTCCTTGAGCAATGAGCAATTTCTACCTCTCAGATACGTTCCTACAGGCACCATTGGTCTTTTTAGCTATCGGTAAGGGGGTAGCTCTTCCCAATGACCACAAATGTGGTAATGTATCATGAGTTGTAGATATATTATTTTTTAGCAGTGGTTCCCTGAGACCAGAAAGTTATTTCAAGGGTTCCTCTGTGTTGTAAAGGTTGAAAAAGGTTGCTTTAGAAGCTAGAAATTACTGTAGTAGACAACACTACTCCAGAGATCTTAACTAGCTTCCAGGTCCCATGCTGTCACTGTTGTATTATAATTACAAGAGGTCAGACACTCGGCATGGGAGCCATTTAGGAAATGCATTCTTTCAATGAATGCAAAGCATCCTCTGATTGTGCAGTGCCCTCCTCCCATGTCCTCTGTCCAATCAGGATGAAAGCTTAGCAGTACATGTGTAAGGTAACATTAGACCTTGTTGGTGATCTAGAGTCCTGGAGTGCAGACAAACTATGTCTACACTCTGCACTCCATTACCTACCTGGATCCATTCTACTGTAATGATTTGAAGGTTGGAAAGACTTTCTCACCCCATCCCACCACACAGCTCTGCAGTGTCAGCCCTTAGAGTGCCCTCCTTCCACATCCTCTGTCCAATCAGTGTGAAAACGTATAAGAAAAGGCTATAACTTGTTTGTGGTAGGTAGGTCTGTGGTGGCTTGATTTATGAAGGGTCTCCATGATTAAGCCCGGGGCAAAACATGTTGGAGATATGGCTTGGATGAAACGAGTTGAGGCTGCTTTTACCTGCTTATCACTCAGGCAGGGAAAGGTGTGCAGCAACTGAGCTATCTTTGGTAGTGATAGATCTATTGGTCATGAGGATTGCAGTATGTGTCCTATTATGAAACTGGTGTTCTGCAGTGTTTTTTTTTGCCTGCATACTTATTATTCATGCACACGACTCTTTACCTACCTCCGCAATCAAGATGAAGAGGATGGGGAAGAGGTGCCTTGAGTCCCAAAGTGTGGACATACTATTTGACATGCTCCATTGCCTTCCTGGATCCATTCTACTGTAATGATGTGAAGGCTGGAAATAGTTTTCCACTCCATACCACACAGCTCTTCAGTGTCAGCCCTTAGAGCGCCTTTCTTCTACATCCTTTATCCAATCAGGGTGAAGACATAGTAGTGTATGTGTAAGGAAAGGCTAGAACTTGTTGGTGGTGGGTAGGTCTGTGGTGGCTTGACTCATGAAGGCTCCTTGGAATGAACCCCTTTAAGCATATGAAGATCATAGAGGTAGGTGAGGAGCACTGTGCATGAATAAAAAGTTTTGAAACTCCAATGAAAAACAATGATTATCTTTGTAGGGTAAGGCAGTGATAGTCAATGCAATTCAAAGAATTGGAACTGCCCCCTTCTTCAGGGTTTTGGTAGTGATAAATCTTATGGTCATGAGAATTGAAGTCTGTGTTCTATTATGATATTGGTTTTCCACAGTGTTAGTTTTGCTTGCATACTTTTTATTCACATGCAACACTCCTTCCCTACCTACACAATCAAGATGAAGACACCAAGGAAGCAATACCTTGAGACACACAATGTCTAAACCCTCCACTCCATCACCTTCCTGGATCCTTTCTACTGCAATGATGTGAAGGCTGGAAAGATGCTCTCACTCCATCCCATCACACTGCTCTGCAGTGTCAGCCCTTAGAGTGCCCTCCTTCCACATTCTCTGTCCAATCAGGATGAAAATTTAGTAGTGTATGCATAAGGTGCCAGACCTTGTTGGTGGTGGGTAGGCTTGTGGTGGCTTGACTCATGAAATGTCCTCAGAGTGTCAAGCATGTGAAGAATATAGAGGTAGATGAGCACCATGCATGCATAAAACGTTTTGAAACTCCAATGGAAAACAATGATCATCTTTGCAGGGTATACCATAAATGACAGCCAATGCAATTCAGAAGATTTGGGCTCCCCCATCTTCAGGGCTTTGGTGGTGATAGATCTATTGGTCATGCGGATTGCAGTCTGTCTCCTATTATGATACTGGCTCTTGTGCCTTGAAGCACTAGAGTTATCAGTTTGCACTACCTGACTAGAATATGCATGTTCTCCCTGTAATTGCATAGGTTTCCTCTGGGTACTCTAGTTTCTTGTCAGGAGGTTGGGTGTTTATGGCATTAGAGGTACACTGCATATTAATGGCCTGCAAGACTATTCAGCAAAGCTTGCTGTTCCTTTCTTAGCCTAGGCTGACTGCAGAGGTCCAATGATTTAGTGCTTCCATGCATAGCTCCACAAGTCAATAAGTAAGTCAGTGTCTTTTTTCAAGACAGTCTTTTTTTTCTCCAAGGCATGCTTCCACTTTCCCCATGGCACACTTGGTGGGCATGTCAAGCACCACCACTCTCCAAGCCAAGAAGGGCAGACATCAACATTTTGCTATAGGGTCCCATGATTGTTATGGGGTCCCACCACATAGGTCAGTGGTTAGCACTTGTGCCTTGAAGTACTAGCATCATTGGTTTATATTCCAATAATGGTACAACCTGCGTGGAGTTTACATGTTTCCTTGTGGTTGCGTAGGTTTTCTCTGGGTACTCTGGTTACTTGCCCAGTAGGATGAGGGTTTATGGAGCCCGATCTCCCAGTCATGGAGGGTGGCCATCAACATTTTGCAATAGGATTCTAGTATTGTTATGAGGTCTCAACATAATGGTTAGCCCTTGTATCTTGAAGCACTAGGGTCATCAGTTTATATCCCAATAATGTCACTACTTGCATGGAGTTTGCATGATCTCCCTGTGGTTGCTTAGGTTTCCTCTGGGGACTCTGGTTTCTTGCCCAGTAGGTCAGGTGTTTGTGGAGTCCAATCATCTGGTCATGGAGGGTGGCCGTCAAAATTTTACTATAGGGTCCCATGATTGTTACGGGGTCCCAGCACATGACTTAGTGGTTAGCAGTTGTGCCTTGCAGCACTAGAGTCATTGGTTCAAATCCTAATATGCATGGAATTTGCATGTTCTACCTGTGCTTGTGTGGGTTCCTTCCAGGTATTTCATCTTCTTCTCACACTCCAAAGACATGCTGGTAGGTTAATTGTCTCCTATCTAGTATGTGTATGTATGCATGTGAGGGACCTTAGACTGTAAGTTGCTTGAGGGCAGCGACTGATTTGAATGTACAATATATAAATATACGTGGTTGGCACTATGAAAGCACCTATAATAAATAATTTGAAGTGACGCCCCTGGGTGGAAGCTTGAATACCTTGGAGCATCCCCAAATTTCCAGAATAGCGGCAACAAAAGCGTTTTTTTGGGCGTAAGGTTGCTTGGTGAGTCCGAACAAGCTTTGAGCAGATACATATTTCTCCCTTGTCCCTTTCATGGCTCAATTTTCCATTCCAGCATATTTATTGGGTGATTTTCTTAATAAATATTTCAATATTCCAGCTGCGCACATAAAAAAAAAAAATTTGCCAAAGAAAAAAAAAAAAAAAAGACACACACACACACATTATAAATGTAATTAGGTTGAACCTTCTCTTTTCAAACACATCACAGCTTAAAAAGGATTCAAGGGCTTTTCTGTAGTTGAAAAGTGTTTTTTTCTCTCCTCTTTCCCAATTTACATTCTCGTTTCTCGGCTGTGAATCAGCTCTTGGCCTTAACTAACCCCTGAATGGCAGCGCTGGGCTGATGATCAGACAAGAGAGGGATGGAGATTGCAGCAAAACGCAGTAATCATCCAGCGGCGCGCGTTTTACTGTAATAAAACACACGTGAACGGCGCAGCGTGAATTCCCTGCGGTGGGTGTGGTAGTCATCTGCATTTTACCCTAATGGATCTAAGCTATTTTAATCTGTCCTCTGAGAACGCCAAAGAAGCACTTTCTTCCTGAAAAACACGAAGCCGCGCACACCGACTTTTCATCGTGCTGTCAGAGGACGTTATTTGAATACGCAGAAAAAAAAAATTTGCTTTTGAAAATGTTAGGATTTTATTATTCATTTAGCATCCAAGTAAGAGTTGACTTGGGGTCTCCGAGGTTTATATTTGAATGAAAAAAAAATTAATATTTAAACGAGCTGTTTTTTTTAGTCTTCATTTTAGAGACTAAATAGGATTAGGTTTTTGGGACCTAATTAAAATGATTCTCATGCTTGAGATACGATTAAACAGAAGACATTTTTTTTTTTTTTTTTTAGACAGAAAACTTTTTTTTCTGGGAATCTAATACGAGTGAGTGGGGATGTGTCGGGTTTTCAAATGAACCGTGGTCTTTTTGTTCTTTTTTCGTGGTGCCTCCGATTTTTTGGTTCCCATAGGCAGGAGCTTAAAGCATAACTATGAAAAAATAAAAAAATATATATATATGATGTAGTCCGTCATTAGCCTTAATACTAGGGTCCACAGTGGAGCTTTTCACAGAGCCACAAGAAGGTTGCTCACAGGTGTTCTGGAGGCGATATTACCACCTGTTATTTTGGCAGACAAATGGGATTATTTAATGGAAACACGGCACCGCAAGCCTAGTGACATGGTCCCATTCTCTTAAATTGGCTGCGTTCAGTGACATTTACTGCCCGACAGACAATAAGAAATACGTTTTGCAGTACACATAGCAATGTTCCCATGGCATGTACTGTATATACCCCAATACGGTTGCCTTTGTAGCTTAAGGGACAGAGGTTGGAATGCAGAAAAAACACAACTCAACTACCCATTTTCACCATGCCCAAATGCAGGTGTGAAGGCCTTAATGAAGTTTCAGAATACAAAGAAGCAGTTTACTGGACTGCAGAGAGAGGGCATAGTATCAGTTAGGCACATATTTGTTTATAAAGGGACCTTGAGAAGAATGATCGTAAGGTCCCCATTAGAGAACTTGGATCTCGTTGGACAGGGTCTTTCAGAAGTAACGTCTCAGTCACCCTGACCATGACCCTTTCCTAACTGTAAAACTAAAGCCCTAACCATAATCCTCTCCTAGCTCAAACTCTAACCATAATCCTCTCCTAACTCTAACCCTAAAGCCCTAAACATTCTATTCCTAAAGTCCTAGCCATAACCTTCACCTAACTCTAAACCTAAAGTCCTAACCTTTACCCTCTCATAAGTCTAAACCTAAACCCCTAACTATAGCCCCCTTCTAACGCTAATCCTAAAGACCTAATCATAACCTTCTCCAAACCTAAATCCCTAACCATAACATTCTCCAAATTATAAGTCTAAAGCCCTAACCACAGCCTTTTTCTAACTCTAACCCTAAAGCCCTAACCATAACCTTCTCCTTACTCTAAACCTAAAGTCCTAACCATAACACTCTCTTCACTCTAAACCTAAAGCCCTAAAACTAAACGTCTCTGAATTCTAAGCCTAAAGCCCCAACCATTACCCTTTCCTAACTCTAACACTAAAGCCCTAACCATAACCCTCTCTAAACTTTAACCCTCAAGCCCTAGCAATAACGTTCTCCTAAATCTAAAGTCTTAACCATAACCCTCCCCTAACTCTAAACCTAAAGCCCTAGCCATAGCCCCCTTCTAACGCTAGTCCTAAAGCCCTAGCCATAACCCTCTCCAAACTCTAAACCTAAATCCCTAACCATAAACTTCTCCAAATTATAAGTCTAACCTCAGCCTTCACCTAACTCTAACCCTAAAGCCCTAACCATAACCTTCTCCTAACTCTAAACCTAGAGGTACTAACCATAATGTTCTCTTCACTCTAAACCCAAAGCCCTAAACCTAAACTTCTCTGAATTCTAATCCTAAAGCCCCGACCATTACCCTTTTCCTAACTCTAACACTAAAGCCCTAATCATAACCATCTCTTAGCTTTAACCCTAAAGCCCTAACAATAACCTTCTCCTAAATCTAAACCTAATGTCTTAACCATAACCCTCTCCTAACTCTACATCTAAAGCCCTAACCATAACCCTTTCCAAATTCAAAGTATAAAGCCCAAACCATAACCCTTTTCTAACTCTAACCCTAAAGTCTTAACCATAGCCCTCTCCTAATTATAAGCCCAAAGCCCTAACCATAACCTTCTGCTAACTCTAATCCTAAATCATTAACCATAACCCTCTCCTAACTCTAACCCTAAAGCCTTAACCATAACTGTCTCCTAATTCTAAGTCTAAAGCCCTAATCCAGAGGCGTAACTAGAACCTTCAGGGCCCCGGTGCAAGAAATTATGAAGGGCCCCCTGACCCCTGGCCAGGGCCCTTCCCACTGATCCTGGGGCCCTTTACGCCTATCGTGGGTCCCTTTATTACAGTACTGCAGTGGGGCCCTTTCACAAGTTCTGCAGCAGGCCCCAGGGGGACCAGGGAAGCACACAGGGGCCCTGGGAACAGCAGAAGACAAGTAAACTGGATAGAGGAAAATGGAGGAGATTGGGTCCTCTAAATGCCACCCCTGCCATCCCTCCTATTCAGGTGTACAAGGGAGAGACATGGGCCCCCTGGACCATGGGGCCCGGTTGCAATTGCAACCCCTGCAACCCCTATCGTTACGCCCCTGCCCTAATCATTACCCTTTCCTAACTCTAACCCTAATGTCCTAACCATAACCCTCTCTGAATTCTAAGCCCAAAGCCCTAACCATTACCCTTTCCTAACTCTAACCCTAAAGCCCTAACCATAACCCTCTCCTAACACTTACCTTAAAGCCATAACCTTCTCCAAATTCTAAGTCTAAAGCCCTAACCATCACCCTCTCCTAACTCTAACCCTAATGTCCTAACCATAACCCTTTCTTAACTCTAAACCTAAAATCCAAACCATAACCCTCTCCAAAGTCTAAGCCTAAAACCCTAATCATAAACTAAACCTAAAGTCCTAACTATAATCCTCTCCTAACTCTAATCCTAAAGCCTTTCCCAACTCTAACCCTCTTCTGCTACAAACCATTGCACAAATGTAAAGTTTTTTATGAAGTATAAGGACACCACAGTTGCTTAGTTAGTGGTTAGCACTTTTGATTTGCAGCACTAGAGTCCTTGGTGTGAGTCCTGGTCAGAACACTAACTGCATGGAGTTTACATATTGTTCCTGTGCTTGTGGCGGTTTCTTCTGATACCGGAAAGACTTCTTGGTAGGTGAATTGGTTCCTGTCCAAGCTGGCCCTACTATGTTAATGCATGCACGTGCGATAGGGACCTTAGATTGGGGGCAAGGACTGATATGACGTACAAAATGTAAAGCATTGTGTAAGCTGTTGGTGTTGTATAATATATATATATATTCCACTGTATCATTTCATCCATCACCTTTGCCTTTTTGATAACTACCATCCCTGTTAGACCGTTACAGTCTGCAGATAAGAGCCACATTCCACGGGCTGGGGCCTTAATGTAACTTAGCCCTGACTATCCGCCTTTAACGCGGCTTAATAATGTGTACTTAAACAGAACGCCATGTCCCAGACACTGCAGAAAGAAGTAGATGCATCATTAAGTATGCATTAATTTGCTTCTCACTGCATTGACTAAGGAACATAGGTGATCATTTAATGCGCTCCTGACTGCAAAGACCCATTGACTGGGACAAGTTCATGGCTCATCGCTTGTCTGCTCGTCCTTTGCAGGCTCGCTTACCGCAGCCATAGCCGGCACAGCTTTAATCAGGTGGATAGAGCGATTGGTCGTCACAGCCAATCGCCGTGACGGCTAATGAATTGGGGAAGAACATCAACTTTAATAAAAATTGATGCTTAAATAATATTGTGTTGAGCGCTCTTGGCTCCTTCTTATCATTGCAAAATATTTTGCCATCAAGTTATTGACGGGTTGTCTCATTTTGCAACAAACTATTTTCACTGATGTCATCAATGTCAACTGAAAGGTTGTCAAAATGGTTCCAGTTAGAGTTTTAATTTATTGTTAAAGCATCTGCAAACCCTAACAATCAACGTCTCTAATCCGGTCCATTGTAGTCTGTTTAATATATATGATTTTGGTATATCTGTTCAATAAGTGCAAAATGATATTGGTGGATCCTGCCAGAAATCTTATGAGCTTATAACTTCCTCTATCTTCTGCCTGTGCAGCGTTCTTATCAGTTACATCCTAGATAGCAAAGATAATTTGCCACACATTTGTGGCAGTGTTCAATTGTAAGTATGTTTTCTTGCTGCACATTTTCACTGGCAAGTTGTACACTTGCAGAGCACTTGAAACACAAGTTCTAGTTGACACTTTTCTAATTTGTAGCACATTTGCGTGGCAAGTCTCTAGCAAGAGCAAAGTTGCAGTGGTGAGTCTACAGCAAGAGCTCTGAAAGTCTACAGCATGAAAATTTAGCCACAGTGACCCCTGTGGTGGGATGACTATTGCACAACATAACTGAACCAGAACTTGCAGCAGACTTGCAGAATGTTTGCAAAGAAAGTTGATCTGGAGTCATGCAATGCAGACTTGCTGTAACTGTGAAACAAACTTGTGAAGCCTGGCAAGTCTAGCAATAGCTTAGCAAGTCATTTTTAACACGTGCAGCACAATTGCTTGCTACCTGTGATTGTTCTTACTTTTCTATGAGGACTACTGAGCCCTGCCCCTCTAAGTTAAGACTACAAAGCCCTGTCCTTCATGTTATGGAGAAGATGGGGGGGGGGGGGTTGTTCTGTAGCCCTGCCCTGTTTCTCTGGTCCTGATACAGTAGGTTGAATAAATATTGGTAGAGAGTGACTAGGTGTCTCAGTCAAGACCTGCTGTATGATAGTAATGGGCAGTCTCAGTCTGGACCCCCGACAGGCTATGTCTCCAATGCGTTTCACTCCACCCACCAGAACTTACTCATGGACAATGAACATTGTCACCCTAGGACAGACATAGTGTAAAGGAAAAAAGGCCTGATAATGAAAATGAATGCAGACACCAAAATTAAGACTGGTAAGCTGCAATATATTACATTTTGAGGTTTAAATACACTATAAATAAGAAGTTTCCTTTCTTCTTTGTTACAGTGTTCTGTCCCACAGGGGACAACCTACATATAGCTTTTTGTCCCATCTTCCTATGTGCTATGGAAGGCTAGCTACATGGTCGGCTAGGATGCCTCTCTTGCCTATGGAATTCTGACAACACAGCTAGCAAGGAGACAGCTGCATTGATTGCTGGCCCTTACCTCTGGCTCTAAGCAGTGGCCCTAGACAAGCACCTGCAAGAGGAATGCAGAGGGAAAATAAACTGACAGATCCCATCTGCTGCCTGCATTCCCTATGATGGGCGCGTGTTTGGTAAGAACCATCTATCAATGCTGCCGCCTCCTTGCTAGCTGCGTTGCCAGACGACCATAGGGGTAGGAGGTGGGGGGATATCCTGTCCGCAAATGTAACTAGCTTTCCACAGTATTGAGGAAGATGGGACAAAGTACAACATGCACTTTGTCCCCTGGGGGACAGAACACTGTAATAAAAAACAAAAATTGGTCTCCTTCTTTAAGCTTTAGGGGAAGGATTGAAGTTCAGTTGAAGGCAATTACACAGGTCTGGCAAAAATGTACTCATCTCCTAATTTCTTGTTGTGGACTGACAACATAGTACCTTTTCTGAATAGAAATTACAGGTAAATGGTGTCAGCCCTGCCCATATGCCTTTTGCTGAACTACAGAACACCCCCTTCTCATCTCCACAGCAAGGCAGGATTTTGTAGTCAAATGGAAGAACTCAGAGGCCAGAGGAATATGAAGAGGATACAGGGCAGTTCTGAATTTTTGGCAGGATAATCTGGTATTTTTTGCACTTATCCAACAGAAATAACAAAGCTCTGTCAATGGGATATTTAGCAGACCAAAAGGGAGAAATAAGAGGTGCTCAATGTTGTTGCAGAATAAAACTGTGCTAAGATCTCTGTTGATGTGAAGTGAATGGCCGGCAGCATTGTGAGTTACTATCAGAACATATAATGTGTCTCATCAACCGCTGTTAGCAGCGACCTCTGATCCGCTAATCATAATGGAGTGCATCTCAATGGCAGTTCCTTTTCTCTGCCCAATGCTAATTGCCATTGTGTAAGGTGCTTTTAAGACTTTGATATGTGCATATTTCTTGGGCCTATTCCTGCTGGTTTTATGTCCCCTGTCATTGGTGACAATACATTTTTTCTCTATCTTCCAGTGACTTTGCTCTCTCCTGGAAATCTCAGGCTGTTACAGTAATCTCAATGCTTTGTACTGCGCAGCAGTTTTATGCCGGTTATCACTAAAGAGTGTTTTATGCTTTAGTTGATCAGTTTTCTCGTCAGGAAGCACAGACAGTAACCTATCACAAGATGCTCCATTACTAACTGTGGCTACACATTTAAAGGCCAACTCAAGACTTGGGATCACTCCCCCTTCCCCTTCCCTTTAAAAAAACAATGTGCACCCACTTGACCTTCTTCTTCTTCCAACAGTGGGCCGATCCTGAATGCTGGACAAAGCGGCACCACTTAAAGATGTGGTGCCACTTTTTGCAGCTCTCTCTTATGAAACCAGGGCTTGGAATCGAGCCTTGTTGCCCTGGGCTCTCAGGAAGTGGGTTAAATGATGCCAACTGTCATTCATCCTGGAAGCACCGGAGAGCATAAGCAATCAGAGCTACTTTTTTTTTACTGCATGTTCAACTATTGGGGGGCAATATTCTTTATTCTTTGTCCATCCTAGACTTGCTTTTTATTTATTTTTTTGTGGTCATAGAAAGTTGAGATAGATCAATGTTTAAGGCAACCATTCTTAACCAGGTTTCTAAGAAGTCCTAGGGTTCCTCCAAAGGTTGCCAGGGCCTCCTTAGGATGTAGCGGATTTCCCTCTTATTTGATGGTGCCTGCAGAATTCCAAGCCCATTGCCACTTGGCAAGGCCAATTGTGTAACATCAGTGGTCTTTTTAGCTTTCTGTAGGCCTGGCATTCTAACCACTGTAAAAGGGACCTTCTTCCCACTGGCCACCAATATAAGGAACTTTCTTCCCACTGACCACAAATGGAAGGACCATTCTTCCAAATGACCACTAACGCAAGAAGTATTTTTCCCACCGACCACCAAATTAAGGAGCATTCTTCCCACTGACCACCAAAGTAAGGACCATTCTTCCCACTGACCACCAATGTATGAATCATTCTTCCAATTGACCACCAATGTAAGGAGCATTCTTCCAATTGACCACCAATATAAAGGACATTCTTCCCACTGACCATTAAATTAAGGGGCATTCTTCCCAATGACCACCAATATAAGAGACATTTCCTCCCACTGATCACCAATGTAAGGAGCATTCTTCCCACTGATCAGCAATGTAAGGAGCATTCTTCCCACTGATCACCAATGTAAGGAGCATTCTTCCCACTGATCACCAATGTAAGGAGCATTCTTCCCACTGATCACCAATGTAAGGAACATTCTTCCCACTGATCACCAATGGATCGATTTTAGCATGGTTTTTCAGGACCTGAACATTTTTTGAATGGGTTCCTCTGGGGAATTTTATCAAATCAAAACCTACTATTAAAGCCACTTGAAATGATGGCAAAAAGGTGAAAAAATAGGCCTTATGTATTCATTTTTTTAATGCACCACTCATGAACCTTGTGTGAACATACTTGGCTCCGTGAACATGCTGTGTCAACAAATCCATTTTACCAAGAAAAAGAGGAAATTTGAACCAGCCTAATACTTGAAGCCCCCAAATGACAGCAGGAGTAGGGAAGATGGTAAAGCCTTGCAAACTTACTTGATTTGCCTGAATCTGTTACAGGAGCCGAGGTCACACAGTGCGCTCATCCTTCTCAACACAACAACCCTGACCGAGCAAAACAGAGCCGGTGCGTGCCAGTCAGGGAGCGGCTGATGTTAAGCCTCTATCACACTAATGGATGGTAATCTGAATCAAGCAAGATATTGTAGAATGAAATTAGCTAATTAAATGGAAAAGTGGATTTAAGTAAAAAGGGAAAAAAATAAAAAAAAATAAAAAAACAACACTTACAGGAAAACTAGATGGAACATTCTTAATGGCTTTTAAAGTGATAAAAAAAGTTAATACTAGTAAATGTGACTAGATCTTGCTCCTGGTATGCTATTTGAACAGGATGCACCGTGAGGGTTCTCTCTCCTGCTGGGTGACAGAATATATAATGTTCCTTAATAGCCCAGAGCTGTTTGCCCTTGCATTGTTGTGCGGAACAACATACAATGTAACTCTTACTGCCCCCCCATCAGTGTTTCTTACCCCCCGTTGTGTGACAAAATGTGCAATCTATGTAATTATAGGAGAACAGTCAAGATAAAACCCGCAAATAAATGTCCATCATATCCGGGGATGTGTGCTCAGTGATCCTTCTAACAGCTGTGGGTGACATCAGTTCATTTTGTTGGTTGTATATTCCTTCCTAGAGGGCTTAGAGTCTATGTTACATTCTCCTTTTAAAAATGTATCAGATACAGGTAGGGTATAAAATGTTTATCCTAAGCATATTTAACCACCTTAATATTGGGCACGTAAACACCCTTCCTGTCCAGGCCATTTTTCAGCTTTCAGCCCTATCACACTTTGAATGACAATTACTCAGTCATGCAACACTGTACCCATATGAAATGTGCATCCTTTTTTTCACACAAATAGAGCTTTCTTTTGGTGGTATTTAATCACTAGTGGGTTTTTTATTTTTTTTGTGTTATAAATAAAAAAGATTGAACATTTTGTAAAAAAAATGCCTTTTTCTTTGTTTCTGTCATAAAATTTTGCAAATTAGTAATTTTTCTTCATAAATTTTGGCCAAAATTTATACTGCTACCTATCTTTGGTAAAAATAACCCAGATTGGTGTATATTATTTGGTCCTTGTGTAAGTCTACAAGCTATGGTGCCAATCATTGACAATTGATCACACCTGATGCACTGACTTAATTTCTTGAGACCCTAACAAGCCAAGAAAGTACAAATACCCCCAAATGACCCCTTTTTGGAAAGTAGACATTCCAAGGTATTCAGTAAGTTGCATGGTGAGTTCTTTGAAGTTGTAATTTTTTCCCACAATTCTTTGCAAAATGAAGATTATTTTTTTTTATATACAAAATTGTCATATTAACAAGGTATTTCTCACACACAGCATATGCACACTTGCAACTACACCCAAAAATACATTCTGCTACTCCTCCTGAGTATGGCGATACCACATGTCTGAGACTTTTTCACAGCCTAGCCACATACAGAGGCCCAACATGCAGGGAGCACCGTCAGGTATTCTAGGGACATAAATTACACATCTAATGTCATGACGACCTATCACATTTTTGAAGGCCCTGGAGCACCAGGACAATGGAATTGCCGGCAAAATGACCTCATTTTGGAAAGCAAACACCCCAACATATAATCTGTGAAGCATAATGAGTCTTTTGAACATGTCATTATTTTCCAGAAGTTTTTGGAAAGTGTGGAAAAAAATGAAAACTTATTTTTTTTTTCAACAAAGTTGTCCATATATAAGATATTTCCAACACATAGCATGTACATAGCAAACATAACACCCCAAAATACATTCTGCTGCTCCTCATGAGTATGGTGATACCACATGTGTGATGTTTTTACAGAGCCTGACCAAATACAGAGGCCAAACATTGAACTAGCACCTTCAGGCATTCTACGAGCACAAATTACACATCTCATTTCTCAACCACCTACCTATTACACTTTTGAAGGTCCTGGAGCACCAGGACAATGGAATTGCCCACAAAATGACCCCATTTTGCAAAGCAAACACCCCAATGTATAATCTCTGAGGCATAATGAGTCTTTTAAACATGTCATTTTTTTCCAGTAGTTTTTGTAATATGTGGGAAAAAAATGAAAACTTTTTTTTTTTACACAAAGTTGTCCATTTATATGATATTTCCAACACATAGCATGTACATAGCAAAAATTACACCTCAAAATACATTCTGCTACTCCTCCTGAGTATGGCGATACCACATGTGTGAGACTTTTACAGGGGATGTTTACTGATAGGTGATGACGGTCACTGACAGGTGATTGGCATTGATCCCTGATGGGTGACTGGTGGAGGTCCCTGATGGGTGACTGGCAGAGGTCACTGATGGGTGACAGGTGTCTGGTGGTGGTCACTGATGGGTGACAGGTGTCTGGCGGTGATCACTGATAGGTGACGGGTGTCTGGCAGTGGTCACTGATGGGTGATGGGTGACTGGCGGTGGTCACTGATGGGTAATGGGTGACTGGCAGTGGTCACTGATGAGTGATGGGTGACTGGAGGTGGTCACTGATAGGTGACGGGTGACTGGCGGTGGTCACTGATGGGTGTCTGGCAGTGGTCACTGATGGGTAATGGGTGTCTGGTGGTGGTCACTGATGGGTGATGGGTGACTGGTGGTAGTCACTGATAGGTAACTGGCGTTGGTCACTGATGGGTGCCGGGTGTCTGGTGGTGGTCACTGATGGGTGCGGGTGTCTGGGGGTGGTCATTGATGCATGACAGGTTACTGGCAGTGGTTACAGATGTGTGACGGGTGACTGGAGGTGGTCACTGATGGGTGACGGTGACTGGCGGTGGTTACTGATGGGTGACGGGTGTCTGGCTGTTTACCATGTGATTGGCCGTGATGAAGTCAAGTAGGGCACGATCAGCCGTGTTTGCTATCATCATCCTGTACACAAACTCATGAGATTGCCGCGATGTGACATCAGATACGTAGGCTCCGCCCCCTAGACGCGTGTCGTCAAGGCATGGACTTCCTCAGTAGTGACCCCTACTAAGGAAATCCATGCCTTGACGACACACATTTTTATTTTGTATAATGTCTATGTTATGCTTGGTGTCGGCAAGTGGAGTTCAGGTGGTCTATCTTCTACTTGATGTCAGATACGCATGCTCTGCCCCCTAAACGTGTATCGTCAAGACGTGGACTTCCTCAGTAGGGACCTCTACTGAGGAAGTCCATGCCTTGACGACACCCTTTTTTATTTTGTATAATGTCTATGTTATGCTCGGTGTCAGTGAGTGGAGTTCAGGTGGTCCATCTTCTACTTGACGTATAAGCAAAAGGCGGCACTCCAAAATCCTTATAATGATTAATTGGCATAAAGTGCATAAATGTACAGACAGATGACGTGTTTTGGCAGGTAAGTGCCTTGTACACAGAACAAGGCACTTACCTGCCGAAACGCGTTAGAGGTTTGTACCTTACTGAAATTTATTCCAATTAATCATTATAAGGACTTTGGAGTGCCACCTTTTGGTTATACTATTGGATGGATGTTGAGAGGACATCGAGGCATGGACACTCACTTGTGAGGATTCCGCAATCACCAAGTTATTTCATTAACCTGTGCCCGTGAGTGCAGCACACCTTATTATCAGCATTGTCTACTTGACCATACACTAATTCTTCAACCTTTAAGTGCAGCTGCCTTTCTAGTACTATATTTGGAGGTGGAGAATGAAAAACTGGGGAGCCAGCACCCAGCCTGAGATGTAGGGGTGCAAGCCGCAAATAGCACCTTTTGAACCAATTCTTGGCCTTGTAGAAGGAAATAATGGGCACGAATGGCTGTTGGAGGCCCTTGTTTTTGAACGTCAATATATTTTACAGCTTTTAGAAAGCCTCTCTAGGGATGGGCTTAGGCCTTTCAAAGAACCATACAGTGGCACACAGTGGAAAATATTATGAGGACTTTCAGATACCTTCCTACCTGTTGTTCTCAGGAGGCATCTAAACGTTCAAACGCTAGATGAACGCAGGCTGACGCAGCTACCCTATCCTCCACCGGGCAAAACCTATATTTCAAAACCATGTGCAAGTAATGAAATACCAAGAGCAACCAATATCGTTGTAGGCTAGCAGTCTATCCTTAGCTGTTCATCAGCACCCACCCCCTGCTATAGAGTATCGACGAAAAGCTGACGTGCTGCAGCACCAACTTAGCATGAGGCTCACAGACAGGTAAACCTGGCTGACATTTTTTCTGCAGCGCCTGCAGGACAAATCCTCCTTCGCACGGCCCAACTGAGACCCAGAGCGACGAATCAGGCCGGCGATGTGTGCACAAAGCTCTGCCTCGCCGTACTATCATTGGCCCGTTCTCTCAATCTTGCCTTTTCCAGCTAGCTGCCCCTGTCAAAGCATATCTCATTAGGCCTGAAGGCTCAATGAAATGGAAATTCATGTTTAAATTTAAAAAACAACATATTGACCCTGGGAGCTACTGATGTCTACATTTTTAATAACTTACCAGGAATAAAAGACTCAGGGTGAGAGGACGGTGCATGGGGGGCCATGCCGGGACCTGTCTACTTGTACTTTTTTGGGGGGGGGGCTTTCCATGCTCTGCAACCTTCAAGTTTCTGTCCAAATTAAACAAACTTCCCTCCCCGAAAGAAAAAATTGCAAATGATATTTCAACTTACTGAGTTCCTTCCTTTAGAGAGTCTTTGCACATCCTCTGGTGTAGGCTCAGTTTAATATTTATGCGTTTAAGCAGATGCCCTGAATTGACTCCGAGAGTAGTTGTAGATTATTTATAATGATCTCAGCTGGTGTAACCCTTCGTTATAAACCCCAGAGATTTGGGAGGTGGCTGCCGTGAAATAAGGGGCAGCTTTCGCGCAGATACGCAAATGTTTAGCAGAGACTTGTGGAGGGATGGTGGCCACGTGAAAGTAAGAGGCCTAGAAGAGAACATTTTGGACTCTCAAGGGACACTGCAGCCAATAATGAAAACCTCTGCACCCTGGAAGGACAACCACCCCCCCTCCGTACTTTAGTTTTAACTCTAGGCACTGCTGTATTGCTGTAGTGTGGAGTCTCAGAACCTCAATTAGCAATGCAGAGGAGGAATTCCCAAACATCCACTGTAGGACCCTTGACAACTTTTGCATATAGTTGGCGTCTCCAAACTTTTGAAACATAGGACCAGTTTACTGCCCTTCCAACTTTAGGGGGCCAGACTATGGCTGATGGGAGTAGAAAATGCCATGGCATCAGTGGGAGCAAACAATACCATAGGCTTGGTGGTCAGTGGGAGTAAGAATTACATTACTGGCATTATTGGGAGACTAGTGCCCCATAATTGGTGTTAATGGAAGAATTAGTACCCCATCTCTGGTGTCAGTGGGAGAATTAGGTCCCTAATCTCTGGTGTCAGTGGGAGAATTAGTTCTCCATCTCTGGTGTCAGTGGGAGGATTAGTGCCCCATCTCTGGTGTCAGTGGGAGAATTACTTCTCCATCTCTGGTGTCAGTGGGAGGATTAGTTCCCCATCTCTGGTGTCAGTGGGAGAATTAGTTCCCCCTCTCTGGTGTCAGTGGGAGAATTAGTTCTCCATCTCTGGTGTCAGTGGGAGGATTAGTTCTCCATCTCTGGTGTCAGTGGGAGGATTACTGCCCCATCTCTGGTGTCAGTGGGAGAATTACTTCTCCATCTCTGGTGTCAGTGGGAAAATTAGTTCTCTATCTCTGGTGTCAGTGGGAGGATTAGTGCCCCATCTCTGGTGTCAGTGGGAGGAATAGTGCCCCATCTCTGGTGTCAGTGGAAGGATTAGTGCCCTATATCTGGTGTCAGTGGGAGGAATAGTGCCCCATCTCTGGTGTCAGTGGGAGAATTAGTTCTCCATCTCTGGTGTCAGTGGGAGGATTCGTGCCCCATATTTGATATCTGTAGAAGGGATAGTGCCTTTAATCAGTGGAAGGAATAGTGCCCCAAGGGCCAGATAAAGGTAAGCAAAGGGCCACATCTTGCCCATGGGCCACCGTTTGGAGGCCCCTAGAATATAGCAACAAAAATATTACAATTAAAGTAAACCGAAGCCAAAAATCTCATGGGCATGCCATTATGCATGGAGAAATGCAACGCTCTAAGATATAAATTATTCCAAATATATATAAAATATACAAAAATCAAACAAAGAATATAGCAATGACAGTGTGATTATTGTACTGTATATCTTTGTTTGATTATCATATATTTTTGATATATTTGGAATAATTTATATCTTAGAGTGCTGCATTTCTCCATATTTACTGTAAGGTGTCTGTATATCTACACTTATTGCATGCTCCTACACATTGACCAATTTATCGCTGACACACACCCTTTTTCAATGCCATTATGCATACCAATCATCTGTCTTAAGTCATACAAAAAAAAGCAAAGCTTTATTATTTTTAATATTATATTTTTTACAATGAATTGATTTCCACTTCCTGGTATAGTGAGGCACTGGTGACATAACCGGGGTCTCACCGGTGTCCTCTGGGAAGGCTACATCACCAGTGCCTTCCAGTGAGATCTTGTTCCTTGCAAAGTTATAAATCCCAGGGACTTGCCGATCTATAAACATCCTTAACCCCTTTCTCACCCAGCCTACTGATTACATTTAAATGGGTATTTATGCCGGGGGGGGGGGGGAGAATAAAGGGGCAGGATGACTTCTCACCCTTGCCCACGGCATGGGTTGTTACAGTGGTCACATGATTGGGAACCCTTTCTGCGGGCTCTTTCTTGTGACCGCAGATCGAGAGCTGTCTATACCAGCTTGGTCACTGCGCTAGGTGAGCGTCCATAGAAGAATATATGCTGCATGAGGGCATTCTCTCAGAACAAACTCAATGAATTATTATACAGTTTTGATTGACGAACAGCTATGCAATTTTTTTTTTATAAATACACCCCCTAGTGTCTAAGATTTCTCTATAACAGGTACTCTTCAAAAAGAAAAGGCTTCTGCTGCTTGCTGCCCCCTCCTGGATGCCATTCCAATCCTCTGATTTCTGTACTTTCAGCTGCTGTCTAGGAACCGGCATGCAGAGAAAGAATATTTCCTATTTCATATTTACTTTAAAAGGTAATCCATAATATAGTGCAATGCAGTCCTTCATCGGGGGGGTCATACATAATGCAGTCCATTGACAGGCTATTTTAGGCTTGTGAGTGCATTTCGCAGACATGCAATTATATATAATACAATGCATACTGCAGTGACGGTGACGTGCAATGCAGCTGGGTCCATGCTCCTCGAAGGAACTGGAACATATCAATCTAAACTGACATAGGTGTGGGTCAGAACAGAGTACAAAAGAAAGAAGATTAGAATGCGCCAAGTTGCTGGACATTATATTTCATGACGTACAGTCAAGATTTCCGCAGGAAGTACAGAACAGTCCACATATTTGTAAAATTGTTGGGTCTTAAGACCTCCTATTATAATACATACAATCTATTCTGGCACATAGAGGTGATATGTTCTGCAAAAGCTCCACTATTAAAGCCTAGAAACATCCTAATGATCAATGTACAGCACATTTAAAGTCCTGATCTACAGATAATAAAGGCTTTGAACCTCTAGCCTTTATAAACCCTTAATCACCCTTATAGATATGCATGTGGGATCACAAAAAAGGGCCCATCATGACACCCTACATGCCTCCTGTTGGTAGGGTGGAAGATAATACAGCCGGACAGAAAATGACATTGAAGGTTGAAAAAAGTCTAGGATGGGGTGGTCCACGAAGGTCCGAGGGGTTCGAGCCGAAAGAATGGCCAGTGGTGCAGCTCAGGATGTCCACCAGAAAGGAGAAGACAGAGGCAGCAGAACCGGTATTGTGTAATTCATTGGCTCAAAAAAGGTTCATCAATAGGAAAAGAGAAAATTGGGAGATAATTTACATCTGTTGAGGCTGCGGTCACCCTAAAGCAGCCTTTCTCAACCTTTTCAACACAGAGGAACCCTTGAAATTACTTTCTGGTCTCAGGGAACCTCTGCAAAAAATGACTATATCCACAACATTAGTGTGATAGTCAGTGGGAAGAATGTTCCTTACACTTGTGGTTATTGGGAAGAATTAACCCTTACAGACAGCTAAAAAGATCAATGGTGTCAGTGGGAACTTATCTGAGAGGAGGAAATTGCGCATTGCTCAAGGAACTCTTAGGAACCCTGGTTGAAAAACCCTGGTCTAGAGGGTGGAAACATGCAGCCTTTCAAGTACTTGACCTAAACAAAGTTTACAGGTGCCACTCAAGGCTCCACTGGGTCCCCTTATGTAGTAACTGCTTGGAGTACAGACAAGAACAGAGCCTATCCTAGCTTTAGACATCTAATGGAAAAGGGAAAGTCCTGGAAGTCGCACATCTCTCCAAAACCCTGTAAGACGGTTTATGACAGCCTCAGCCCGGGCTCCTAAGAAGTCAAGCATGTACATGGGTGCAGAAAAACCTCTGTGCGGGCTGATGGTGGTCCCTCTCAATTCCAAAGAGGTCCTAATAATGTATCCTCTGTGAAATACTCAGGTGGATGTGTGAAATTAGTGAGGAGGCATGTAGGGTGTCATGATGGGCCCACCTTTATTCAAATGAGGACCACCTTTGGTGGTCTGATTGGCAGAGGTGCACATTGCCGTATGTTAGACACAGTATGGTGATGTCCTCAGGTCCAGATGGATGCCCCCCCTCACTCGCCCGTTTGCCCCGCCAGCCCCACACTTATCCCTGTGAGAAGCGGGATCCAAGACCAGCCGAGCTGAGCCGAAGTGTCAGGCACGCCTGGATGATGTGGGAGGAAGGAGAAAGGAAGTCTGTACTTCTCCTCTTGGCCAATCGGGTCTCAGGACCTGCTTCTTGATTGGTCAGGAGGAGAATCGGGAAGACAATAGCGAAAATTAATTCACTATAGTCACACAAGCGTGTGGGCTTGGGGCGCAGAGCACTGAGCTCAAGCCTACCCACTTGTGTGACAATAGCAAGTCCACCCTTTTTGAAGCCAATTAAACCTCTAATCAAGTGCTTCGAAAAGAAAAAAAAAACAATGGAACCCATGTGTCCGGTGCCCTGCATGTAAATTAGGGCAGCCCTTGCGCCCTGTATAAACGGGCCGCCACTGCAGTATCGTGTAGTGTAGGTCTGTTTTGTAATATATGTATGCGCACAATAAAATAATAGCAATCAGGGGAAGGGAAGGGGGGAGGGGGCAGGAGGGGCAGCTGCCTGAGTGCCAAGCCATAATGCGGAAAGGTGATGCCATGTGGCAAACTAAGCTCACTTCAACACATGCATGCTTCAGATTAGTGGTTGACAACTAGCGTGCTTAATGTCTGCCCTGGCAGCTACTGCTGTCACACTTTTCTCCAAAATGCCCACTTTCCACTCGATCATAGCACATGTGCAACCACCTCCCAGCTGTTAAAAGCAAGCGATTGATCACGCATGTGCAGTGCACACTCCATGCCATCCATGGGCAGCCAGAGCAAAGGAGCAGAAAATGGGAGCAGGGTACGCCCATCCTATGGTATGCATTAACAGTGGGGGAGGGGTATGCAGTTCTGCATCCTCGTCCTGGATGCTGGACCACTCCATTTTAATACTGAAGGAAATACCTTCAATATTCTTGAACTTATTGAATAGTTTAATACCAGGGCGCACCTGTAAATCATGCAGGTCCATTACCAAATTTCCAACTCCCCCTACTTGGACAGTTGTTTTAAGGGTGATTAAGTTGCATGCAAGTGCACCGTGGCGTGCTTCTTCATGTAGTTCAGACATCACATCCCACCATGCACATACTGGGCGTAATACATTATCTATACAAGATATATTATTTATACTTATATGGCATGGCAGCAAACTATATTGCATATACTGTATATAGTATACAACACATTGCATTGGCAGGCACAACTATACCATGCACCAAGTCCTTATAGGCATCCCATAATGCATTGCTTTCTTGTGCAGTTTCATGCAATTCAATATGTTCCACTGGCAGGAAGGCTGCGCTTGCTTTATCATGCAGTTCAACGGGGTGCAAGATGATTTTCCATTTGCAGGCACATGCAACTTTAATGCTGCAAAACACAAAATACAAAGTGCACCAAACAAATTAGCCAATCAGAATTCATTTTGCTAAAGCCCAATGCATAATGGATTGCAATCACTCAGGTCGGGGCACTTTGCTGTTTTTTATTGAATAAGCCCCAGAGAATCAGATGAGCATCAGAGACTTGGAGGCCAGTCTACCCAAATGTGATATTTTAGTTATAATGAAGCTGGAGTTCACCCAAGGCTTCTTATATGTCCCAAATACTTCAACACTGAGATATCTAATCCCAGACTCTGCCCCTGTCTACCTGGACGTTTTGGGTGTACCCACCCACCTTTGTGTGTCTCAGCTCCTCCTTATATTCCCATAATATAAAACAAATTTAAACCCAGCAGCGATGGCGGGAACCCCTTATGATGGGTACATCGGGTGTACAGACCTGGGAACTTAGCGCAGGGATGGTGGGAACCCCTCATAATGGGAAGGCCTGGTGTACAGACCTGGGAACTCAGCATAGGGATGGTGGGGAAAGAAATTGCACACAACCAAACCACTGCCAGGCGCTCATCCTACAAATATGGCTCATGGACATTTTACATTCTGGTACATTATAGCATGAGCGCCAGGCAGTGGTTTGGTTGTGTATTGAAGTGAATGGCTGCACATCCCTATACTCATATAAAAGCCAGTTTCTCTGTGCATTTACCCAGACGTGTATTTTTCAAACATGGAATTTTCATACTTGGGAAGTATGTGGCACACGTATGTGTAGGTAAACACAGATACACTGAAGTGTTGGCTTTCACACGAGTACAGGTGAATGCAAGTGAAAACAGTTACTCACATGTATGGCTAGCACCTCGGGTGTGTAAAAACACTCGGAACATAACTGTATGAGATAAACTCCAAACCATGCATTTTTTTTAGTCTTGTAACCTTTTTAGTCTTGTAATGCGCTCTATAAAAAAATGCCTATATTTATAATGCAATGCAGAAAAAAAAAACACACTATAGGCAAACAAAGTCAGTCAAATGCTAAAGGTTCATTCACATGAGGGCTTTTAGGCATACAGCATAAATTGTGGGTGTATTTCCCCACCCAGGGAAAACAGCTTCTGCATACAACCGTCCATAGTAACAAAAATAGCCGTATGTGGTACTACGCCATTACTTGCATAAACTTGATCATGCATATAAGCGTACAACCCTGAACAAACACTATCTGTAACCTCCTGTTATTCTGTGCATCCTCCCTCTCACAATACTACACAGGATGGAGCTCAGAGCTGTGCAACCTCCCTCTCACAGTACTACACAGGACGGAGCTCAGAGCCTGGAGACACTTGGCTTGCTCATTTACAGGCACATCATGAGTCCACTCAGAACATGCTGTATGTTATATAAGTATAATGACTGGCACAGAGGTAAGCAGAATAGGAATGGCAGGAGTAAAGTCACAGCTAGAGGTACAGGCTGGGCTCAATTCACAAAACTTTATTACAAGGATAAGGATCTTTATTTCAGACATGTGACTGGGATTTTCACATTGGAACGCCGCTGAAAATGACTGTCACTTTTATTGTTTCTTTTAATAAGGAACCTTATCAGGGTGTGTTAGCTTTGTGAACGGAACATGCTGTGTGCCCTGAGCAAAACTTTAATATTTGAATGCAAGCAGGTAAACAACATGCAGTATAATTTCACAGGCAGTAATATATTTTGTAGGTAGGCTTTTTATATAGGGTACTGTATGTAAAAGTGATGTAGGAAGGATTGCCTTGTTCATATAGACTGCAGTATATTCCGCAGGCAGGCAGGCAGGCAGTATAGTTCAGTACATTTTCCAGGCAGGCAGGCAGGATAGTGCAGTACATTCTGTAGGCAGGCAGGCAAGCAGTATAGTGCACTACATTTTCCAGGCACGCAATATAGTACAGTATATTTTCCGGGCAGGCATTAAAGTGCAGTACATTCTCCAGGCAGGCAGGCAGGCAGGCAGTTTAGTGCAGTATATTCTGCAGACAGTATAGTGCAGTGCATCCTGCAGGCAGTAAAGTATAGTACAGTACATTCTGCAGCCAGGCAAGATAGTACAGTACATTTTCTGGGCAGGCAGTAAAGTGCAGTACATTCTGCAGGCAGTAAAGTGCAGTTCATTCTACAGGCAGGCAGGCAGGCAGGCAGGCAGTATAGTGCCGTACATTCTGCAGGCAGTATAGTTCAGTACATTCTGCAGGCAGTATAGTGCAGTACATTCTGCAGGCAGTATAGTGCAGTGCATTCTGCAGGCAGTAAAGTGCAGTTCATTCTACAGGAAGGCAGGCAGTATAGTGCCGTACATTCTGCAGGCAGTATAGTGCAGTGCATTCTGCAGGCAGTATAGTGCAGTACATTCTGCAGGCAGTATAGTACAGTGCATTCTGCAGGCAGTATAGTGCAGTGCATTCTGCAGGCAGTAAAGTGCAGTACATTCTGCAGGCAGTAAAGTGCAGTTCATTCTACAGGAAGGCAGGCAGTATAGTTCAGTACATTCTGCAGGCAGTATAGTGCAGTGCATTCTGCAGGCAGTATAGTGCAGTGCATTCTGCAGGCAGTATAGTGCAGTGCATTCTGCAAGAAGGCAATAAAGTATAGTGCAGTGCATTTCCCAGGTAGGCAAGCAGTAAAGTATGATACAATATATTCTCCAGGGAGGCAGGCAATTATGTTGAGTGCAGCACATTCTCCAGGCAGGTAGTTTTATACAATGCATCACATTATTTAGGCAGGCAGTTATTTAGAAGTCATAAAAATAATTAAGGCAGGCAGTTATACTATTTGTATGAATATTCAAGCAAGCATGTATCTCAAGTGTAGTACATTATATAGGCAGGTAGTTCTATAATATGCATTAATATTGTTTACATACATAGTAGTGTAATTCTCTAGGCAGGCATTTATATAGAGTGAACTATATTCTCTAGGCAGACAGTTATACAGAGTATGGCACTACCCTGGACAGACATTTGTGTAAAGTGTGCAGTACATTCTCCAAGCAGGTAATTATATAGCATGCAGTACATTCTCCAGGCAAGCATTTATATAGAGTGCAGTAAATTCTCTAGGCAGGCATATGCAGTACATAGAGTGCAGCACGCTCTGTAGGCAGGTATTTAAATGGAGTGCAGTATATTCTCTAGGCAGGCTTCTATAAAGTGCAAGGCACTCTATTAGCAGGCATTTGTGTGGCATGCAAAGTATTCTCCAGGCAGGCATTTATATAGAGTGCAGTGTATTCACTATACAGGCAATTATTTAAAGTGTTGAACATTACTTGGCTAGACTTTTCTATAGTGTGCAGTACATGCTCTATGCAGGCAGTAAAGTACCATATTTTCCTTTGGGCAAGCATTTGTATAGAATGCAGTACATTCTCCAGGCAGGCAATCATACAGGGTGTAGTCCACTCTTTAGGCAGGCAATCATACAGAGGGTAGTCCATTCTTTAGGCAGGCAATCATACAGAGTGTAGTCCATTCTTTAGGCAGGCAATCATACAGGGTGTAGTCCATTCTTTAGGCAGGCAATCATACAGAGGGTAGTCCATTCTTTAGGCAGGCAATCATACAGGGTGTAGTCCACTCTTTAGGCAGGCAATCATACAGAGGGTAGTCCATTCTTTAGGCAGGCAATCGTACAGGGTGTAGTCCATTCTTTAGGCAGGCAATCATACAGAGTGTAGTCCATTCTTTAGGCAGGCAATCATACAGGGTGTAGTCCATTCTTTAGGCAGGCAATCATACAGAGGGTAGTCCATTCTTTAGGCAGGCAATCATACAGGGTGTAGTCCACTCTTTAGGCAGGCAATCATACAGAGGGTAGTCCATTCTTTAGGCAGACAATCGTACAGGGTGTAGTCCATTCATTAGGCAGGCAATCATACAGGGTGTAGTCCATTCTTTAGGCAGGCAATCATACAGGGTGTAGTCCATTCTTTAGGCAGGCAATCATACAGAGTGTAGCCCATTCTTTAGGCAGGCAATCATACAGGGTGTAGTCCATTTTTAAGGCAGGCAGTCATACAGAGTGTAGTCCATTCTTTAGGCAGGCAATCATACAGAGTGTTGTCCATTCTTTAGGCAGGCATTCATAAAGAGTTTAGTCCATTCTTTAGGCAGGCAGTTATTTAGAGTACAATACATTCTTTAAGCAAGCAGTTGCATAGAGTGTGATTCTATACACAGGCAGTTATAGGGAGTGCAGTATATTCCCCAGGCAAGCAGTTCTGGGAATTGAACCACACAATCCAGCCTAGCAGTTCCATAACAGTGCAGTCCATTCCCTAGGCAGGCATTTGTACTGAGTGCAGTATATTGTCCAAGCAGGTAGTTTTATAGAGCACAGTACATTGTCTAGGCAGTTATGTAGATTGCAGCACATTGCGAGGCAGTGAGTTATATAGAGTGCAGTACGTTCCCTAGGCACACATTTTATGCAGCCCAGTACATTCTCCAGGCAGGCTTTTTATATAGAGTGCAGCGCATTATCAGGGCGGACAGTTAGGAAGTACACAATACATTCTCTAGACAGGTGTTTATTGATAGAGCGGTGCAATATATAAGCAGTAAGATGTACAGAGAAAAGCGGATTTTCCTGATAGACACTTACAGAGGATGGTGCATTTTCTAGGCAGGTCATTTAATACAACTGCTGTGTATTCTGTAGGCAAGAACAGCAAATTATATATATATATAGCTGAAAAATTGTTCAGCATATTACTTATGTGGGTATTTTATGGAATATAATGGGTAGCTCTACATGATCTAGACAGTAATCTATATGGAGTGCAGTACATTTTGTAGGCAGGCAGTTACACATAGATTTCCTTAGACAGTCAGTTGTATAGAGTTACAGACCGTGCACCACCTATAAAATGCAGTCTATTCTCCAGTGCGGAATATTCTGGCAGTTATATAGAATGCAGTGCGTTTCCTAGGCAGGCAGTTTTATAGCGTGCAGTCCATTTTCCAGAAAGGAAGTTATATCGAGTTCACTACTGTCTGCAGGCAGGCAGCTTTATAGAGTGCAGTGCTTTCTATAGGGAGGAGCTTATAAAGAGTTTAGTACATTCTCCAGCCAGGCTCTTATGTAGAGTGCAGTACATTCTTAGGCCAACGGTTAATTAGAGTGCAGTACTTTGTCTAGGCAGGCCACTTCGTAGGGTGGAGTTCATTTTCCAGACAGACATTTATGTAGACTGCAATAGATACCTTGGATATGTGCAGTACAATTTCGTAGAGTGCGGTACAGTACAGTCTTTATGAGGCAATACACAGAGTGCGGTACATTCCTAGGCAAGCATCTATATAGAGTGCAGTACATTCCTAGGCAGCATTTATATATAGTGCAGTATATTCCTAGGCAAGCATTTATATAGAGTGCAGTACATTCCTAGGCAGGCATCTATATAGAGTGCAGTACATTCCTAGGCAGGCATCTATATAGAGTGCAGTACATTCCTAGGCAGGCATCTATATAGAGTGCAGTACATTCCTAGGCAGCATGTATATAGAGTGCAGTACATTCCTAGGCAGTCATCGATATAGAGTGCAGTATATTCATAGGCAAGCATTTATATAGAGTGCAGTATATTCATAGGCAAGCATTTATATGCAGTGGAGTACATTCCTAGGCAAGCATTTATATAGAGTGCAGTACATTTCTAGGCAGGCATCTATATAGAGTGCAGTACATTCCTAGGTAGGCATTTATATAGAGTGCAGTACATTCTTAGGCAGGCATTTATATAGAGTGCAGTACATTCCTAGGCAAGCATCTATATAGAGTGCAGTACATTCCTAGGCAGCATTTATATATAGTGTAGTATATTCCTAGGCAAGCATTTATATAGAGTGCAGTACATTCCTAGGCAGGCATCTATATAGAGTGCAGTACATTCCTAGGCAGGCATCTATATAGAGTGCAGTACATTCCTAGGCAGGCATCTACATAGAGTGCAGTACATTCCTAGGCAGGCATTTATATAGAGTGCAGTATATTCCCAGGCAGGCATTTATATAGAGTGCAGTATATTCCTAGGCAAGCATTTATATAAAGTGCAGTACATTCCTAGGCAAGCATTTATATAGAGTGCAGTACATTCCTAGACAAGCATTTATATAGAGTGCAATACATTCCTAGGCAGGCATTTATATAGAGTGCAGTACATTCCTAGGCAAGCATTTATATAGAGTGCAGTACATTCCTAGGCATGCATTTATATAGAGTGCAGTACATTCCTAGGCAGGCATTTATTTAGAGTCCTATGTAGAGCGCAGTACATTCTTAGGCCAACGGTTAATTAGAGTGCAGTGCTTTGTCTAGGCAGGCCACTTTGTAGGGTGGAGTTCATTTTCCAGACAGACATTTATATAGACTGCATTAGATACCTTGGATATGTGCAGTGCAATTTCGTAGAGAGCGGTACAGTACAGTCTTTAGTAGGCAATACACAGAGTGCAGTACATTCTTAGGCAAGCATCTATATAGAGTGCAGTACATTCCTAGGCAGCATTTATATAGTGCGCAGTATATTTCTAGGCAAGCATTTATATAGATTGCAGTACATTCCTAGGCAGGCATCTATATAGAGTGCAGTATATTCCTAGGCAAGCATTTATATAGAGTGCAGTATATTCCTAGGCAGGCATTTATATGGAGTGCAGTACATTCCTTGGCAAGCATTTATATAGAGTGCAGTACATTCCTAGGCAGGCATTTATATAGAGTGCAGAACATTCCTAGGCAGGCATTTATATAGAGTGCAGTACATTCCTAGGCAAGCATTTAAATAGAGTGCAGTACATTCCTAGGCAGGCATCTATATAGAGTGCAGTACATTCATAGGCAGTCATTTATATAGAGTGCAGTACATTCCTAGGCAGGCATTTATATAGAGTGCAGTACATTCCTAGGCATGCATTTATATAGAGTGCAATACATTCCTAGGCAAGCATTTATATAGAGTGCAGTGCATTCCTAGGCAGGCATCTATATAGAGTGCAGTACATTCCTAGGCAAATATTTATATAGAGTGCAGTACATTCCTAGGCAAGCATTTATATAAAGTGCAGTACATTCCTAGGCAAGCATTTATATAGAGTGCAGTACATTCCTAGGCAAGCATTTATATAGAGTGCAGTATATTCCTAGGCAAGCATTTATATAGAGTGCAGTGCATTCCTAGGCAGGCATCTATATAGAGTGCAGTATATTCCTAGGCATGCATTTATATAGAGTGCAATACATTCCTAGGCAAGCATTTATATAGAGTGCAGTGCATTCCTAGGCAGGCATCTATATATAGTGCAGTACATTCCTAGACAAGCATTTATATAGAGTGCAGTGCATTCCTAGGCAGGCATCTATATAGAGTGCAGTATATTCCTAGGCAAGCATTTATATAAAGTGCAGTACATTCCTAGACAAGCATTTATATGGAGTGCAGTACATTCCTTGGCAAGCATTTATATAGAGTGCAGTATATTCCTAGGCAAGCATTTATATATAGTGCAGTACATTCCTAGACAAGCATTTATATGGAGTGCAGTACATTCCTTGGCAAGCATTTATAGAGAGTGCAGTACATTCCTAGGCAGGCATCTATATAGAGTGCAGTACATTCCTAGGCAGGCATTTATATAGAGTGCAGAACATTCCTAGGCAGGCATTTATATAGAGTGCAGTACATTCCTAGGCATGCATTTATATAGAGTGCAGTACATTCCTAGGCAAGCATTTATATAGAGTGCAGTGCATTCTCCAGGCATGCATTTATATAGAGTACAGTACATTCCTAGACGGCCATTTATATAGAGTGCAGTACATTCCTAGACAGTCATTTATATAGAGTGTAGCACATTCCTAGGAAGGCATTTATATAGAGAGACAATTATATAGAGTGCAGTGCTGTGCAGTCTCTACGTAGGCAATGCATTTTTTAGGCAGGCAGTTAACCAGAGTGTAGTGTATTCTTTAGCAGGAAGTTATACAGAATAAAGAAAATGAGTCAGACAGTCTGTTATAGTAAGGGAAGTGCATTCTCTAAGCAGGAATTTATATAGAGTGCAGTATAATCTCCAGGCAGGCATTTATATAGAGTGCAGTACATTCTCTAGGCAGGCAATTCTATATAGAGTGCAGTACATTATTTGGACAAGCAGTTTGACGAACAGGTTTATTACATGACGTGAGATATATCTTAACGGACGGATCTCTTACATGACGTGAGATATATTTACGGACGGACCTCTAATATGACGTGAGATATATTTAAGGACGAATCTCTTACGTGAAGGGAATGATATTGTCTGACAGACTGAGTAAAAGAAATAAGACATATTGAAGGACGATTTCTTATGTGATGTGAGACCAATTGACGGACGGATTTTTTACGTAACGGATGCATCTCTGACGTGTCGTGACGTGAGATATATTAACAGAGAGATATATTTACGGAAGGATCCTTACACGATGTGAGATATATTTACTGACAGATCCTTACATGACGTGAGATATATTTACCGGCAG